>BSYO01000025.1:5499868-5846871 GCA_033239525.1 Nepenthes gracilis | reverse complement strand
ATCGAAATATCCTTCAAATTTCATAATATTTAATTATTTTTTACGACATCCAAATTATCCAAAATCATAATTAATATTAAAATAATCTAAATAAAAATTTAGGATATTACATTCTTTCCTCATTACAAAAAATTTCATCCTCGAAATTTACACGTCAATCATTACCTCAATTATCAAATAATGAGGATATTCTTCTAAATTTTATCTTTAATTTTCTTAATAGTTTTTCTCAATCAAATAATTTTCTACATATCTGATCTTTAATAAATAAATAGGGATATTCTCTTGGACTTGTTCTCGAGATCTCTTAACATTTTCCTAACTGGAAAATTCCTCAAAAGCATAATAACCATTGGAAACATCTTATTTCACTACACCAAATCCTTCCTATCCCAAAAATTAAAACCACAACTTTATCATAAAACTCTTCTCATCAATAAAAAACGGCTATAACCCAAGGACATGTGAAGGATCATTCAGATAAAACATATTATATCCATTCATCAAATTCAAAAATAAGGCCAATCTGTAGGCTGCCTTTCCAATCTACTGAAAATTTTGAATATCTTAATGAACCTCTACTTCAAATTATCCTTCGATTCCAAAGCTCAAAATTCTTCTCTTCAAAATGTCTCTAGAAATATCTGACTACTCTTCTCGAACCTCCAATAGAGTTGCAATTCTGGTCTTCGGCTTCAAGTTTTAAATCAAATCTTGTGACCGATAGCGACAAGTCCATGCACTTTTGCTATGCCACTCTGATCGATCATAAGCCTCCGATCACAATCAAAAGCCTTGAAGTAGGAATATCTTGTATTATTCTTATCTTGACAATATGTCAATGATCAATCTCAAGAATGATATCCTGATAGGCAAGTACTGTTCCGACTTCATCAACTCATTCATCATCTACCTCAAATCTCGACAAAGAATAAACCGTCTTCATTAGCTAAACCATCATCAGCTAGCTCATCCTCATCCAAATGGTCACCAAATATTTTACTATTTGAGGCAAACCTGAAACAAAATCTCAAAGGCTTCTTCTTCTCAGCTTCTTCCTTTAAGCATGAGACACATCATCGAGTCACCACACTGCTAGATGGAGAATCTTCGATGCTTCCTTCAAACTTAGACCACTCGAACTCAAGCATAGCTATTGATGACCTCCAACTTCATAATGGCTCGTCCAAAAAGGGACTTTATCTCTAATCTTCATAAAAGCTTCTCCCGCAAATAGGAGTTTCATTTGAATCCAATCCTAATAGCAAAGAGAGGAAATCCCACTGGCCCAATCTTTCCACTGGCATCCTCGCCATAGCACCTCCACTCAAAATCTTCCAGCCTGTGACATATTCCGAACTTCTTTTGGATAATGCGCCCAACTATGTAGAATCCAAACATACCAAGATTTTTTTTAGGAGCATTACTGAATGCTATCAATCTTTCTATTCCATATAAAATCGACAAAATTAACGTCGACGATAATCTATTCTTCAATTACTGAAAACTCTTCTCACAAGTATCACTTTAATTGAATACTGATCCCTTCTATTCCAAGGACGCTAATGTCACTACAATTCTTGAGAAACCTTCAATAGAATCTCCCATCATAATCAACCAGATCTAAGGGACTCTACACTCTCACGACCTTAGCCAATCTTTTTAAATTTGCCACTTCTTCCCTCTTCTTCGGATTTCCAAATGTTACCTTAAAAAACATATGACCTAAAATGATGCCTTTTTCAGTCATAATTAACACCCCTTTTAATTTTAACGAACAACTGTCTTCTTAAAATTTGCATCAGGCTTTTTAATCCGGTCTCACACTTCTCAAAATTTTTTAAATAAATTAAAATATCATTAATAGAACCACCTTAGCCAACCCAAATATAGTTAGAAATCCAATCAAAAATATCCATAAAAGATATTAAAATATTCGATAATTTAAAAGCACTATCAAGACTTCGTAATGGCCACACATTAACTTGAGAGCTGTCCTATGCACATTCCCCTACATTCTCAACCAATGATACCCCCAACACAACTCGATTATAGTAAAAACCCAAACTTCTTATAATGGGACAAACAAATCTTCGATCTTTGGGAGATGATACATATTCGATTTTCAAATAATCCAAGTATAAACCCATCGATCCATCTTTCTTCACTAGAGAGTACTAAAGCACCCCACGTTAAGATACTTGCTGAACAAAACCCTTCTCAACAGATTATATAATTGTTATTTCAATTTTTTCAATTCAAACGGGACCATCCCATACGGAGCCTTCGAAATAGCCATATATCAAATTACAATATCAATAGCAAATTTGATCTCTTAATCTGGTAATAATACAGACCAAACCTCTAGAAAAAATCTTCAAATTGCAGATGACTAGAATGTCTTCAACAGCCACAAAATAACTCTCAGATGTGACCACATATACTAAATAAGCTTAGCACCCATCTCTCAATAGATGACTCACGTGCAAAGCTAAGATCAACCCGAAACCTTCTTACTGATCATTTCTTAAAACTCAAAAAATCCATACCTTGAATGCAGAATAGAACAAACTTACCAAAATAGTCTTCCATGACAGAGGATCTACCACTAACTTTATGAGCTGTAATTGCAAATGCTCCGCTTGGAACCATCTATTTCCTATCTAAACATTTGGAATCCATACTCTTGGGATTCTAATTATCCTTTAACATATGGCATATCTGGTTGCAATTAAAGT
This sequence comes from Nepenthes gracilis, assembly GCA_033239525.1. NCBI lineage: Eukaryota > Viridiplantae > Streptophyta > Magnoliopsida > Caryophyllales > Nepenthaceae > Nepenthes > Nepenthes gracilis. The sequence goes on along the minus strand of BSYO01000025.1, from coordinate 5,844,133 downwards.
AGACTCTACTATGATGAAGCAAACTTGTTCTACAAGATTCTCTAAAGGAATTTGCAGGCTGACCTCACAAGCTAAAAATTCAAGAAGGAAGATCTTGCCTCCTCTGACTTTCCTTTAACTTGTCCTTTGAAGGATAAACAAATCCATCTTTCAAGCTCTGACTCCAATGGTCTGATTTTTTCTGAAAATGCTTCTTCCAAAGCTGCTCCTACTCGATCAATAGGGCTTAGTTCAACTCCTCGTCATGAGTTTAAAGTTAAAATAGCACCGACTGTTTTCAAATTGACTCTTGAAGTCCTCAACTACTATCCTACTTTAACAAATTTTTTAGATTTTTCAACCTCTTCCTGAGCATTGCGTTAGGAGGTCGAACCTCGAACTCTTCATCCATCTATTCTTCAGCGATAAAAGATTTGTGGGGACGATTATCCACTCGATTATAGCAATGAGTACGAATGAACAATCCTTGAGTCTTCCTTTCACTCTACCTGTAACTTTAAACCTCTACACGATTAGCATCACTGTTACTCACAAAATCAGATTTTCACTTTATTGTTCCATCTTCTGGCAGAAGTTATCTACCAAAACTTCTCAACTTCTCTTACAAAGAGAAATGAGTTGACTTGATATGACTTTATTTATAAAGACGGCGGCTTCCAATCTTGACGCATCTTCATTTTGTCATTTGGACACAACGATCATTTCTCATTTTGCAGGCGTCATCCTTGCACAGAGCCATGCTAATCATATCTGTATCGTTCCAATTTTATCGAATATCTCAAGAGACATTCCAAACGATTTCTCATTCTCTTGGCCCAAGATAAGGCACTGGAAGTCCCACCATCGAATTGCATGCAACTATTCGACCATCATTATCACATATCGACCCACTCGGGGTCTCGGACTACCACAGTCCTGAACAAATATTTTTATTCTTACCCTTCATCATCTCCACTCCACCACTTACCTTTTTGCTAGCAAGAAACTCCTTCTACTCCGTAAGATTTTGAACTAACTTCATCACTTACCTCTCTGCCGACCAAAACCCCTTCTTCTCTATGAGATTTCGGACTAGCACCGCCTAATGCCCTACTCCTCTTTCAAAATTACAAAACCCAACAAAAACCTTCATATATTCACAAAAATCAAACAAAATCCTCCTTCACCGCTATATCAATACAATTATTATGTTGCTCACACGACTCATTATGATCAGATGATTATCCTTTCAATCCAAATCTAAGCCTTCCCAACTCATATTTTTTACTATTTGCTAAAGACAATACTTATCAAGTCTAAATATTTAGTTATTTATTTATCAAAAATAATCCAACATACCTCTCCTTATGACTTTTTTTTATATTATTTCTGTCATGAGCTCGAATCAAATAGATCAATTTAAATAATTAATTATAATTTATAAAAATTAAAATACCAAATAAATTAAATAAATCATGCTAAGTCCTAAAAATTTCAGTGTGACAAAATAAATATACAGGACCCGACAAATTAAAAATCTACATAGGATCTCATCGGACAATCATCCAAATAAAATAATCATGACTTGTCCCAAATAGTCATAAAAAAAAGACTAAATAATAACAAAAATACATTCATATAAAGAAATCCACCCAATAAATCTCAATACACAATCCAAAGGCCTATATGCGGCCAACTCCAACCACTAAAGACAGTCCAATAAAATTCATTCATAAATCAAATATATCGATATTATTTATTTAAATAAATATAAAACTCATTGAAAAATACGATGTCGTGCCAAAATTTGATCTTGCTCCTGTCTTGTTCATCTTTTGCCGATTTCGGAGGGCGAGTCAAATGCTGAGCTGATCTTGCAACCACTATTCTTGAAATTGTAATCCTGTTATTAATGACTTTCGTCATGGTTTAAGGGTCATCCTGTGTCTATGTTTCATTCCCAAGTCGGCAAAACACTTGGTAATGAACATATGATTGTACATTTTATAAATTTAATACAATTAATTACTTACCAAAAAAAAGATCTTACTCCTATAATATAGCTCAATCCTCTACTCTGAAGGGACAAAAATATAAAATATGAGTCTAATACGCAGTAAGTATCATATTTAAATAAAAGGAGTATAATGAATCAGATGGAATGTCAAATGGATAAATATCCAATTAAATAACAGAATAAATCTAAATCATCAACAAAATAGATCCAATAGAAATCCAAGATCCAAAATATAATTACAATATCGTACTCAAATCAAATATCTAAATCCACAAATAAATGTCCAAATCAGAAAATAATCTTCATCGGAACATATATATATATAACAACAGTGACCCAAACTAATTCCAATAGGCAAATAGTCAATTCTAAAATCCAATCCAAATCCAAGTCTAAATCCAAAGCCCCATCAACTTATAATTTGGGACAGAATTTGATAGTTAAATAATTTAATAGTGTGCATAGAAGTCAAAGTAGTATCGCAACAGATAGTCCAAAGGTCTGGATCAAAATATATACTCACAATTATTTGTATGAGACATACAAGGCCCAATTGTGGACAAAATTAGAGAATCTTAAATCTAAATCTAAATTAAAATTCAATACAGATTTATACAAAAATATAAATCATATATCAAATTTGAGTTCAGATTTTTTAAAGACTAAATTGAGAAAGGATTACACATACTCCTGGTAACCTTATGTGAGGACCGCAATTTCTAATCGAAATCCGGTAGAGTTTTAATAGTAAAACGGCCGTCAAGCAGATACAACATGTATAAATCCTTGTACAACATACATATACACATCCACACATCACAACACAGGATCCAAAAGCCACAAAACTATACGTGGCACAAACATCATAACTTTAGTACAGTGTTGGCGTAAAATAAGATGCCACTAGGTACCCAAAATAGCCATAGTAACCTGGGAAAGTACATACATCCATCAAAACACAATGAAAACTATACTACGAGTATATCATCATTATACACATACATCTATATATACAAAACCATCAAAATATATAAATAACCTCCATAAATCGCAAAACTACGAAATTAAGTCCTCAAAGGTCTCCTTTGAGTCTTCATGCCTAGCCGACTTCTAATTCTCACTTCGCCTCATCCAGTATAAGTGCATGCTCATTTAAATGAAGGATAAATAGTAAAGAGTGAGCCAAATACTCAATAATATACAATATAGTAAGAACAATAATCAATATATGTAAAATAAAGGGAGGAAGAGTAGAGTTGAATGCATAAATGTGAAACTTGAGCAAATACCTTTCCGGAACATATTTTTTCTTATTTTATTTCAAATCCTTTTAGTTTCTAAAATATGCAGAAGACTCATTATTTTTATTGATCAGGGCCAGTAGACCCTACTAGCTACGGTGTGGTCAAACGAGAAAAGGAATGTGTTTATTTTCACACATTCTAAAGCGTAAACCCATGCAATTCAACACCCTGTAGTGAGCAAGATACATTTAACTCGATATACGGGGCCATAAATATATGCCACCATATCCCCTATGACCCAGAGGCAGTCTTTATACTTCTAAAGTAATATCCTAAGGCATACTAGGGAATACTCTTATCTGAAATTACAAATCCTCGGTCAATTTCACATTTACTTATTCTTTAAAAAATTTCATACTCATTCTTAACTCTTAGCTCTTACTCCGATAGAATGATACATAAAAAATGGCATGTCATGGAATTCTACTTTTATTCTTTTTATTATTTGCATAATTCTCATGAATTTATGTTTCACATGACTTAAATTACATACATAGTGAACATAAAGTATGGGAAAGATTAGAAATCCTTACCACCATGAGCCTAACATAATTTTAGAACTTTCGGACAATAAATTTCTTTCACAAATGCATATAACAAAATTTTCGAAGCATATATAAGATCATATATATAATGTACATGTGAAATAATATCTTGATTCATGTCTGATAATGTTCCGATTTACATAAAATTAGTATATATAAAATATATGTGAACAAATGTCAAATAATTTAAGGTACCCATGTTCCTAAAGCTAGGGTTCTAAATTTTCAAGTCCAAATCATGCATAAAATTCAATTAAAATGGGTAAAAGCCAAGGAACGCGGGTTAGGGTTTCATGGGATGAAATACGGCACAAATCTTAAAAATCGGACATAAAATCAAAATATATATATGTTCAATATATGGGTATCATAAAAATAAAAGTATGGATGGGTATCGGAATGAAAATACTCAAAGAGATCGAGATGAACAGTGCAAAAAGAGAAAGAAAAGGATATACGAGTACTTACCTTGACCCGATCTACAACTTTTCTAACTAGCTTGAGGCCGGATTCGAACTTAGAAGCCTTGATTTCCTCCTTCTCTCCCTTCTCCTTCATGCTCTCTCTTTCCTCTCTTTCTCTAGACCATTGTGAATGACGCATAAAAATACCAAACGCGTTTTTATATTCAGACGGTGCTCAGCGCTCGGGCGCCAGTCAAGCGCCAACACACCCCAAGGGCTGCGCTCGAGCCCCTATCAGGCGCTCATCGAGTGAACCATTCTACCAGCCCACACCCTGGGCGTGCTCGAGTGCAGGCATTCTGCCCATACATACCCTGGGCGTGCCTCGGGTGCCACCCAGGCGCCGGGCCTCCTAGCTTCTCTTTATGCTTCCAAAGTTAGTTTTCCACGTATACTTAAGCCTATCCTTAATTATAGTATCTTAATTACCTCCGAATTACTATCTTTGAAATCCAAAACCTTACACCTTAGGCTATATCAAGTGTAGATTAGTCCAGCATGCTTAGTCACCCATGTACTCTGTCTCCCATAGGTAATATTGCTCATTATATTTTTTTATCCGTAATTTTGAGTACAATCCTTAACTTTATCAGATATATTAGGATATCTGAATATATTATAACGACAAATCAAATTATCCAAATGGAAAGGGTCACTACTCCAACCCTTTTCCTGTCGGCAAAAAGAAATTTTTAAATAATAAATATTTCTCCGTTGGGAGTTGGACAAAATGTCCAATATCCAAATTCAGATGTAGTGATCACAACCCGACACATACATGTGAAAATGCACGGCCTATGCATGTTTCATACACATTTTCGTATGGACATACTAATATAAATATATACAATATTAGATAAATTATTCAAACTTTTAAAAAAATATGAAATCCTTCAAAATCATAAAATCTATATCGAAAACCCCAAATCAACCAATGAGTCATACATGCATGTCTCGAATAAATAAATCAGATTTATAAAAATATATACATGCTAATAAAAATTTTAAATAGTGTCCAAAATATATCATATGTTAAATCAAACTAAGAAAATGGGTTATAGATATTTGTCTCGACTTTATTCCTAATAGATTTGACAATATGATACTCCGAGGTTCCCAAATTGGTCCCTCTCTCTCCTATTTCACGTGCACCCCCTTCTCTTTCTTTAGTTACCTTGCCTCTGCCTCTCTTTTCACATTTCTCCTTCTCTGGCGACGGCTCTGGCACAAACGATGGCAGCGACCTTGGTGGCAATGACCCGACGATAGCACAGTGGTGAACAGCGGTGCATACAAGCAGCGACGACTTTCTCTCTCCACAACCGGGCAGATCTTTTGAAAAAATATCTTCAAATTCACAAACTACTAGTATGTCCTTTCCGGCACGCTATGACTCTCGATTGTGCTAGCATAAGTTAAGTAGGTTGGCATTCACTTTCCATTAAATTTCGAGCATGCAATGTCGAAATCAAATAGTGAAATTCTTTTTACATTACACCTTGAAAATAAAAATGGTTCACTCCCTAGAATAGTAAAATGGACTCTTTTGTGCAAACAATTAATATTAGGATGGTAACTCGCTAACCAATCCATACTTAAAATTACATTAAAGTCATTTATATCTAGTAAGACCAAATGCACAACCAATTGTAGCCCATTAACCCAAACCACACACCTTGAATATACAATATCAGTAACCAAGGACGATCCCATAGGTGTTGACATAACTAATGCATACTCTAAAATCCTCGGGGTGACAATAAATGACAGATAAACTTTGGAGACACAAATGAATATGTTGACTCCGAATCTAAAAGTACATGAGTTGGAGTATTGAAAACAGCAAGAGTATCTTCTACGACATTGGGTGACGCCTCCACATCTTGTGTCGTTACAACAAAAGTTCTACTCGAAATGTTGGGCTTCTTCATCGTTGGCCTCTTAGGATGAGGGAAATCCTAGATCATGTGGCACAACTGACCACTATTAAAGCAAGCTCCCAACACTTTGAAACAGGGCCTTCCTCCATACATTATTTAACAATGCGAGCATACGGGCGTTGAATATTGCAGGCCTAATACCATCTGACTTTTAGCTCCTTACTTTCCTTTCTCCACCGCTTTTCCCTACTTATGGAGTTCCCCCGACCAAGAACTTTGCCCAGAACTTTGGCCTCCACTACTAGTTATCTTTTTGTTGAAGAACTTCTCCCTCTAGAGTTCTTTTTTAAATAGGAGAGCTCGATCCAATATGTCTTCATAAGTCCTCAACTTATGGGTTCACAAGCTACCTCCAGATCTTGTCCTTCAATCCTTCCTAAAATTGTCTTGCCTTCCTAACCTCATTATGGATTATGTGCGGAGCATAACAAGAAAGCTCCATAAACTTGGCATCGTACTTGGCCACGGTCTGGTTTCCTTATCTTAATTGTGTAAATTTATCCTCCTTTTACTCTCGGAGGCTAGTGAAAAAATACTTGTTCATGAATGCATCTACAAACACACCCCATGAAATCTCAGTCCTCTAGGCTCATAGCTCTCTTTCTCATGGACCACCAATGATCCACCTCCCTTTCGAGCTTGTAGGTCACAAATGTCACCTTGTCCTCCTCCGGACAACGAATCACCGCAAAGACATTCTCGATCCTCCTAATTTATGTCTCCGCCTTTGTTGGGTTCGGCTCTCCCACGAATTTCGACACTTGCTCATTTGTAAATCGATCATAGGCGATCGTCCCTGGGTTCACCGAGGCTAGAAATGGAAATGGCTCTGGGTTACATTGTCCTTGCACCATTGATTTCATGATGTCCGCCATCCTTCCTATAAGGTTTAGGTGTTCCTCCTCCCAGTCCGGTCGAGAACTAGCTCCAGCATCACTTCCTTGGCCTGCCATCTTTTTGTTCCGATCATCAACATATCAGCAATTGGATTAGATCACCTATTATATTTAATAATTCGATTTAAGACTGTAACGACCCGAGCTCGGATCCCCGAACCCGACCCGGACCGTCACGGTTAAAATCTTAAGTCATCCAAAATATTAATTACACGTCATGAATGAACTCAACATCATCAAAGCATCATCAATAATCCTCATAAATGCATCATAAACTAAACATCTATATTAGTAATAATAATAACTTCAATAAACGATATCGATGTCCCAAAATATCAATTCTTATAAAGAAAATCTAACACAAGTCGAACAATAACTAACTCAAAATCTTAAATCCTCATTCGGAGAACCTCGAACTCTGATATTATCTCTATCTGGTGGCTACCCAAAAGTCGCGTGATCTCTTTGATCTCGATATCAACCTGTCTAATCTGGAACTAATAAAACATAAGAGTGAGCTGAATGCCCAACAAGTAAATATAATCAATAATAGATTAGTACAATTAAGCATCCCGGATAATAAAATAATAAATAAAAATCAATAATTGTAGGTAATAGATCAACTACTGTCCAAGACTCAATAACATGTCGTGTCCACAACCCGAAGGCCACGTGAACAGCTAAGTATCAAGGAAGCAACATGGATTCTGTCAAATCCGATCATTAGCTCAATACGATGTCACAACTGTATGAACGACAGCAGTCTCCAAGGACCTTATTCTACCGTAGTGGACCAAAGTCCGCGTATTACGTCCCCGACGGCTGGGTGAGTACCATGAGGTCACCTGGTATCCATGGTATCCCCACTACCTCTACAGTCCTTCCAGAGGCTGTACCCGTAGCATGCTCATACCATCTTCGATACCCCTCGCTAATGATATCCAAGATATCATCCTCTACGATGGCCCCTAGGTTATAAGCACCCCCCTCGACTAACTGTACAAGATAACAAGAATCTAAATATCAACTCAATATGAGGTCACCACTGTACGAGATAATAAGAATCTCCCTGGACCTTATTCTACCATAGTGAACCAAAGGCCTGTATTTACGCCCCCAACGGCTGGGTGAGTACCACGAGGTTACCTGGTATCCATGGTATCTCCAATACCCCTACAATCCTCTTAGAGATTGTACCTGTAGCATGCTCATACCATCTCCGATACCCCTCGTCAATGATATCCTAAATATCATTCTCTATGATGGTCACTAGGTTATAAGCATCCCTTCTCAATATCAACAACCTCGATCCTCCGGAATGGACTCAGTATTGGAAAAGTATAGACTACTTTACGGTCTCACGGACTCCCATTCGTCCAGTTACTGTAAAGTCTTTGCACACTCTCATTTACTTATCCATAGAGTGCCAATAAAATATACGCACACTACTAAGATTAACGCAAAGGAACATATCTCAGGACATCCAGAAGGAATACATGGATTAAGATATGATCAACTCAACTACTTCACTATTTTTATTTCGGAGTAATGCCTACGACTAAGGTCAACAATATTTTTATTTCAAATTTTCATCCCCCAATTAATTTTATAAGGTTCTAACAATTAATCGGCAATATTTATTTCTTCATACAATTAGCACCACTCCAAGCACCGGCCCACATACCTTTAAACATACAATATTTACAAACTGTAAATATCTTATAGGCTCTTTACTATCTTTATTCTCATACATACACACAAAATCACTCATTAACATATATATAAATATATATATATATATATAACCAAATACATTACTACTTATATATATATACATACATATACCTCCATATAAATATATATATACACACATAATCCACACCAACTACCAAGCCCACAGCCCAGCTTCGATTACCCACTAATTGAAGCCCAGCCACGATCCAGTACACCGCTACCTTCAAACCCAATCCACAGCCCAATTACCTGGCCCACTATACACCCACAACTTAGCCCAATACCTGGGCTACTAAAACACACACACACAGCCCAGGCCTACAGCCCAACACACACAACCCAGGGCCCACCAACACACACACACACACAACCGGGCCCACAGCCCAACACACACACAACCATCCACTGCCCAGCCCAAACAGCCATGCCCATGGCCCACTTTGTTGCTACCATCCACCAACCCAGCCATGGCCCAATGTACTTCACTCACAGTTTCTGCTATAAACAGCAGCTCTGCTTCTTCGAGCACACACACACACACACACACAGCACAAACAGAGCATATCCACACAAACAGAACACTATTCGAATCACCCAACCTCACGCTGCCCATATAATCACACCACCGAATAATAAATACTGCCTAACGTAAATATAAATACATACATCATTAGACAAATAAAGAAATCAACATATATTTCAGGTACATAACTACACAAATAAATACATACACCCAATTATCAACATGTGATTACACCCACTGGCAATACCCATTTACGCAACTAAAACCCAATAAAATTCTCATCATTTCATTTCAAAAGCGGTTGAACAGAGGTGTGCTCGATTTCGACCCCCAAATTCTATCTCGCAGAGTTCTGACCCGATTTCCATAAATCACGACCGATAGTGAGAAGATGAGCATCGAGAGAAGAACGGAACGATTTACTAGCGGGAATTTAGAATTTCATTTGCCATAGAAGAGAAGGATATGAAACAGGATTCACTTGTGATTCAGGGAGAAAATGGCGGTAGAGGAATTTCATTTGAAATTAGAGGAGAAACGACAATAAACGGGATTCACTTGCAAAATTAGGGAAGAACGACAGTACATGGAGTTCACTTGCCTGTTGAACAGAGACGGCTAGGGTTTAACGGCGACGAGGATTTGCGGCGACGGCGGCACAACTGACGACAGCAACGGCAACGGCTTCAACTGCAGCGATCGGCAACGGCTTCAACCGCAGTGATCGAAAATGGCGACCGCTTCAACGGCAGCAATCGGCGACGGCTTCGGTGACTTTGCTCTGCTTCGGCTCCCCCCTTCCTCCTTAACCCTACTGCCCCCCTTAAATAGTGGAGGCGTGAGCTAGGGTTTCACATGCACGCCGCACCCCTCTTTCCTTCTTCGTCGGCCGAGCTCTCTCTCTCTCCCTTCTCTCTTTCCTTTCCTTTCCTTTTCCTTTCCTGTCCTTTCTCCTTTCTTTCTTCTTTCTTTCTTTTTCTTTTCTTCCTTCGACCGATTCTTTCCTTATTATTATTATTATTATTATTATTATTATTATTATTATTATTATTATTTCTTAATACATTTATTATTATTATTACCATTATTATTAATATATATTTATTATTATTTTTATTATTTATTAATATATTTATTATTATTATTATCACCATTATTATTATTATTATTACTATTATTATTATTTATTAATACATTTATTATTATTATTATTTATATATTTATTATTATTATTATTATCATTATCATTATTTATTAGCATATTTTCTAATATATTTATTTATGTATATTTATTTATCTTTCTTTAAAATATTTATTATGTAATTAGCCATCTAATTACCTCTATTTAAGACCTTAACCTAAATTTTTAATATTTTATTTACTCATTTATATATATATACTTCGTCAATGAATAATTAATTCACTATTTAATCTAAATTTTAATTAACGGTCTAAATATTCAGGTCCAATCCATTAATTTATTTAATTTATTAGGCCTAAAAATCAGATTTTAATCCTAACAGTAATTAAAACTAATTATAGAAACTAATTTATCAATTTTATTCTAAAAAAAATATTTGGGATATTACAAAGACCTCAACCCAAAATTAATCTAACTTAGGCCTCAAACCAAAACTAATTAAACTTAAACCTTGTACCAAACTCAACCAAACTTAGACCTCAATCAATCAGCCTAGATCTTAAGGCATCTCCTAAACATTTCTCTAATACCACTTTCTATGACAGACTATGACATAAATCTTGTCACTTATCTTAATCATAATTAATTATCTTTTAATTATTAATTTGACTAATAATATATTCAATTGACCATCTGAACATAAATTCACTTCTATACCTCGACCGATCTAAAATACACAACACATTAATATTTACAAGACCCAAATAATGTCGCCATGCCATTGGTGGTACCGACATCGACCCAAATACTAAATGATGTTAGACCTTGTCAAAGAAGGATGCTTGCTAATATCAAAAATAACACATAATACTAATCTATGGAAACTATAAATTCATAAACTTGACCGAATGAAAATAGGATCACCGACATCACTAAATCTAATATCATTACATCATAAAAATGGACCTCAATTACAACATCGACCTGATGATTTGGAAATCAGTTTTCATCACTATATATACAACATTCCTACACATACTAAAACTATCTAAGTTTACCATGACATATAAACCAATATTGGATGCCATAATACAACACTATAATCCTCTAAATGTCGACTGACAGCCAAATTACATTAAAAACCATAACCCGAAACTAAATTTAAGCTAAATAACAGTAACATTAAACATTGTTCAAGCAAACCACAATCTTATAGAATTTATCTATAGAAACATAAACTAAGCTCCTCGATCTTCATTCCTACTTATCCAGCAAATAATCTTGCATCTTATGCTCATCTGAAGGGTCAGTAAATAGTAAGAGAGTGAGCCAAATATTTAACAATATATGATATATATCAATTAACATGCATATTTTATTACTAAAAATATATCGAAAGAAATAGAGATCATGATGTGATATAATGACATCAATATGTATAAGAAAACTTACATGATGCATTTTTTCAGATTTCTTATTTTCTTCTTTCTTTATCTTAGCCATCAAAACATGCTTAATGATTTATTTTCTTTAGGAATTTGGGCCAATAAACCTCACCAACTAAAGAAGCGAACAATCAAATAATAGGTTGTATATTTTCACACAACCAAAGGCCATAGGCTCCTATTGACCTAGAGGTGAGTTGTCAATATACCATCATATAAATGGGGCTAGATACCGCTTTTTAACCCCACATTTATGTAGGATAGAATATCAATATACCATTATAATATACTAAGGTATGTTATAATATATTATCCGTTAAATATAATTCATGGTCCAATATTTAACGTAAAAAAACTCTATATTTAACTTCTTAATTCTTACCCTTCTGGAGAATGGTTCATCATTTCTTAATGTAATTATAGAATTTTCCTTCATAATTTCATAATTTCATGCCATGAAACACTTATTTTTTCTATAGAATGTTCAATTAACCAATTAATGTAGAAATTTTAGAAAAATATATTTAATTCAGCATGCTATGCAATTTTTAGCAAACTGATGCATAATTCATTAAAGACATAAACATGCAGAGTGCATTTTTCATATTTTGGCATGGAGAACTGTTCTCATCAAAATGTTACAGAGAAGATTGGACAAACGGTGCAACAATTTTAGCAAAGTGCAGAAACTCAGTTTAGACTTATAAAATTCAGCAACTTCAGTATAAAGTAGTGTAGGAAGTCAGTTAGTGCAGCAAGAAAAATCAGCATCACAGAAATTCAGCTTGGACTTATAAAAATTCAGCGATTTCAGCATATATATGGGACTTTACTAAATTCTAGGCTATATATTTCTGTAATTACAGGAAACATGCAGATTATACTTGCATATAGTGACATGCAAAACTGTGGTTATAAAATTATTATAGTGGGATTTAATAATCAGAGCATCAGATACAGCATAGGTGCAGAAATTCAACATTTGCATCAATTTATGCAGATTCCAGCAAGCATACAGACTTTCTCATCAAATTTCAAAACATATATCTTGCAATTAAAACAATTTGTTACCAAAAAAATCAGTATAGTATCAGAAAATCAGTATAAATATCAGAAAATAAAGCCGTAAAATTTTATAACTCAGCTAACATACACGCAGAGCCATTTAGCTAAAATTCTAGTACATGCAGTATATAAATTCGCATGCAGAAACTTTAAATTAATATGCTGTGGCCATGCAAGGAAATTGAGTGTGGATTTTATACATGCAGAAGCAATTCATTATATTTTCAGTCATGCATGAAGTTTGTTTACAAGATTTTAGCATATGTGTATGTTGTTCATAATTTAAGCATGAGTTTTTGTGAGATTACTTCATAAAATAGTGGAATATGGACATGCATGCACAAAATACATATAGTGAACTTGAAATTGTAACACAAAAAAGTATTAGAATAAGAATGCTCAGAAGAAATTGACAAAGAATAGCAATAAAAGAAAAAGGAGCTTACAATGCACTTGGTTTGGCTTGGATTCACCCAACTTCAAGCTTGAATCACCTCAAAATCGAGTTTAATGGCTTTCTTTCTCTCCTTCTCTTCTCCTCGAATTTTAACTCTTTGACCCAAATTTTTACATCTTTTGATATCAATTTTGATTATATTAATTTAATTAATTATGATTGACATAATTTAAAAACTCAAACCTTATATCTGTATTAAAATTAGACTATGTACATAAAATTATATCTTAGACATGCGTTGGACAAACTGATATCACATTACATTATCGAAAAAACTTCATAATTTCTATATAATACAGAACTCTTGAATCAATGTAAAATAAACATTATAAATCTACTGTTCTAGTACAAAATATATCATCTAAAAATCACAAATCCTAATTCTATCCTTAGACAGCTTTTTTATCGTCTCCCATCATCTTGAAATATGCCTTAACCATTTAATTTGACAGGTTAGTAAAAATTAAATAGAAGTGAGCTAATTACTCAATAAGATATATAATTTTTTATAATTGAACATATAGTTTATATCAAAATATGTTGGGAGGAACATGAGCTAAAATCAGATGCAATATCTTATAATTTTCATAGCGTTCATGTATAAACTTAATGTTGATAATTCAACTTTTATTTCTCTAAATAATACATTGTAAAATATGCTCAAATGATATAAATTTTTATTGACCAATGATTAATAAAGCCTTACCGATAAAAGAACAAATAATCAAACTCAAGTTATGTATGTTTTCATATAATTAAAGGCTATATATTATTATTTTAAACCTATAAGTAAGCTATCATACATATAATCTTATAAACGAAATTGAATATCACTTTTAACCCATGAATGATAGGTTCGAACCTTAGTTATTAATAAAATATACTAAGATGTGTCGTAATATATTATTACCAATTTCTACAATGATCCATACATAATCAAATGAAAAATTCTATATGAATACGAACAATCATTTATATTTTCTCATATTGCAGAAAATATCCTTATATTTTCATAAATTATAGAGTTTTCTTAATAATTATTCAAATACTTAGCATGTAGAAGTTTATGATTTATGTAAGAACTTGTTTATAAAATTTTAAAGTATGGGGAAGTTATATTATAAAACTTTGAACATATAAGAGCTATATATGGCAAAAAAATGCAGAAATTATGTATGATTTAGTGAAATTTTATCATTTCATTTCAATTATAAAACATGTAAGAATAGTTTAAGATAAATTCCAAGGCAAGAAAAATATATTAGTAAAGTTTAGGACATACTGGACCATTATATATGAAAATTAAAGTATATAAGAATATTTAAATATGATTTTAGAATATGCATGAGTTTTAGTGTAGGATTAATTTAAAAAAAATAGTGAGTCGATTAAGAATATGAACTTTCTAAAAATGGTAGAGAATGAAAATAAAAGTACTTGCATATAAAGTATAAACTTTTTACATACGAAATTGTAGTATGCATAGGCATTCGAGATAATAAATGCCCACAAAGATCAAAAGAAGTAGCAATAAGAGAAAGAGACACTTGAAATGTAGTTGTTTTATTCTCAAATGTATCAAAATCTTTCTTATATTTACCCAAATTCTCCTTTCTTTAGTTTTCTCTCTCTCATTCTCTCTCCTCTTCTCTTTACTTTCTTACTCTTCACTCTTACCCAGTTAACATAAAATTGACCGAATGAGACTTATATATAACACTAGTACACGTGCAACTGTTAGGTGTGCATAAGATGTTGAGACAAAACTCGCATGGTATACAAGTATTCATTAGGCACACATCACGCACTGACAATCTATTAAAATTACACACATACACCCCCTTAGGCGACATTGGGCATGAGCAGTCTACATAAAATGTACACAAGCACATCTAAAGCATGCATCTGGCATGTCACTTTTGCTAAAAATACACATGTACGCGTATTAGGTGCCACTTAGGCATCACATAACCTAATGTGACTCGGTCAAAAAAATTATTTTGATTTAAATATTCATTTGACATCAATAATTTTCTTATTTTAGCCTAATTGATCATGATAAAAATTATAAATTAAAAATTCATACCTTATATTTCTCTCATCTTTATAAAAATTTTATCTTTGAAATTTAACAAATCTTATTAGAAGAACAAATAAGGATAATTCTCTTGGATCTCATCTTCCATTTCTCATATGGCTTTTTCATAAGAGTGATTTCTCTATAAGACCTTAACTAGCGGAATTACTTTTGTCCTAAACATTTGATCTCTTCTTTCTAAAATTTAAACCAGTTTATCAATATACGTTAAGTTTTCATTAATCATCAATGGTTGGTACTCGATCATGTGTGAGGGGTCATGAACGTACTTTTGGAGTATTGACACATGAAAGACATTATAGATGTCTTTTAAACTCGGAGGTAGAGCCAACCTGCATGCCACCTTATCGATCCTTTCCTGAATTTGAATAGTTTAATAAATCTCAACTTTAATTTCCTTTAAGCCCACATCAAGAGATTCCCATTGATGAATATATCTTCAAAAATTTGTATTCCCCAATGTTGAAACTCAATTCCGACATTCTCTAATCAGTATAATTCTTTTGTCGACTTTAAGCGACTTTCAGATGATCATGGATTAAATGAACCTACTGTGACGTCTCTTGGATAATCTCTAATTCCAAAAGTCTCCGATCACCGGTCTTCAAAATGAATTAGATAATGACGTTTTCTTCCATATAAAGCTTTAAACGGACCATGCCGATACTTGTTTGATAACTATTATTATACATGAATTTGACTACAAGCAAATAGTTGTTCCAATTATCTTTTATTTCTAAAATTGAAGCCCTTAACATATCTTTCAAAATTCGGATCACTTGCTACGATTGCCATCTATTTAGGGATGATAAGTTACACTAAACTTTAATATGCTTCTAACTCTCGGTGCAAATTTTCTCAAAATTTTAAAATAAATCTTAGATCTCAGTTTGATAAAATCAAGGCCGGTACTCTATAAAATCTAACTATCTCATTAATATATAGTCTTGCAAATTAGTCTCTAGAAAAAGTCATTCGAATTGCAATAAAATAAGCTAACTTAGTAAGCCATCTATATTCATCCAAATAGCATCATATTCCGTGGCGTTCTCAACATTTCTATCGTAAAAATCCATTAATATGTGTTTCTAGTTCTAGTTGGGGGTTAGCATAGGTTGTAAAAGATCTGATGGTTTCATATGTTTGGCCTTCAATTATTGGTACATCAAGCACATTTACATATAGGGCGCAATTTTTCTTTCCATATCATGCCACTAAAAGATCCTCTTCAAATCTTGATATATTTTTATTAATCTCATATGTATAGTATACTTTGTTCGATAAGTTTTGTTCATAACTTCTTTTAACACCCCAATTGTCATGGTCCAAGCGCCACTGATTTCAAATAATTAGCAAATTTAATCCATCTTAATTAATTATCTAATTATTGATTTGATTCATTTCAAGTCTATAAATTCTGAAAATAAAACTAACAAAACTTTTAAAATCTCAAATAAAAATTGACATCGAATGTGAACCTGAAAATCAAATGTTAACTATTGACCCAAAAATGAAGAAAAGAATCACATTACAAGATAGAATATACCATACCATCCAATGGCTTTACAAATGACAATAATCTGATCCCCATAATATTTGTAAGTATAAGTATTTTATCTATATCAGAATATTCAAAATCATAATTCAACTAAATAACTGAAATAATAATCAAAATATGATTATATGGCCAAAAAACATCACAGCTTTTATGTAATACAAAACCACTAACTAAAATAAAATCAAAAGTCCTAAGCTATTATTCTGAGGCATAATATAACATCTAATCATTCTTATTTCCTAATTCTAATCCCTCGAACAACTCTTCCACCAATCCTCCCTACTTACAAGTCTGACCCGAGTTGCTAATTTGAAGAGGGTTAGTAAAAAAAAATTAAAGTAAGAATAAGTCAATTGTTTTAATAAAATATATAATTTTTTTTATAATCCAATAAATAATTTACATTAAAATATATTGGAAGGGACAATGATTAAAAAAATTCAAATATAATATTATGAATTTTCATAACAATCATGCAAAAGGTACAAATTTCTTTTTACAATTCTTAATCTATAATACATTATTAAAAGTATATTCAAATTATACTAATTCTTATAGATCAATTATTAGTAAGCCATAATACTTATAACTCTATAGATAAGATTGAACGTCATTTTTAACCTGGAGAATGATAGGTTAAAATATTGATTACTACTATAATATACTAGAAAATATTATAATATATCACTGCTAATTTTTTTACAATGGTCTGTATATAACGAAGGAAAAACTCTATATAAATATAATTATAAATAATTTTTTATATTTTCTTATATTAGAGAAAATATCCTTAGTTTTTTACAAATTATAAAAATTTTTTTATATTTTTTCAAATGCATATCATGTAGTACCTTAAATTTCTATTAAAAAAAAAAAACTTGAACATGCTCATTTTAAAATATATAAAAGTAACATTATGAAATTTTGTAAACATATTCAACCTATCATCTCAATTAACAAGCATGTAGGAGCAAATTATGGCAATTTCAAGATATATAAGGCACACATTTGAGAATTAAAAATATAATAGATATTATATACAAAAATCAAAATATATGAGTGTATTAAATTAAAATTTCAGCACATATATAGGTATAAATGCAAAAACTAGATTGACAATATAATATATATGAATGTTGGACATGAACTTCGTAAAATTTATAAAAAATGGAAATGAGGGTCCATACATGTAGAGTACAAACAATCTAACTATGAAAATATATCATATATGAATATTATGAATAATAAATATTCAAATGGAATAGAAAAAAATAGCAATAAGGAAAAAGGTTAATGATACGCTTATCTTATCTTCAAATTTACCAAAATTTTTCTTATATTCACTTCAAATGTCATTCTCTAATCTTTTCTCTCTTCTCTCTCTTTTCATTCTCTCCCCTCTCTCTTTTCATTCTCTCTCTTCTCTCAAAAAATTAAAAAAATAATTGAAAAGCAGTCATGTGAGACTTATATAAGGACAGGCACACGTGCATCCATCAGGTGCACATCGGGCGCTGCGACTAAACATTACGGCGCACAAGCATTACTTCAGGTGTGGACAATCTGCCAAAAATGGACATGAGTATCCCTTGAGCGTACATCGAGTATGAGTAATTTGCTAAAAGTATGCTTGAGTGTTAATCAGGTTTCCTTCAAGTGCATCCATTTGCCTATTCTAGGCAAATGCACATGTCAGGTACTAATCAAGCTTCAGTCAATCCAATGTGACTCGATTTAAAATTAACCTTACTTCGAATTCTTCATTTAATCTCAAAACTTTTTTTTTCTTAACCTAATTAATCATAATAAAAATTATAATTTAAAACACATACCTTACACCAATATTTAGTATACATTTACTCCCAAAATCTTAAAACTCCATCTGCTTATGTACTAAAATCTGTTCTCGACTCTTTGTTTAAGTTACTGGCAATGTTCATTAAGAAGATATCGTCTATTTGAGTTCCTTTAATCCTCTTTAATATTTTTTATTATATTTGAAAATGGGTTAATATCATTTGGGTATTTTGGGAATGCCTTTTAATATCACATTTGTTCAAATAGTCCAACGTTTTTATCTCCTATGTCCTCAAATGAGATATTAAGTTTCTCGTTTAGCGATTTAAAGTATCTGCTATCACATCAACATTTTCTAATTGACACTAGATTTCACAATCGTAATTTTTTAAGAAATTCATCAGCTTTATTTATATTATATTCAGCTTCTTGTAGAGAATAAGTACTTTCAATTCTTATAATTTGAATACACTCAAAATTTTCTTTGTAATGATAAAATCTTAAAGTTTTTTACGCAAAAATCACCGCCATAAATTCTAAGTTGTGTATAATTTACCAACATCACTCAATGTTGTTTGTATCTAGGTAAAAATTTATTATTATTTATTATTTTGTTATATTTCACTTTGCATTCTATGCGCATCATTTCAGTTGGATTTATTTTTTCCTGGCATTTGAAACGATGTTTGATTTGCCTACCTAAGGATAATGCCTGAATGCCAATGTTAACTTTCGAATGCCACAATTTCTTTAAGAAACCCTAGATCCTTCATGTAACACTTACAATTTTTCTCTCATTCTCTCTCATCTGCTTAAGCCTGGCGGTGTTTCTCTCTTCTTTCCTTCAATTTTCATTCAATTTTTTTTCTCAAACCTCTTACAAAATCCGTGAGTTTACCTTCTACTCTAGTGGATCTATCTCTTCTCACACTATTTTTACAGTGGCACTCCGAGAAACATCTAGAGAAGCTTTTGGCTAAAAGGACGAATTTTTGAATTTGAATTTTAGAGAGAGGCTCTCTAGAATTCAAATTTCAAAGTGGACTTCCCGTGTCGGGATCTTCTCCACCGGCATGGCCGGTGATTCTGGGGCGTCGTCTAGCCTGCCTCGATCCTTGCCTCCTCCATCTCAGCCCATTGATCCTCTCCCTTCGCTCCCTTTCCCGTTTGCTCTTTCGTCAACGCCACGCCCTGGGTCTTCTCTGATCCCTATTTCCCCAAATAAGTATACGACTCCCCCTTTCCTCTTGGTCACGACACCTTCCCTCTTCTTCCTACTACTCGTACGCCTCCTGTGGAAGTCCCTATCTGTTTGGGGCCGTCGTTGTCGTTGGGGCAGCGCTGTGAAGATCCGACTTTGCTAAAGGATCCTCTCCCAGTTCCTTCTATTGATGCAGTGATTAGCACTCATCAAAAGACTTTAAGTGAAGGTAATTCTTCGACAGGCACATTGATACGGTCTCCATGGTGGTGACGGGTAATCGCCGGTGATGATAAGGAAATTGCAGCGGAAGGGGAGATCTGCAGAGGAAGGAGAAGGGAGCGGGCTCGTGGGAAGGAGGGAAAAGGAAAACAGGGAGAGGAAAAGAGGAAAACCAGAGAGAGTGAGAGAGAGAGAGAGTGTGTGAGAGAGTTGAGAGGGACAAAATATTCCTTGCTTTTTCATTATACTCATCTGCATATTATATACGGGAAATAGGCACAGGTACGGGAGACGGGTAATGGGGAACGGGGCCCGAGAAACGGGAAACAAGCAAAAGAAATTAAAGCAGGAAATGAGATCCGTCACATCTGGTTCAATGACTGTGCCGAAGATTGTCATCCAGATTTGGAGGGTGTATGGACAAGTACGTAACATTGTCATTTCCATCAAAACAATATTGTCCTCAAGGTTGATCAAGAGAAAGGTCCGAGAGACTGCCTGCTTTTCCAGGTATTCGCTCATATCAATTTGAACTAGAGCATTTTCTGGGTTGAAAAGGAAAGCAGCCAAGGCCTTTGCTAGCTCAGTCTTCTCAACACCAGTAGGACCCATGAACATGAAGCTTGCTAGCGGACGATTTGGGTCAGACAGACCTGCCCTTGAACGACGAATGGCGTCAGCAACAGATTTGATAGCAATGTCCTGTCCAACAACTCTTTTGTGGAGTTCCTCTTCAAGCAAGACTAGCTTGTCTCTCTCTGATTGTTGCAGGTTTGACAAGGAAATGCCAGTCCACTTGCTTACAATTTCAGCAATATCAACATCCGTGACCTCTTCACGAAGCAAGGAATTTCCAGACTTCCAGTAGTTAGCCAGATTCTTTTCAGCCTCTTCTAATCAAGCGCCAAGAGACATTAAGGTGCCATACTTGAGTTGAAACTTGGAGTCCATTCGGTTGTTTCGGATGTCAACATGAAAATGTAGAATTTTGACATGTACATAGATAGTTGACAATTTTGACAGAGTTTCCATATGAGTAGCAAATACATTATACGCTTTTAACATAAATAGTTGCTCACAACAACTCCATGCAACGCAAATCCATCTTGATGAAGATGTAGCCCTCCCAAGTTCATCCATGACAATCAAACTTATCTGAGATACATCCATGTTTGATGCTTCAGAAAGAAAAATATTGTTCAGGGTTAAGGTCAATGTGCAGGCTTTCCAGGATAGGATGACTTCCAACGATCAACTTCCGTATGGTATCATGAAGTGCTCTCACTTCTTCTATGTCAAATGGAACTCCAATTGCAGGAAGAAGGGGGAAATTGGCAGAGAATATTATAAGCCTATGGTAGTCCTCAAAACCATACAAGCTTGCCTTTGGCAAGATTTGGGAAATCAAAGTGATGATGTGCTCACCATTGCGTGTTGTCTCACCTGATATCTTGGTCAGCAAGGACTCAGTCGGGATATTTATGAAGACAATAGGAACCCCTATTGCCTTGGAAGCATTAATCCATGCATTTGCTCTAGCAAGAGTGTCCTCTACATCATTATAGCCAAAAGCCGGTTTGTCTGAAGCTTTTGGAAGAAAAAGAATGGACAGAAAGCAGCTTGAAACAGGAATAGAAAGTGTTTCTTGCATCTTCCTCTCCCATAGATATGACTCATACCCATCTTGAATTTGAGCTATGCTTAATGCGTGGTGTAATTTGGAGCTCCTCGAAGCTTGGAAGCTAGATAGGTGCGCCTGAGGAAAATTGAGGTGTATCTGCCCTGGAGTTGCCCAGACCGACTGGCATTCTCTGGGCTGGTTAAAATGCTTCAAGGCATCTGAGGTCATACTCTGGACATGCCCATACCGATCGCATAGGTGCTTTGTAAGCCTCCAAGCCGGGAATTTAACAGATTTCAGCAACAATTTGTTGTTAGGAGGAAGCTCACCTTGGAATTCATCCATTTCTATTGATTCCTGAAGTTTCTCATCAGTAGAGAGGCAGTGGGTAGGTCCAAACGGCTGACCGAAAGGGAATTGCTCATTTTCACCGTGCCTTCTGTTCAACTCCACCGGAGATGGAGAGCATTGGTTTTTAATCAGTGAGAACTGCATTGCTTCATAAACAACCATATCCAAAATACCAACACCTGTAGCATTTTGGCAGCTCCAACAATACAGCAAACGATGCCCAGGAGCCAAGGCTATCTGCCACATGGCGACGAAGGATGGTTGGAGGGAAGTTACACCATTTGTCGATTCAGCCTAGACACTATCTCTGTCGTCCAGACAGGGCATTTTGCAACGAGTTGGGTCCTTAAGTGATGAAGAAGCAATGGGAACATGCCAAGCAATTGTAATGAAGACTTGTATTGGGTTAAAACATTTAATGGGATCCATCACTTCCCGCAATGGCTGTTTAAGGAAAATGACCAATTTAAATTTGTCCCGTAAGGGAGGGATTGAGTTCTCTTCTATGAAGTTTGCACCCAAGTCATACCTCCAGGACACATCCACCCCATCATTCTCAGTTCCAGGACTAACCTTGCAACCAAGATGATCTTCTAATGAAGAGGAGTTGATGGTAGCATGAATACACCACCAATCGAGGGTGTTCTGCAGTGGGGGAATAGAGTGCATTTCTAAGGGCCAGAGTGTGATCTGTCTTGAGAGGGACAAGCTTGTGTATCCCGACCTCTTGTGTTCAACCAAGAATTGCTCATTACCAGATTTTTCAAGTCTAAGTGAAAAATGGTCACGAATCATGCTTAATAAGCCTAAGATCAAAGTACGAATAGTACTTCTGGCGTGCACATTTGGTACTAATGAGAGGGCAGATCCGATTACCACTGGAGCTTTCAGGGATTTGATATTAAGATTGGCCGAATTGGCCGGGGGAAGACTCTGGAAGTATTTTCATCTCCGGATTATTTACAGGATGGAGCAAAGGAGCCAAACCTCGAAACAGTACAGGAGCCTCAATTTTCTTGTTTTCCAAATTAGTATCAGGCTGAACAAAATCATCAGGAGCCAGCAGTGTATGTTCACCTGTGTTGGTTGTCACTGCGTAGCCGTTATGGGCTATAACCAAGGCTGCAGGGAATGAATTATTCAACCCTTGCAATGGTGAGACAGGAACGAGTACATGAGCCTTGTTTTGGTCCTGGTCCGTCAGAGGGAAACTGTTGGATGAGTGCTCGGAGTCCAAAATTACTTCAACATTTGGACAGTTTTTAGTGAAGAATTTGGTAAGGGGGAAGGGCATGACCTGTGAAGGACTTGAAAAGCTATGTGGTGGAGGAAGTATGGGCTGGGGTGTAGTAGGTGGCTCTTCGAATTGAAAATCAGGAGACGCATGTGGATGGGGTTTCTCGATTCGAGTCAGAGGCGGCAAAGGCTCAGTGATGGAGGTACGAAGCACTTCAGTGGCGGGAACCACAATTGATGATGAGTTTGAAAACAAAGAGGAATTAGCGGTCGACAGGGGTAAGCGGTCGATTCAGGAGTGCCGAATTTGTGTGATATAGAGACGGAGGAAACGATTCAAGCAACAGGTGATGGTACGGACGCCGTGCTCGAAGTAAGGGCAGTGTGAGGAAAATTTGTAAAAAGGGAAGCCGAATTTGGTGATGAAGTTGAAGTCAACGAGAAATTTGTGGTTGTCAACGGTAGTCGATCAAAGTGGTTAGGGGAAGAAGACCTAATTTGGTCTGAGATGAGAGCAGAAATGGCTGTTTGAGGAACGAGTGGAGGTGGTACGGAACCAATGATGGAAGAGATGGCAGGAAGAGAAACGTGACGATGGGAAGCCATAGTAGAGGAAGCTACAGGAAGCGAAGAGTTTACTGACCGTCTAGTGTCTTGCTCGAAGCTATGGAGTGAGTTGCTGAGTTCCGCCATGGACGAGCTGAGTTCGGTGCAGGATGACCAGATCTGTACGGTTTGTGAAACCTCGGTGGACAGGCGAGCACCGAATCGGTCGGTAGCTCGTCGGAGAGCCTTCATCTCGTTGGCCAGTGCGGCGACAGATTTCTCGAGCGCTTCGAGAGCTCGTGCTTCGATCTTCTCTGCATTGGTCTCAATGAAAATACCAAATAATACGATCTCCATGGTAGTGACGGGTAATCGCCGGCGATGGTAAGGAAATTGTAGCGGAATGGGAGATCTGCAAGGAGGGAGAAGGGAGCGGGCTCGTGGGAAGGAGGGAAAAGGAAAACAGGGAGAGGAAAAGAGGAAAACCAGAGAGAGTGAGAGAGAGAGAGAGAGTGAGAGAGAGTTGAGAGAGACAAAATATTCCTTGCTTTTTCATTATACTCATCTGCATATTATATACGGAAATAGGCACCGGGTACGGGAGACGGGTAATGGGGAACGGGGCCCGGGAAATGGGAAACAAGCAAAGGAAATTAAAGCAGGAAATGAGATCCATCACATCCGGTTCAATGACTGTGCCGAAGATTGTCATCTAGGTTTGGAGGGTGTATGGACAAGTACGTAACACACATCCCAATCCTCTTGGTCTACTGTTGTTCAAAAGGAGATTGGGGATGTTTCCATGACAATGAGATTTTTACCCCCTCAGAAAATTGATGGGGAAACAGTTGTTATAGCCCCCCTATTGAAGTTGTCAAACAAGGGGAGGCAATGTGGGAGCCACATTGGTTTGTTATTTTTATGGAAAACCTCTTCATTTTCATGCTATTAACCACATTGCCCGCAAAATCTGGGCTCGATGTGGGGTTAGTCATGTAGTTGGCAATGATGTTGGTTTTTTCTTTTTCCATTTTGCATCTGCTGTGATGATGGAAAAGTGCTTGACATCAAGTCCTTGGGCTTTTACTGGAAGGACTTTGTTTCTCAAATGTTGGGTTCCAGGTATGGCTTTACTCAAGGAGGAACATAAAACATTCCCGATTTGGATTAATTTGCATAATGTTTTGGTGGAGTTCTAGACTCCTTTCGGTCTTAGTTGGATTACTAGTGCTATTGGGAGACCAATTCAACTAGACTCTAATACGGAAAAAATGGAACGTATAAAATTTGCACATGTGTGTATAGAGGTTCGTGCTGACTCGATGCTTCCTAATAAGATCAGGCTGGCGTCTGGGGAGAATTTTGATTTGAAATTGAAAACTCAAGTGGAGGTTGAAGTTTATTACCAATGAAAATCAGTCCGGTGTAGTTGTTGCCAACAATTCAGTCATAGCAAACCCCATTGTAACTCTAAGAAAGTTTATAAGCATACGTGGAAAATTCTCCCTTCTTTGTTTTCCACCAATGCGCCAGCCAAGAGTGAGGATCGGTTGGGGTAGGTTGATAGTCCGGATATGCTAGTTACTACAAGGAATAAGAAGACTAAAATACAATAGGGAAAGCCGTTGGGCGGTTCCATGGTCGTTTCTTCAAATCAATTTGCAATTTTACAAACGATCGAGGACTCTACCCCCACCCTCCCCCTAATTGATTTGTAGTCTTTTTGCCAGGATACTAGTAGTGTGGCTATAGCTAATGAGGATTTATCCTTGAATGCTGTAAATGCGGGAATTGCTTCTTGTCCTCTGGAGCTGTCAAAGCATTGTTCGAATACTGTTGATAGCGACGATGATACTTTGTTGCAAGAGGGGGTGGCAGGTACACCTATTGTAACCCATGATCCAAGGATTCCTTTTGTCTCATCTGAGATAGAGCATTGTCCTCGGGAGGTTTCATCAAGCCTTGTAGAGGCTGCTAGCTCTGAAGGAGGGGCCGACTTTGTCCATGAGAGTAAGCACCTTGGAATGACGCACCCAAGAATGCTGAGTTCTGACTCCCAAATTGTTACGCTGCGCCAAAATATCAATCAATTGGAGAAAGTTTTGGGAGTTTCTGGTGAAGTCAAGTCAGATAGTAGCTGTTTGGAGATTGGGGATCCCTTGGCCTTCCAAGCAACTAGTAATCTGTCTCCTGTTAAAGGTACGGGGATGAAACCTATTCTTAAAAAACAAAAGAGGCCTAAAAGAAAGTCTTCCCCTTTCCCCCTTTCCTCATGATTATTATTACTTGTTGGAATGTGCGTGGACTGAATGGAAAGATTAAAGCCCATTAAGTTCAACACTTTATCAGCTCTCACAAATGTGCCATTGTGGGGCTGGTGGAAACCAAAGTCTGTTAAATGTAATGCGATTATATCGCGCGTAACCTTATGTCTTAATGGCAATGGACTATGAACTATTTGAATTCCTCTAATGGCAGGATTTGGGTTGGATGGGATCCAAGCCTTGTAGATGTGACTATTCTTTCAAAAGAGGATCAGATCATTCATACCAAAGTGTGCCTCAAGATGGATAATAAGCTCTGCCTGCTATCCTTTGTCTATGGTGCAAACTCGGAGACTCGACACTATCTTCTTTGGAATAGTCTTCGTGATACTAGCTTACTCTCTCATGAGCTGCCTTGGGCCGTCATAGGCGATTTTAACGCTATTAGATCGCCCTCGGAAAGATTAGGGGTACTTGGCTTATTTGGATAAATGCCTTAAGGATTACGATTTGGAGGAAGTGAGTCATGATGGTATTTTTTACAATTGGAATGATGGGAGAAATCCTTCTATCCGTATTTATCAAAAATTGGATAGAGTTGTCGTGAATGGTAACTAGTTTGCGAATTTTGGGATGTCCAAAGCATCATTCCCCCTTGCTCAGCTTTCGGACCATTCTCCTTATCATTTATACCTGGCAGCCGGTGATTGTAGAAGAAAAGGCATATTCTGTTTTAATAACTTCCTTATTAAGCATCCAAACTATTTTTGAGGCTTGGCAGGGTGAGGTATATGGTGCACCTATGTTCAGGTTAGTGACCAAATTGAAAAACGTTAAGCAGCTGCTGAAGACTTTGAATGAACAAGTTGGCAATGTCCATGAGGAGATTGCAAAAACGAGGGAGGCATTGAAGGATATCCAAACAGCCCCTCTGGCAACTATAGGCGATGGCTTTGAGGAACGTTCTCGCATAACAGCCTATTTTAATGCCCTGAATCAAGAGCTCAACTTCATCTAGCAAAAAGCAAAAATTAAGTGGCTAAAAGATGGTGATCAATGCACTAGATTCTTCTTCCGATTGATTAATGGCAATTGTAATCGGAACAGGATCACTTCTTTGCTAAAAGATGATGGATATCCAACTATCAACAAAGATGAAATATAGAATCTGATTGTGGAGCACTTCCAATGTCTTCTTGGCACAAGGTGGGCTCATGGGTCAGCAAAAAAAGATCGTATACGCATGTATATCCTTCATACTATCCCGGATTCATCCAAAGAATCCCTTTGTGCCTCGGTTAGTGATGTAGAGATCCAGCAAGCGGTTTTTTCCATTGGAGATTATAAAGCGCCTGGCCCGGATGGTTTTTCCTCCAAATTTTTCAAAGAAACATGACATATTGTGGGGCAATTGGTTATTGAAGTTATACGGGATTTCTTCAATCATTGCAAGCTTCTAAAACAACTTAACGCAACCATCATTAGCCTCATTCCAAAGGTGGCATCCCTCTACAAGGTGATCAATTACAGGCTCATCTTCTATTGCAATGTCATTTACAAAGCTATCTCAAAGATAATTGCTGATCGACTGAAACCCATCCTTCCTATCCTAGTGGATAGATGCCAAACTACTTTCATTGTATGCAGATAGATCAGCGATAGTATACTTCTGGCTCGTGAACTCCTACATAAATATCATTTAGGGAAAGGTGTCCCCAGATGTGCTATGAAGGTCGATCTAATGAAATCCTATGATTCTGTTCACTGGGATTTTATTATTTCTATTCTGGAGTTAATGGGCTTCCCTCATCAAATGGTTACCTGAATTCACCAATGCATTACAACTCCCTCCTTCTCAATTAATATTAATGGTGAATCGGTTGGTTTTTTTAAAAGAAGTAAAGGCCTCAGACGAGGTGATCCCGTTTCACCATGTTTACTTGTCATCGTTATGGAAGTCCTTAATGGCATTATTGAGGTTGGAGCTTGTCGTAGTGAGCTATTTCAATTCCACGGGAAGTGTGAAGCTACCTAGACAGTTATGTTTGTCTTTGTGGATGACCTGCTTCTCTTCTCCAAAGCTGATGCTAATTTTGCCAGGATTCTTCATAGTTGCCTTGAGGAATTTATGATGATATCTGGTCTGTCAGCTAATAAACAAAAAAGGTGAGATGTTTATTTGCTCCAATGACACAAATTAAGTTAGGAAATCAAAGGAATCATGGGATTCAAAGAGGGCAAGTTGCCAGTGAGATATTTGGGTGTTCCACTTATCACTACTAAACTCTCAGTTTTAGACTGTGGGCCACTTATTGATAAGGTAATAAAGAGAATCTCATCATGGAAGAACAGATGGCTATCTTTTGGTAGTAGACTTTAACTTATCTCCTCCATTCTCTCATCCATCCACTTGTATTAAACTTCTATCTTCATTTTGCCAAAAGCAATTCTCAGGGAGGTTGAGTGCTGCATTCGAAAGTTCTTATGGCATGGTACTATGGATGGAAAACTGACTGCTAAGGTGACGTGGGATGAAGGATGCTATCCAAAGAACGAATGAGGTCTGAGAATAAAAAATCTTCAGGCAATTAACAAAGCTCAAATTTGTTGGCAGCTTTGGAGAATAGTTTTTAAGGATTCAGAATCAGTTTGGTCCTTATGGATACACTGTAACAGAATTAAGGATTGATGTATTTGGACCCTAAAAGTCCCTGATTCTGCGCCATAGAGTTGGAAGAAAATTATGAAGCTTCGACTTGAGGTGCACCTTCATACACTCTATTCTATAGGTGATGGGGCTAACACTTTTTTATGGCTTGATAATTGGCATCCTTTTGGTCCGCTGTGTCATAGAGTCTCTGACAGAATTATGATGGTTATTGGTTTACCTCGTGACACAAAGGTTAAGTAAATCATTAGGAGTGATCATTGGTTATGGCCAAATGAATACGATATAGAAGTGTCTAGCCTTGTGGAAGATATGCCCCAATACAACCCATTGTTGGGAGGAAAGATTCAGTCCGATGGGATGGCAATACGGATGGAACCTTCATGGTGCGTTCAACCTATTGCCATTTCCACCCACCTAAAGATAAAGTGAATTGGGCACCTCTTGTTTGGGGACCAAACCATATTCTAGCACAAGCCTTTACGCTGTGGCTGGTCATTCGCAGAATGTTAGTACCCTTGACCGCATCAGAAGTAATGCCAATTTATCTAATATTTGCATTCTCTGCAATAATGGGACCAAGAGCCATGATCATCTTTTTTTCAAGTGCCATAATAGTGTATGGAAAATGGTATGTCGTAGAGCTAGTCTTCTCTGGCCATATATTGACTGGAACCAGATCATCACTTGAGCAACTAACAATTGGAAAAGGAAAAATATCAAAGCTCAATCCTTGCATCTCACCCTGGCTGCCGTCGTCTATTTTATTTGGAAGGAACGCAATCAAAGAACTTTCCAAGATTCCCACAACAATGATGTGTCTCATATTGTTAATCAGATTACTGATCTAGTTCAACGAAAGCCGATGACAAATCGTTGGAATTTTTCATTGGAATGTAACAAAGAAAGAAAATCTACATTTGATCGTTGGAATTTATCCCCCATTGGTTAACCATGGGCTTCACCAATGGCGTGATACTGCTTTAAGGAGCATAGTCTACTTATGTGCGTAGATCATGGGATGTGGGTGTTTGACCGAGGACTAGTTGAACCCTCTGATACCAAGGACATAACTTATGACGGAGGACATAGCATCTGACTGAGTGGATATGACCGAAGACTTTACAATTGAGACTAATGAGGTAGTTATTGCCGAGGTACATGCTGTAGCAATGCTTGGTTGTGTGTGTGATTTTGGGATGAGTTGCTTTGACCAAGTAGCTTCAATGGTCCAAGGACGAGAACAAAATAGATGAGGGCATTTTCAAAGGGCAAAGCACTTGGGTATGCCTGTGGGCTTCGATTATGTTCGTGGGAGTCTTCAGTTTTGTTTTATTAATTTGCTTTTCATAACTTGTTTCATATACTTGGAGGATACTCTAACCTCTATATACTACATGCAAAATACTTGGTGATATAATATAGATTTTTTATAAATTTTTACATTTTAATACAATTTTACTTACCAAAAAAAATTCTGAAGATCTATTTTATTTTTGTGCATATTTTTGCATCTTGAATATTTTCCATGATCTATTCGGATTATTATGCATCATGTTCTCATAATAATGCTTAGAATCATCTTTAGGAATAAGCTATTCATCATATTCCTTACTCATTTATCA
Source organism: Nepenthes gracilis (assembly GCA_033239525.1). Classification (NCBI taxonomy): domain Eukaryota; kingdom Viridiplantae; phylum Streptophyta; class Magnoliopsida; order Caryophyllales; family Nepenthaceae; genus Nepenthes; species Nepenthes gracilis. Next base: position 5,813,436 of record BSYO01000025.1, on the reverse strand, counting down.
AGATTTACCCATTTCTAGCATAATTTATGCACTTAGGACTATAGCATTCTAATGTCGTACAAATGACATTCAAACGCTAACAATGAAGTGGATTCCTTTTTTTTTTTTTTTGTCAAGAAAGTATTTTTTGGGTCTTGTAATGATTTGACCCATATTTGAGTTGATTATTAATACTACTATTGCATACGGCGATAAAATTAGTTATAAAGAAGAATTCTTTAAGAGGAGACATGAGCTCCACTAATTTGAGATTATGGAATAGCAACATTACTCATTGTTATATGTCTAATCTTTAGCACTAACAGCTATTATTAGGGTGTTAGGTGTCACTCCAGTCTCTTCCTCTCCATATATCCATATATTTATCTCTAGGGAGTGGATCACTTTTGTCATCAAGTTGTCACCTCATTTAGTCTCCCTAGTTCAACAATTTTATTCTAATATTCACCAAATCTGTTAAGAGCGATCTGTATTTTTTTGTTAATATTCATGATTAGACCATTCATATCACGTTTGAGATAATCTAAGACACTATTAAACCTTTTATTGTAGCATCGCCAAATTATCCTTATTCAAAAGAAATGATGTTATCTACTAATGACGTCTTCTCTTATCTATTGCAACATTTTTATCGTTATGATGATCTTGGGATTAGGATAAGCATTTTATTAACTGATTTCATCTTTTATAGCATCTTGAGCATAGACATCTTTTTTTGTGCCTCATCTGTCGCCCTTTCACTTCCTAAAACTTTGATTTTTTATGTTGTTCTTCAAGATGATATCATAGAAATCTTAGTCCTTATTTGCCACTTGTCCATAGATTTGAAAATATTCAACTAATGACCCAATTGCAACACAACTGTCTCATCTAGTTTCTTCTATTCTCCTTCTCGATTTGTCGCCTGTTATAGTCTTATTTTTGTACTTCAACACAACTGTTATTTTTGAGCATAGACACAACTGTTGTTCTTCAACACAAAAACTTTCATTTTTGTACTTAAATGTTTGTCCCATGACAATTAACACTAGATGTCAAGTAGAGCAGAGGAGAACCATAGGTATAAGAGAGCAAGGGAGGGCCATGTCCTAACCAAATTTTACAATCGACATTTATCTTTGATTTTTTTTTTTTCGTAACAATACTATATTTTAATAGTGCATGTGGATTAATATATAACTCAAAATAGGAAAAAGTTTAAAATAGACTATAAATCCGAATGTATTTTTAGTATTTTTCTTTAACATTTTTTGCTTTCTTTTGCTTGTTTTTCTATTTTTTCCACTAATATCTTCAACTCCAATATCCAAAGATTTCCTAATACACTTTGAGCTCGAGCTCGTTGTCCTTGTTTAAGAGGTGTTTTACTCTAATATAGAGCCCACTTGTCATATCATATGATTTTTGGTAAATAGGCTCACAACTTTTGCTTGCATCTCGCTAAAATATTATATGATATATGTAGTTACCAGATAGGGTCAATGGTCGATCAAGAAGGCTCATGAAAGTTTAATTTTTTTATTGAATTTTGAGGTCAAGCTATAACTCAAAACTCGACAACATTTTCATCGGTGGAAATTCATTTTGGGGTTTTTAATTTAATAATATGACTACTTTTTATTGGAAGCTATTTTATAGAAGCAGATTATTTCATATTTATTGTGTGAAGAAGTGACATTTTGATTATTTCATATTTATTATGTGAAGAAGTGGCGTTTTATTTATAAGAACTATTGGGTTCAATGCTAAAGTCCAAGAAGATCCGGAGCTCAACCCAACTACACGAAATGCCTACGTGGCAGCCCACCGTCAGCAGCCAACAAGCGCCTCCTACAACTCATTAATGTGGCTGCCGGAAAAAGGCAAAAAAGCAGGAGAAGCCAGCCAATGGAGAAACAATTAACGCTGCTAGCTGCGATTCAGGAGGCCACCCACAGGCAACTCACCAATCCCAACTCAAGAGGGAGACCAAGCGTGGCCGGTAACACCCGATAGTCTACCTGCTACTGCAAAACGACAGCCGACACGCCGGTAATCATTGACAACGATCAGCGGCTGATGAACCCTAGCGACAGGAGTTCTCGTGCCCAAAAGCCCCTCATTAGGGGACCTATAAAATTCCTCTTCTTCAATGAAGAGAAGGGGGATCAAATCCGAGATAATCGACTCAATGTCGCAAGTCTTAAACTTACCAACTATTCTCCAGATCCAAACTCCTGAGTCTATTCAGGCAATAGGAAGTCAGCCACCCGCAGTGGTGCACCTAGGGAGCCAGGCCTCCCACCACCCGCTCATTACTCTCTCTCACGTAAACAAACACGCACCATCCACACATTTACAACATACTTCCGCGTATCTCTTAGCGTACGCCCCATTTTTGTTCATTGCGAAAATTTACTGACTTGAGTGTCGGAGTAACCTTGGTGGGAGAAATCCCGCTGGACCTTTGACCTTTTGTTCGTTGATTGTGTTGTGCAGGCATCAGGTTAATAAAGATGAAAAACAAACCCTTCTACAAATTCTTCAAAATGGCTAGGAATCCGAAGGCTCCATCATCCGTACGACAATCGAGAACCCAGGACGCAACATTGGTGCCGTCTGTGGGAACGGGACGAGAAGCCTAGCGTCTCCTTCTCACCTTCATTTCAAAGCATCAAGAACGGTGAATATTAGGGCACAAGCCAGTGCCCAAGCAATAAACGTCGTCGCTCATAGCAAAGACCCCTTCGTGGGAAGCCACGCGGACACCCATCCAAAGCCTGACGTCCACCGCCTGGCCGCGGACATGGATGACATGAGGCTAGTACTCCAGGCCCTCTACATTCGATAGGTACCCCTTGGATGGAGGCTGCCCCTCCAGCATCCCAGGAGTCCCCCTCCTGGCGAAGGAGGTGTCGTGCGGCAGCCCTCAGGAGAAGATCCGACCGACTTGATGACGTTAGGGCCTAGGTAACCTCCGGCAGCAGGGTCCAATCCGCGACTGAAAGCCATCCCAGCCGGGACGATCGGAGGGAGAGCCTAAGCAGCGTAACCCCCACAACTCCTGCGACCAAGGGAGGCCGACCGCCGCAGACTCCAACAAACAGTGAGCAGCCCCCATACAAAAGGCTGCCACCACCGACAAGTCCAGCCGCGCCTTCAGGACCACGTGGAGCTCCGCGACATTATCAACACACAGAGAGGGGCATCCGACCCGCCGATGGAGGAGAAGATCAAGGTATTGTGGGATCTCTTACACAAGGAGAGACCTGTACAATCCTTCGCTGACCTTCGAAGGTCACCTTTCGCCATGGACCTGCGGACTCAGCCACTACCCGGCAAGTTCTAGATGCCCGTCCTGGAAGGGTACAACGGACGTAAGGACCCGATGGACCATCTCAACTGCTTCCGCACCCATTTGTCATTGTAGGGAGCAAGCGAGGCCATGATGTGCCAGTGCTTTCCCATCACCCTCAGGGGGGACGCACTGCTCTGGTTCCACGACTTCCTGCCAAATTCCATTCACTCATTCGATGAGCTAGCAAACAGCTTCTTGAGTCAGTTTGCCTCCAGCCGTATCCGCTAGCTCTTCAACGAGCTGAAGCTCAATGCCTTCGTTAGTACGTTAGCAGTAGGGGATTTCTCCAAACACCTGTCGCACCAGCACCCTCAGTCCTTCCGGGAGGCCAAAGCCATCACCCGAGCCTACATCACAGCAGAGAAGGTGAACCAGGCGAAGTGCCCTGAATGCGTAGACCGCCCTCGGAAGCTACCTAGCCTACCAGCGGACAGAAGAGGAACGATGACGATAACCGCTTCCCGGAGCACCGCAAGCAGCTGCACCCTTCACCGGGATCTAGGAAGGATCATGGACAGATGTCCCTGACTCTCCTGATGCAGATCCAGGATGAAAAGTTCTTCAAATGGCCGAAATCGCCAAAGTGCTCGAGCGGCGGCGGCGACGAAATATCACCGCGGATACTCGCTCGAACATTCTATAGAGAACGTAGGACCTTGCAAAGAAGAGATAGAGGGTCTCCTCCCCAAAACGGTTAGTGAGAGGTTGGCAAGCCGGTGTCGGAGGGCGAGGCATGAGCCTCCCCAAAGCTGTATCGCTGATCAACATGATCTCTACCACCGCATCGACGTAGAAGGAGCTTATGCAACTTCTAGTAGCAAGAGAGCAAAGATAAGGGATAGGAGTGATATCATTAGCTTTAATAACGACGATATAGCTCATGTAATCTTCCCCCATATTGATCTCCTTATTGTATCTGCCATCATTTCAGACGGTAAGACTAATTATCAGCTGAAATGAGTCTTCATTGATAATAAAAGATCGCAAAATTTGTTGTATCTCAGTGCCTTTTTTAAGCTCGGATTGAGGCGAGGTCAGATGAGAGCGGCCGATGGCCCTTTGTACTGCATGGACAACTAGCTAGTGCCCGTGCAGGGGATAGTTCGGCTAGAGGTCACAATGGGAACTTACCCGCGCACCATAACGCGAGAGTTGGCATTCCTCATCATCGACCTACCGTTTGTTTACAATATTATATTGGGCCGACCTTTCCTCACATCTTTCGGGGCTGTAACGCCGATCCCTCATCTGAAGGTTAAGTTTCCCACCCAGTGTAGTGTGGGAGAAATATTTGGGGACCAGGCGATGGGACGGATGTGTTACTTATCCCAGGTCATCCCGTAGCACCGGGACTGCCCGGATGAAGATCTTGACCTCCGCAATGAAGCCCTGCTACAACAGGCCCATCGGAAGAAGCTACCAAAGCGATCCCTCTGAATCCCACCGAGCCCGAGAAGTACGTCCATGTGGGCAGCTCTCTCCTGCCTGCCGAATGCGATCGGTTAATCACCTTCCTGAAGATAAACTCCAATGTGTTTGCTTGGGTTCCTGCCGACATGTCTAGGACACCGGCAGAAGTGATAGTCCACAAGTTGGGCCTCAAGCTTGGCCACAAGCTCGTGCGGCAGAAGCATAGGAACCATTCCGTCGAGAAGCTAATTGCCATAAGGGAAGAAGTGAAAAGACTCCTGGAAGTTAGGTTTATTCGAGAGGTCCAATACCCAGAATGGTTATCCAACGTCATACTAGTGAAAAAGAGTAGCGGCAAATGCCGAATGTACGTGGACTTCATCGACGTAAATAATGCTTACCCAAAGGACAGCTTCCCTCTCCCCAGGATTGATCAGCTTGTGGACTCTATATTCGGGCACAAGCTCCTGAGCTTCATGGATGCCTACTCCAATTACAACCAAATCATATGCATCCTGAGGACGATGAGTATACCTCCTTCATGACTGACCAGGGGACATACTGCTATAACGTGATGCCCTTCGGCCTCAAGAATGTCGGGACAACCTATCAACGCTTGGTGAACAAGATGTTCGAGACTCAAATTGGAAAAAAAGTGAAAGTGTACGTCGACGACATGCTCATGAAAAGTAGGGTTGCCAACAACCTCATATGCGATCTAGAGGAGGCCTTCCAAGTCTCTGGGCGCACAAGATGAAGCTTAACCCTGCCAAATGTGCGTTCGAGGTAACCTCGGGGAAGTTCCTAGGCTTCATCGTATCCAAGTGTGGAATCGAAGCCAATTCAGAAAAGATCAAGGCCATCCTCGATTGAACCCTCTGTAGATGGTGAAGGAAGTGTAGAAACTCACAGGGCGGCTGGCAGCCCTCTCGCGATTCCTCGCTAGGTCTACGGAGAAGTACTTGCTCTTTTTCAAGGCACTTAGGGGCACAAAATCGTCAGGATTCTGGTGAATCGAGGAATGTGGCAAAGCCTTTAAAGAGCTGATAACCTACCTCGCCAACCCACCTCTCCTAAGCTCGCCATGCATGGGCGAAGACCTATACCTCTACTTGGTTACATCAGGAACGACCCTCAGCTCCGTGCTGGTCAGAGAGTATGAGGGAGCGCAGCAGCCAGTATACTACATAAGTCGAGTACTGACAGACATAGAGGCCCGCTATCCGCACGCCAAAAGAATAGCGTTGACGCTCATCTATTCGATGCGGAAACTGCGACCCTACTTTCAAGCACACCGGGTCATTTTACTAATGGATCAACCTCTAAAGTCGATTCTACAGAAATCAGAGACTTTCAGACGATTGGTCAAGTGGGCTGTGGAGCTGGGAGAGTTTGACGTAAAGTTCCGACCTTGGCTAGTCATCAAGGGTTAGGCCCTAGTGGACTTCATTATTGAGGCGGCGACCCTAGTTCTAGATGACCCTGGCAGCCTGGGGAGCATGGGAGACCTCGACGTCCCGGTGTGGACCCTAAGCGTGGACGGATCATCCACTCAAGCGGGTAGCGGAGTTGGAGTCGTACTGAAGACTCTAGACGGCACAGAGATTATGTACTATGTCGCGTTGACCTTCCCAGCTACCAACAACGTGGCAGAGTACGAGGCCCTTCTCGCAAGACTTCGCCTGGCCAAGGAATGTTCCGTAAAATCATTGGTCGTACACAGCGACTCCGAGCTCGTGGTCAACCAGATCTAAGAAAACTTAGAAGCATCAAACCCTCAACTCACGAAATACCTGGCGAAGGCAAAGACCCTGATCCAGGGGTTCGACCTCTTCCTGATCAAACACGTCCCTAGGTCCGATAACCGGAAAGCTGATCGGCCGGGGGACGCGATTCTGAGATCCCGGAGCAATACTCTAGGGAGCCGAGGAGACCACCGCCGCACCCGAAGATCGACTCCTCGGAAGAAGTCTTTGCGGGTTGATGTAGGGGACAACTGGATGGCTCCGTACATAAAGTACCTAACCGACAGAACTCTGCTTGGCAACGCCGACAAAGCCAAACGGATCAAGAAGACAGCAAGCTGGTACACACTCCTCAACGATATCCCTACTCCATTCCTGAAATGTCTTACCTCAGAGGAAGCCAAGTACGCTCTAAGCGAAGTACACCTTGGCATATGCGGCTCGCACATTGGGGGAAAGAACCTTGCATTTAAAATCATGTGATAGTGTCTCTATTACCCCACCCTGAAGCAAGATGCCATGGAATTTGTCAGGAAGTGCAAGAGCTGCCAAGTCCACGGTTCCATGATGCACCTACCGCACACAGAGTTGCGCAGCCTTCAATCCCCATGGCTATTTATGCAATTGGGGCTCGATATTCTCGGACCGTTACCTTTGGCCTTCGAGCAAAGGAAGTTCCTAATCATCGGTATTGACTACTTCACCAAGTCGGTAAAAGCAGTACCTCTGGCTCGAATCACCAAGCAGAATGCAACGGAATTCCTCCATCAAAACATCGTCTGCCACTTTGGGATTCCCAAGGTCATAGTGACCGACAACGGAACCCAGTTCACCAGCAAACTTTTCACAAGGTACTGCACTGATCTGCACATCAAGCTGGCCCACACTTCCGTGGCGTACCCTCAGACTAACAGACAGGTTGAAGTCACCAACTGCACGCTACTACATGGCTAAAGACCAAATTAGAGGATACAGGGGGCTCGTGGGTCGAAGAGCTACCTTCCGTACTTTGGTCGTATTGGACAACCCTACGAGAACCAACAAGAGAGACGCCCTTCAGACTCTGGGAAAGCCTTGACCTACTTCCAAAAGTTTGACACACAGCCCGCCTGTGGACCGCGGCCTATTAACAGCATATCGTATGGTACTACAACAAGCGAGTGAAAGCTCGCCCTCTTAAGGTTGGGGATTTGGTCCTCTGGAGCGTAGAGGCAGCGGGAAGAGCCGTGAGTAGGAACAAACTCTCCCCTAGGTGGGAAGGCCCATTCATCGTCTCCACAATCCTCTGGAGCGGAGAGTACAAGCTACGCGCCCAGAACAGTAAACTGGTCCCCTAGACCAAGAATGCCACCTACCTAAGGAAATACTACCAGTGACGTAGCCCCGGCCCAGGTAAGGTACGCACACGCATCCTGAAGAGTGCTTGTAGATGCATTAAGCTTTTGCTTAATAAAATTAATTCTTCATGTTAGCCTCCTTCTCCATTCGTGTAAAGTGTTAGCACGCATAGCATTCCAAAAATAATATGACCTAGACTGCCCTTAAGTTGAGAGGACCATCGTCCGTAAAACAAGTCCTTGGCACCGTGCCAAGCGATTGGTCACCTCAAAAGCTCAACCTTCCGTCGAGTGGCCCAAAGCGATCCAGAAACCTTGGCCCTGTGCCAAGTGGCCCATCAGCGGTCTCATTCAAGCCTCGACCATGCGTGCTAAATCTCCTAATGCAGACATGCCCAAGGGCTCCTCATGTTCAACTGCAACTCCTGCGGGCTCAGATGGATCGAAAGCACGGAAGGCAAAGGAACGCTTGGGGGCTCTGGCTCTGAAGCCATCTCTCCCACAGCCGTCTCAGTGCCTCGCGGGCAGGCCTCCGATACGACTTTTGCCTCCGATGTCACAGGGACGTCCTCTAGGATCCCCCCTCCGAAATTGGCTCTGCAAAGATCACAACCGGCTCCAAAGATCCCTCTAACTCTGGCACTGGCACTGGCGAGCATGCTTCCTTCGGATCACCGAAGACCAATGTGTCACCCGCCGTGCCTGGAACTGCCTCCATGACCAGATCAACAAAGGAGTGTGTAGGAGACTCCTCACCAGAATGAAGCCCCACTTCAGGGACGCCGTACTCAGCTAACGCCGCGGCCAGAATTGGAACGAGTTCGTCGGCCTCCTCCTGAGGCCTAGTGCTTGACGCCGCCTCCAGGACTGGAGCCTGAACCCACGTAGTAGAGCTAACAGCCAACCTCTGCGACCTCCGCGTGGAGGTACCTCCGGCCTCCCTCAACCTCTTCAAGGGACCCTCAATCTCCTCGTCATTCGAAGACGATTCCAGTAGCGAACAACTCTCCTCATGTCCCCTCTAGACGGCGGGGGAATAGCAACTTCCTCGGGATCCTTTTGGCAGGACCAACGACGTGCCAACCCAACAAAGGCCCCAACTTAGTGGCCTCAAATGTAATGGATTTCAAAAAGTAGCCCTGGATGGAGAACTTCACCATATGGGACTCAATGGCGGCGACTAACTCCATCGCTTCCTTGGCATCATCTGTCAACGCTTTCTTGTGGAAGAACACCAAAATTGGGCCCCACTCGTGCGAAAGCTCAGAGTCAGGGGCTCCTGTAAGAAGAAGAATCGGCTCTTTCAGTTCTTTACTGAGTCAAGATTGGTCCCTCGAAAGTGGAAGCCGGTCTCCAGCGACATGGAGATCCAGTCTTCCGACTCCGAGAAGCGAAAGATCAACCTAGTCCCCTCGGCGTCGAAAGAGCCACCATGAAGGCGAGTGAAGATACATAGTGAGACCAGATAGCGAAGGGCATTAGGGTGAAGCCTCGCCACAGGAACGCCCAATGCCTCCACCAGCACATACAGAGTGCACGACATGGCATAACGTAGCCCCCCTCTCAGATGGTGCTCGTAAACTGTGATGAAGCCATCTGGTGGAGTGTTGGCTCTATCCACGGAGTCAGGAGCATGGTAACCCCAACCGCTGGGGATCCCATAATCTACTGTCAAAGTGACGATGGCACTAGTCATCAAGACAAACCCTGTGTTGTTGACCCCATGCCGACTCGCCCTAGAAGTTCGCGAGGAAGGAGACTCTCTCTTCTTTGCCATCTCTCTCTCACCGTGCGGGATAAGATTGGAAAATTTTCAATACAAGGAAACAAACAAAGAAAATTTTCCAAAAGGCTGGTTTAAATAGGCAACCAAGTGCCAACGAGTGGGAAACCCAAACGATGTCTCCACAGAGTGGCTGGGCCGCATGCCTGCCCCGTGGAAGCGTCACAAGGCCCAGAGCAGTCAGCAATCATGACCGTTTGTCAAATTGTAGATTGACGTCGCTTCAGCTGCCTAGTGAAGATCCACGCTGACACACCCGCATTTAATGCAGGGATTTCATTTGCCGGAAAGGACGACATGGGACTCCCAAAAGAAGGGCATGGGAGTGAAAAAAACCATTTAGCCACAGCAAACCACGAAAAATGAAACGGCATAGCTAAGTGTTGAATTTCATTATAATATTCATTAAAAGCTTGTTACAACAGCTTACGATAGCGGGATACATTTAACGTCCCTCATGTGCCGCAGAGGAACCTGGTGCGGATACTCCACTAGGTCCGTGTGTATCCGGGCGCTGGAGTTTCGAGAATCCAGAATGCTGACGCGAAAGTTTGGGTCCTCCAGAGAGACTAGTCTTTGGCTGAAACGGATGCCGTCCTGGAAGTTCCTTTTCAGTGCAGGGCAGACTTCCTCGGGCAGGAACCTAGACCTCAGCTTAGTCCCCATCCGCGTGACCTCTGTCCCAAACTATCGCCATAGCTACTCACGCTCTTTTTGAAGAGCCAAAATGCGGGCTCGAGCCCCCATGTTAGCACTTGTGAGCCTGGACACCCTCGCCTCCGATTCCGCCCATGCTTCCTCAAAGTGTGTGGCGCGAGCCCTCAACTACTCTATCTCCACTACAGCAGCTTGCATCCGGGATTCAACATCTTTGACTGCTCTAGTAACTCATTGGAGCGAGAAATCTGCCCTCCCTGGGCCACGCTCCCACAAGGCGGCGAACCTCTCTGCCCTCTCAAAGCCTAGTGTCACCCATGGGAATCGCGCAGGGCCCACGACAGTAGCCTTCGAGTGACCCCCCTCCGATGCGGTGACACCCAAGACCCTAGAAGCATGGGCCCCAGCTTCGAACCCTCTCGAAGAATATCCCGATCTGGACGACGAAGATGACTCATCTATCCGGATTGCAGCAAGAGTAGGCGAAAGAGAGAAGGATCGCAAGCAACGCAAAACTTCAATCCGCCAAAGGAGTAGCCGAGTGTGTTATCTGATAAGGGGTTTGTGCGTTTAAATAGGCAGAGTTCTCCCCTGAAACAGCTGCACTCTGAAGGCAAGGAGTGCCAGAACAAGGCCAACGAGCGCGCTTCACGTGGAGAATCCCTGAAGCCTCGTGTGTTTCCAAGGCAAGTCATCATGATGCAGCACCGCTCGATCTCTTGCGCACTTAATGCGCTAGATAGACAGATGGATGTGACTGCCATCAGTGGCATTCCAGCCTCCATGGTCCTAGACGTTAGAGGCCGCCCTTGAACCGCGTCATCCCAACGACGGTCGGTATATAGGCTCAAGGGGTGGAACCGGCAAAACTATCCGTGAGCATCCGAAAATCCTTAAGCGCACGAAACAGGGTGCGACATATCAGGGGAAAGCAATCAGTAAGAGAAAGCACACGCTACAATATGGAAGAACAAAAACAAAGGGACTACTTCTTTTATAAATCAAGACTTTCCTTAAAAAGTACAAGATTTCCAGGAACAAATGTACAAGAAAGGGGAAGAAGATACGGCACGGGGCTCAGGCCCCACGGCAACTACCCCGGATGCCCGAGTGACCTTGGGGAACGTGATCTACATGAGATCACCACGGTCTCGCCGCTAGTTACCCAACAAGCCACAAGGGGCAGTCGCGTGTTGGCCTACCCATGGTGGAGATGGTCCCAGTGTTATCTACCAAGGCAAAACCAGCACCCAGCTTAGAAGCTTCCGGGGGGACCAAAAGGGAAAACCTTGCAGTTCCCTCACCGGGGCTCCCCTCTCTTCCTCCTCCACGGCCCACGCACGAACCAAGTGAAGTGGAGACCGCAAGCGACGCACTTTATCGGCGGGAAACATTCCCGTGAAAGTTTCGCTGCTATCCCACAGCGCTCTGGATGAGTCGCACCATGGAGGGGAAGCACATGACAACAGTAGAGTGGCCGAGCCACCCTCATTAGCATGAGGAATCGATCGTAGTGCGGGTGCGAAGGCAGTCTTCTCCAAGAATTTCGATTCTCCTGCTAGTCCTTCCAACTCATTCGTGGATCCCCACCGAAGGTGGAGCAAGCCAAAACCTTCGCATTGCTCCCTCAAAGGCAGCCAAAGGATTTACTACACTCACTAAGGAGCCCTCCTATTTCTGAGCGAAACAGGCATCCTTTTCGTGCTCGGCGAGGCACGCTTCCCGACGGACGTCTTTCATAGATTAGGAAAGCCCTCAAATTAGACACAACCCTAAGCATGCAAATTCTCCCAATACAGGCACCGAATCGCTGTAGCGTCAAAAAGGCTTGCGTGGCTGCCTGGGAAAGGCGCAACCCCAGAAGACGACAAGTGTTGGAGCATCTCGAGGGAAACCGGTGGACCGTAGATTGGATCCAATGGACATGCAAGGCCACGACCACTGGTCAGCCTTAGTGTGGGGGCTAGTGTTGGGTCTAATGCTAAAGCCCATGAAGATCCGGAGCCTAGCCCAACTACACGAGACGCCTACGTGGCAGTCCACCTTCAGCAACCAACGAGCTTCTTCTACAGGAGAAAGAGCAGGAGAAGCCAGCTAATAGAGAAACAATCAATGTTGGCAACCAAATTTAGGTGATCATCCCCACAAAGCGACCCGCTAATCCCACCAAGGGGAGACTAAGGCGTGGCCGAACACTGTAGTCCGTCACTGTTGCAAATGACAGCTAACACGCTGGCAATCACCGGCAATGATCAGCGGCCGATAAACCCTAGCGACAGGAGTTCTCGAGCCCAAAAGCCCCTCATCAGGGGACCTATAAAATCCCTATTCTTCAACAAAGAGAAGGGGGATCAGATCCGAGATAATCGACTCAATATCGCAAACCTTAAGCTTACCAACTATCCTCTGAATCCAAACTCCTGAGCCTACTCAAGCGACAGGAAGTCAGCCACCCGCAGCGCGGTGTACCTATGGAGTCAGGCCTTCCACCACTCCGCTCATTACTTTCTCTCACGTAAACAAACATGCACCATCCACGCATTTACAGCATACTTCCGCGCACCTCTTAGCGTGCGCCCCATTTCCGTTCATTGCAAAAATTTGCTGATTTAAGCGTCGAGTGGCCTTAGTGAGAGAAATTTCGTCGGATCTCTGACTTCTTGTTCGTTGATTGTGTTGTACAGGCTTCAGGTTAATAGAGACGGAGATTGGACCCTTCCACGAATGCTTCAAAACGGCTAAAAATTCGAAGGCTCCCTAATTCATACGATAATCGAGGACTCAGGACGTAACAAGAATAAAAATTTTACTTTTCATCAAAGACACCTTTAAAAGTAAAATAATGTTAGATTAAGTTAATAATTAGACGTGCTATATACATTTTTTTAATATGAACAATATCATCTAATAATTATAATTATTTTTTTAAAAATAAATTTTTAAAATTTTTTAAAAATAATCTTTTATCCTTTTTTAGTGATGAAGTCCCTAGTTCATGAATAATGTTGGGACGTGGCATTGTACTGCAAATATAGAACGCAGTACTAGTGTACTACACCGTTTCCATTGGTTCAAAAAAATTAAACGAATCAGGCGAAAATTACTCTCTCACAAAAAATAAACGCAGAGGAACTGAGGCGAGCCAGAGAGGGAAGATGTCAGCTACTCTTTCGTTATCCTCCACATTTATATCACGCCATGGTGACCCTTTCATGACTTCATTCCACTTTCTTTTTGCTAAGACGATTTAGTACCACTTTACCTCACTTCTCACTCGCTTGTAATTGATTGAATTATTGGTCTCTTTGCAGGACTAGATGAAGGTCTGAAGTCAGTTCGTTGTTCGCCACGGAGGTACAATGAGGTACATGTTTTGGGTAATAGAAAAATGAGTTTGCTTAATTTTCATCTTCTCTTTGCCTTCAATACCCTTTTCCCCTAGTTTGGTGTCTCGGTGTTTTTCTTTTTTTGTTTTCTTTTTGAGGTTAAGTAATTAAATGATTGCTAGTTTAGCGCTTCCGCCAAACCTGAGTTTTGTTTGAAATGTGGTGAAATTATGTCCACTTTGGTGCAAGAATGACAAGGAGAAAATATATCTCGCAATAATATATTTTTTTGATATTCTGTGCATATATAGCAGAATTTTGAAGAATCGATATCTGACCAGAATAAAAAAACTTGTGGAAATTCATGAAAAAAATGTATAGTCTTGAACTCTTAAAAATAGGGAAATATTGCTTGATATTTTACAAAATACCTCAATATTTAAATCCGTGGTTGGGGGGCATTGATAAAACGTTTGACGAGGAAATGTCAATTTTTCTTGGAGGTACTAATGCCGTGTAATGGATTCGGACTGTATTGGTCAGGTAATTTTGTGCAGGGGATAATATCTTGGCACATTAAGTTGACACATGTAGACTTACCTAAGTGCGCATGAAAGTTGTAGCTTACAGATATCTGGAGGCTGACTAGAAGTTTTAGGCTGATGCAACGGGCAAATTGATAGAAGAAAAATAAGATTGATAATCTGAGAACTTTGGAACACCATTATTATCAGGCATATGATGGTAGGATACTTCAGCTGGTTGGGACACTTTTACGTTAGATTATGCACCTGCAAGGATAATTGTTAGATTGAGGGAGAGGCAACAGAAGGGGGAGAGCTGGGCTAGAAAATTTTGGATTGAAGCATTACAAATGGATTTGATTTTGCTTCAATTGTCGAAAATGTTGTGTTTGACAAAGTGGAATGACCAAAAAAAAAAAAACGATTCACATAGTAATCCTTTGGAGTGTAACTTAAGGCTTGGTTTCTGTTACCATTGCTGTTATTGGGAGAAGACCCTAATTTTTTGGAGGAGCTAAATTGTCTTTGCTCATTATATTTCCTAGCTTCATGAGTACTTGGTATTTTATGCTATTTTTGTTTTCTGCCTTTGTTCCTTGCAATTTAATATCCTACATCAATTTCAATCAGGTGCTCCGTTTTTTGTGGTCTTAATGAATGATCTGATTATGAGGATGGAATGCTTGCAAAGTAGTGTTGTCAATACTAGAGCCTTTCTTGGTTTTGCATCTTTTGTTTGCTGTGATTTTTACTTGGTGTTATTATTCCTTCTGTTTCATTTAAACATTTTCTTTTTCCTTTGGCAATTTAATCATGCAGAGATGTGTACGGAAGGTTGGTGCTTTAGTAACTGCTAAATTTGATCTGAAGCCCCCTCCTTACCCGCTGGTAAGATCCAAGTTCTACAAACATTTTTATATTACTCCTATCATAAAGTCCTGACTCATATTTGTTTTTCTTAAACATAATGTTGTAATGGCAGAAATTCTTACTACATGGTTTTATTGAAGTTTCAATTTTCCACCAATATCTTTCATAGCTTTTAACAGGTTTGCAACATTGATGGTGCTACTGGTTTGGCTCAGTATTTAGTTGTATGAATGTAGGAATTATGAGAAGGAAGTTGATATTTTTCAAAGTCTTGAACCCGCATTCTTGTGGGAGGGAGATTGTGTGCTCTCCCCTGTTTCTGCTATATAATAGTTCATAGTTTTGAATAGTCCCTCTTTCTCTTGTCCCCTAAGACTTTGTAAAAATGTCTTTGAAACTTCTTGGGTCACTTTTTGTTGTTGTTGTTTGGCTATTATCAATCCTAATGAAGTTATTGAATATGAAATAGAAGATTCTAATTTTAGGCTCAATTGGATAGTTTTCCTTTAGATATAATCTAAACCCTACTTCTTCCCCCTGGTCAACATAAGTTTTCATAATTAATTTGACTTGGTTTTGTAATTCAAATTGCTAATGATCTTGGGATCATAACTCTGATGACTACCAGTTTTATTAGCTGTTAGCTACTGCTCTAACAACAGAATTTTTGTAGTCACAGAAACCTATTTTTTCATTACTGGATTAATGGTCATCCATGAGGCCTGCTGAATTAGGCTTCATAGAGTTGAGGTTTCATGCAAGGGACCTGGTCACCTAGGGCATGCGTGCTGTGGCTTGTTGTGCATCTGACTAAACATTATGAAGCTGGAAGCGAAGACCTAGCATGCCATGATTGCACTTATTAGAGAATTTGCTTGTGCAATGATGTTTAACAGTTATTCACAGAACTCATGTATTTAGTTGTTGGTAGAACATGTTTTTGATGAAGTGCTATCATCCATATGAATTGGATGGTAGCTGGAATGAGGAATGAAATGGTCAAACAATAATGTTAAGGAAGGGCAAATCAAATATTTATTTAATTGTTGAACATGGTTTGAATCATATTTTGTTAGGATGCACTGGAGCCGAATATGAGCAAAAAGACATTAGAGTACCACTGGGGGAAGCATCACAGGGGCTATGTAGATAACTTGAACAAGCAACTAGTTGGAACAGAGTTGGATGGAATCGCGTTAGAGGATGTAATACGAGCAACATACAACAAGGGGGATCTGCTTCCACCCTTTAACAATGCAGCACAGGTGTGGTGTGCAAACTGTTCATTTCAATCAGGTTTCAACTTATTCTAGCTATTCTTTCCCAATTGTTTGATATATTGTAATCTATCAAGTCACTGTGGATTGAAAATCTCACATGATTGTATTGTTGCACCATCAAGTTTATGTTGATCAAGGCATTATGAAGTTTTAACATCCATATTTTACCCTTTTTCCTGGAGAATGTAAGTGTCAAATTTGATCTTTTCATGCTTCAATTGCATATCCCATCTACCATGTATTCTACATTGCTGTTTTCATTTTGTAGTTAGTGCAGAAAGTTGCCCTGCACTTCCTTTTCTGCATGCTTCCATTTTCTGTCTAGTATTTGCCTTCTTTGTATTGTTTCAGTTGTATTTTGAATCTGATGAGCATGCGTGTTAGATAATGAACAATGATAGGTGTGGTCTTCCCTCTGTGGGCATTAGTTGCACTTCTGTCAGAAAAGTTGGGATTTTTGTCCAACATTTCTGAATTCGTTACTCAGACAATTCTCTCTATCCTTTGTCCAACCCTTTCAAAATCACAATTTTGCCAGCAGAGGTTTCCTCAAATCTATCTCAATGCAAAGACATGCATACCGATTTGTTTATCAAAAACCTTCTTGCTAGTATTACCTGTTTTAGTTTTGGATGACTAATTGTTTTATATCGCATTCTATCTGCATTAAGCATGGACCTCTGCACTTAAGCCCATAATTATTCATCTGCTTGTTCAACAGTAAAAGCAACATCAATTATTGCTGCGTAAAATCCTAGTTGATTGCTTTGGAAATGTTTCCTAATTGATGCTCAAGCCTCATTCATACTAGTAGTCCACACTTCAGCTGCAAGAAATTTGCTAAGAGTATATTAACCTAGGTTAAAAACATATCTTTTGGCCCACTTGTTCCTCCAGCTACCTGAATATTGGCTGCTAAATAGATTTGGACTTGACATTCAAAACCTTTGATTTTTCTGATGTATTCTATGTCTTTTCCATCTATCTCGTTAAAGTATGGGTTTCTGATTTTTACGACAAATGTTCCTTGATCAATAGCTTTAACTAACTTGTTGTCCTCTGCTGATTCTGAATGGGAACTGTGGCTGCTGGGCAATATGATGGGTTCTACGTATTGTGAATATTCTTATAGCTGTCAGTATATGATTTATCAAATGCAATTCATTGCCATATGATTGACGTATTTTCATCAGCCCTTTATGCATGTGAAATCTTGGCTGCTGAAGTACTTTTACCGAATGCTTCTTTGAGGCATGACTTTCTACTCTTACATATTATAACTGAAATGATATGCTTTTCACTAAGGACACAATACTATGCTGAAAGACATAATCTTGTGAGTTATTATACTCTGAAGATTCCATTTAATGATGCCAATGTGAGCAATATTTCCTAGATGTGTAAGTGGCACTCGGTAGGGAACCTTCCCATCCAAGAACAGAATGCTGGTTCCGATATTTCTATTTGTATCCGATTTTGAAAAATTAAGGTTAGAAATCATTTTACAAAAACATCTTACAAATCTGCTAAGGTAGCATGAATAGAGTAAACAACAAAAGATATCTCTAATTGTAACTTATTTCATCCTAAATAAACTTGAAATCTCTTGGTAACTAACTAAAGATATCTTTAAAATCCTAAGAAAATTAGGAAAATATTTGATATCTACAGTTCCCTAAGTACAGTAATATCCAAAAACAATGGATGACCTGATCATCTATACTCCTAATTATTACGTTCTACATTATTGTAGCTATGGATGAAAATATTAGTATTGGTTGTGGTCATATTAGTATCGAACTTATCTAATAATACGTATTGGTATCGTGTATATTAAATAGAAAAAAAACTGAAAATTGTACACTAATAGGGTCATATCGACCAATATTTTAAATATTAGATAATATATCAGCTTTGTCAATCAATATGAAAATATATTACGTTATTGTCATAATATCGGGAAATATCAGTATAAGGGAATCCCAACACCAATACATGTTGGTCGATATATCGAGTTGGCTGATATTTCCATCAATGATTGTACCCTTTTCTAAAACAATTTTTGTCTTGAAGTTTTAATAAATAGGAGAATACAGAGGAAGATCAGTGAAATGAAGGGACCACATGTCTTCTTTGGCTCCTTAATGACAACATGATAAGAGAAATCTCCCTCTTTCTCTTCCTCATATTAGCACACTTATGGAAAGGCAAAATCATTGATGATAACCCATCCTCTCTGTCCTCGACATCAACACACAACAGAAGTAAGGAAAGCTAAAATATGGATGACCAACATTACGGAGAGAAGCATTATGGAAAACGCATACATGGGAGGAGTAAATCCTTACCCTAGGAAAGAATTACACTAGCCATTGGAAGTGCTTTATATTCCATCATTTGTACACTCTATAACAAATGAAAACCATTCACTTTGAAAGTCTATTTTTGTTTGCCTTTATGGCATCAGAGAAATAAAAAGGTAATGCCTGCCTTGATCATTTTTTTATCTTTTCTCTCTGCTTCACCCTGGATCTTTATGGCCATGATGTTTAATGTTGGAAAATTTTGTTACTTCTCAACTCAATCATGAGAATTATCCGCTTTGGTGTGAGTAATTTTTTATCCTTGCAGAAAGTCAGGATCTTATTGGTATTTTGATGGGAACCACCCTAACTCTTGCAATGTTTTTATGTATTCTTGAAGGCTCTAATGATGGATAGAAATTAAATAATCCTGA
This sequence comes from Nepenthes gracilis, assembly GCA_033239525.1. Classification (NCBI taxonomy): domain Eukaryota; kingdom Viridiplantae; phylum Streptophyta; class Magnoliopsida; order Caryophyllales; family Nepenthaceae; genus Nepenthes; species Nepenthes gracilis. The sequence goes on along the minus strand of BSYO01000025.1, from coordinate 5,794,430 downwards.
TCAAGCTACTTGGAAGCAATCTGATCATCTTGTTTGAGGATGTCCCATTGATATCCTGTCTGAGAAAACTCGTGGGCTCGTCACCTGCCTCAACACCATGGCCAAAATTCAGCCATCTCTCACTGAGGCATATGCCAATTCTTCTCATGAACGAGAATTTCAATTACGTCAGAAACTATTTTTATATGCGTAAGTCTCTTGATCTATTTTTAGACAATTACCTGCGTATTTTAAGCGCACATGTGATAATATTGCTAGAATTGGATAGCTGATGGACAACAAAGAGAAGGTTTCCTCATTACTCAATGATCTACGAGCTTACCATGAAGGATTCACCGCAGCCATGCTTAAACCTCCAATGCCTTCCTATGCTAAAGTCGATCCTCTGTTGCAAAGCTTTGACATCAGTCATAACCTGCACGCCTCTGAAACAATCTCTCATTTCTTCTTTTCGACAACAAAATCAAGAGAACAACTTATTCAAACAACAAAGGCAGCATCCGAAACTCCAATCAACATTTTTCCTCTAAGGGCAAAGGTTCCCCTCATCAAGCCAACCAGAGATTTGGTGGACATTTACAGTCCACCATACCTCATCCGGCTGCCAATGGTGCACCTCCCAAGTGTCGGATTTGCTAGAAAATTAGGCATGAAGCTCTTAAGTGCTGGCATTGTTATGATAAGGCTTATCAGGACAATGATGCTCCAGCCACTATTACAGCACTCACTATCATTAGCACTATTGACCCACAAGTGTATGACTAACACTAGAGCCTTTGTTCATATGACCACCAATGCATGTGTTCTTCATGATTGCCATCCATACACTTGCACTGACCAGGTAATGGTAGGTGATGAACGTCTAATTCCAATCACCCATATTGGTGAAACTGATATTGGCACTAACCCTCTCCACCTTACTCTTAAATTTGTTTTGCTTGTTCCTAAAAATTTGTTATCTGTGGGACAATTGACTATTGACTATCTTGTTAACTGTGAGTCTTTTGGTGTTAGTTTTGTCATGAAGGACCAAACTGTTGGGAACCGAACAATTTGTTTATAAACCGTAAGAAAATAATCGACGACACACAACAAACCAATAATAATAATAAATGATAAAGAATGCACAATTTTATGTGAAAAATTTTCTTTTAAATAATAGGAAAAGGCTACGGGATTATACATCAAAAATATATCCACTATACAATAAGTTCAGTTACATAAACCCCAATAAAATATAAAGACACGACACTTTGTAATAAATAATCTAAAGCAATAATGAGTATTAGACAAAAGAGAAGAAATAAGATGAGTAAAACGTTCTTCTCAACTTTAAGAACAGTGTACCCAAAGTCGGAGGAGATTGTAACACAATTTGGAACTTGCTCGGATGCTCAAACCTTCATCTTCTCCCTTTCCTCTCTTTTTCTTCCTTTTCTCACAGTGTCGGCGCTCAAAAGGTTAGAAATTACAAAGTAGTTAACCCTAAAATGTGTCAAATATATTTATATTAGGAACGGCGCTCAAGCGTCCACTAGGCACACATCATGCACAAGTGCACTGCAATCGGCACATGAGCGCCCTCTCGGGCACACATCAGGAGTTGGACAATTTGGAAATCCTACTCATGCGTCCCTCATGCGCTTCTTAGGCACCCTCCAATATGGAATTAGTGCACATATGACAATTAGGCATCAGTCGCAAGCCACTTTGCAATTTTTCCAGATCAGTACAATAGATGTGCATTTTCGTGTGAGTCACCAAATGATGCGTCAAATGGGTATAGGATTCACACGGGAGTAACTCATAACCAACAAACTTTCTTTAATGACCTTGTGGGGGTCATCATCACCCTGGTTATAGTTTGGCAAATTTCAACCTTCCCAATTTATATTACTTTGGTCATCATGTCTTATCTATTCTCCTCAGTCCTGACCTTGTCAAGCGTTAACAATTCCAAGTTACTGACATTTCACACATAATGATACCTCACATCAATGTGCTTCGATCTAGAATGAAATGATGAGTTTCTACAAAAGTGTATAACACTTTAATTCTCACAAAATAGCACATATTGCTCTTACTTGATGCCAGGTTCTTGAATAAACTTCTTCAGCCACAACATTTCCATGCTTTCGTCACCACAATAAACTCCATTTCGATGGTAGAGAGAGTAATACACTTCTGTAGCTTAGATTGCCAAGAAACAGCTCCTCCTGTGAGTATAATTAGATACCCTGAGGTTGACTTTCAAGAGTCGACATCGCTCGCCATGTTTGGATCAATGTATCCAACCAAAGGTGACTTATCGCTTTTGAAACACAAGCACATCTTGGAAATTTCTCGAAGATGCCTCAATATCCATTTCACTATGAATCAATACTCCTTACCGAGATTTGAAAGAAAATGGCTAACCATTCTAACAGTATAAGTAATATCCGGTCTCGTACACATCATAGCATATATCAAACTGTCCACAACCGATGAGTAGGGACGCTTCTCATGCTTGTCTTTTCGTCATCCGTAGGAGGGTATTGTTGATTGCTTAGTTTAAAATGATTGGCCAACGGAGTGCTCATCAGCTTGGACTTCTCCATGTTGAAATGTTGAAGCACATTCTCAATGTAGCTTTTTTGGGACATCCACAATTTCAATGCTTTATGGTCGCAAAATTTTCTTATACCCTAAATTTGCTTTGCTGGTTCCGAATCCTTCATGGTAAAGGATTTTCGAACCTACATTCGGTGATCTGGGAGGTACTTCGCCCAACAATGAGTATATCATCCACATAGAGTAGGAAAATAATGAAGTCATCTTTGAAAAACCTCTGAACGAAGATACAATGGTTCGAAGTAGTTTTCCGATAGTTTTGACTTACTATAACAGATTTAAATTTCTTATACCATTGTCTTAGAGCTTGTTTTAGCCCATATAAGCTTTTCTTCAAACGGCACACTAAATGCTCCTTCCCCTCAACTCGGAATCTTTTCGACTGTTCCATGTAAATCTCCTCCGTAAGGTCACAATGAAGAAAAGCTACAATATCACCATAAAGAAATGCCATCTGCACATCTAATTGCTTAATTTCAAAATCAAGAACCGCAACCAATCCGAGAACCACCCTGATTGAAGATATTTTCACAATCGGGGCAAAAATCTCCTCGAAGTCGGTACCCTTTCGCTGATTGAAGTCTTTCACAACCAACCTTGCTTTGTTCCTTAGTTGTAAGCTATTCTCATCAGCTTTTAAATGGAAGACCCACTTGTTTTTCAATACTTGTTTGCCCTTAGGAAACTTGGTCAGCTTGAACACGTGGTTTTCTTGCAACGATTTCATTTTCTCTTATATGGCCTTCATCCATTCCGACTTATGCTCATCCTCCATTACTTCATGAAGGCTTTCAGGTTCTTCATGATCGATAAGCAGTACATACTCATTGGTCGAAAGGCGAGTAGAGGGCCTTTAATCTCTCATAAATCATCAGAGTGGAATGGTCTTAGCAGGTTCAATGACGTCATGATTAGCAATATCATCCACTTCATCGAGCATAGAAGTCCCACGATCGTCTTCTCCTTTGACATTCCCTTAATCGTTGTCTTCATTAATCGGCACCGGTGTTTAGGATACATGATTAGTATCACAAGCTGGCTATTGTTGTTGTTGGAAACGACTTTCTTCGCTTTGTTGATATCTTCAATAGCTTCATCCTTAACAAACACCACATCCCTCGGACGGATGAGCTTCTTCTCTATCGGATCATAAAACCGATAGCCTAACTCATCTTTCCTTTAACCGAGAAAGATGCACTATCTTGTCTTCGATTTTAGTTTAGACCTCTCATCCTTCATGATATGAATAAAAGACTTGCACCTAAACACGTGCAAGTAGTCTTAGGATACCTCATTTGCAGACCACACAATTTTTAACACTTTTCCATTCAATGGGCCGCTAGGTGATAGGTTGATCATGTGAGCCATGGCATTCAAGACTTCCCTCCAATATGAATCGGAGAGCTTCGCCTCCGAAAGCATGTAGTGAACTCTCTCGGTCAGTATCCTATTTATCTGTTCAGCCACACCATTTAATTGCGGTGTCTTCAGTAGAGTTCTTTGGTGTCAAATTCTATAGGTTCGATAATATGTGTTAAATTCTCAAATATACTCCCCTCCATTACAATTTCAGATGCACTTCTTGTTTGTTTCTCCACTAGAGAATGAAATTATTTGAAGACATTAAGGATTTGATCCTTTGACTTCAATGGATATACTCACAACTTTCTTGAATAATCATCAATGAAGGTGATGAAGTAGAATGCTCATCCAAATATTTTCACTTTAAAAGGGCCACATATATTGGTGTGGATCAACTTAAGAAGATTCGTCTTCTTTGTGGACGAGTTTTCATGGAATGAAACTTTCCGTTGCTTTCCCGCCATGCAATATAAGTAAATTTTCAGCTTGGCTTTCTTCACACCTTGAAGGAAGTTCTTCTTGGCCAAATAAGTCATCCCCTTTTTATTCACATGGCTTAATTGTCGGTGCCACAAATTCGAAGACTCCTCACTTCTCACAATATGCACTTTTCCAGTTGAGATTAAGACTTACAATATATACAAACTGGAAACTCTCTCCCCGGGCAACTATTAGAGATCCTCTAGTCAACTTTCATATTTCGTCATAGAAAGTGTTGCAGAACCTTTCATCATCAAGCTTGCTCACTGAAATGAGATTCAACCAAATGTCCAGGACGTGTAGTACATCTATCAACAGCAGCTTGGTTCTTTTGTTGGTGATGAGGCACACGTCCCCACAGCTAATAATCCGGGACATGTCTTCGTTTCTCATCTTTAACACTCTAAAATCACTGGGAGTGTAAGACTAGAAGAATTTCTGTCTCGACGTGACATGAGTGAAGTGCCACTAGCCACTACCCACTACCCAATCAGTTTCGTGACCGCTAGATTGACCGCTTCATCTTCTTTACACACCAACAAGAGATCGAGCTTGATAACAATTGAAGCTCGCTCCTCATCTCGGGTCTTGTCAGCCTTTTTGTCATTTATTTTAGCATTTTTATACTTTTACTTGTACCAGTGCTTCTTGATGTGTTCCCTTTTTCCGTAGTAATGGCACTCAAGGTCGAGGTTTTAGTACCTCGACCGAGACTTGCTTCAACTCTTCTCGCCAGATTTAGGACCATGTCCTTTGTTTCTTCCATATAACTCATAGACTAGCACTTTAGAGTACGGAAAAGAGCCCAATGATCATCGTCTCATCTTCTTATTCAGCACAGCTCTTTTCGTTATCTCCAAGATCACCTTACCATTTGGAGCGGTATTAGCAATAGTGATCCGCATTACCTCCCATGAGTCTGACTTGGTGGTCAATAACCATAAGTACGACAATTCATCGTCAAATTTGATACCCATGCCACTTAATTAGTCAGCATATCCTTAAAATTCGTTCAAGTAGTCGACTATAAACATACCCTCTTTATATTTCACTTACATCAATTTCATCAAGTGATTCAATTTATTGTTACTGGTCTACGAGGTGTAAAGTGTCTCGAGCTTCTCCCTTAACGTTTTCGCATTTATTTCATTCCAAGTGTGATTATACACGTCATCAACGAATTGTCGAATATAATCACAAACCTATTTATATTTAAATGCCTATTCCTCCTTAGATTTTGGCTCAAACTTTTGCGTAGCAAACACCAAAAGATGTATTGCTTTAACAGACAACAAATCTATCATATTGTTGCTCCAAATATCATAATTTATGCCATTCAAACAAATCATTTTGTTTCCAACTTTCATCAGTTCAAATAAGTTTCAATAACAATAATCATGTCTCTAATACAACTTGTTGGGAACCGGATTGCTTGTTTAAACCGTGAAAAAATAATTGACAATACATAACAAACTAATAATAATCACAAATGATGAGAAACGCACGATTTTATGTGAAAAATCCTCTTTTAAATGAGAAAAAAATTACGGGATTATACGTTCGAAATATATCCACTATGTAATAAGTTCGGTTTCACAAACCCCAATAAATATAACGACATAACACCTTATAATAAATAGCTAGAGTAATAATGAGTATAAGACAAGAGAAAAAATAAGACTGGTAAAATATTTTTTTCAACATCAAGAACAACATACCCAGGTCGGTGGAAGACTAGAACAAGATTCGGAACTTGCTCAGATACTCGAACCTTCCTCTTCTACATCTTCATTTTCTCACAGTGTCAGCGCTCAAAAGGTCAAAAATTGCAAAGTGGTTAACTCTAAAACGTGTCAAACGCATTTATATCGGGAACGGCGTTTGAGCGCCCATCAGACGCACATCGAGTGCGAGTGTACTACAATCAGCGCATGAGCACCCTCTTGGGCGCACATCAAGCGTTGGACAATCTGGAAATCCCACTTGTGTGTCTCTCAGGTGCTTCTCAGGCGTCCTCCAATTGGGAATCAGCACAAATGCGGCAAACAAGTGCCCATCGCCCGCCACTTTGTAATTTTTTTAGATCAATACAATACATGTGCATCCTCGTGCGAGCCACTGAACAACACATCAAATGAGCATGGGACTTACACGGGAGTGACTCATAATCCATACAAACAACAGATAGCATCTTGCTAAGAGGTCACAAGAAGGGTAATCTATACACCATTCTAGCACAACACCAAGCACTCCTTTCTACTTGCTTTCCATCGGGTGATCACAACCTATGGAACCAACGGCTCGGGCACCCTCATCCTACAACAATTGCTCGGTTGAAGTCTCACGGCTTTATAAAAACAGTTGGATTGTTTTCGTTTTGTGACAGTTGCCAACTAGGAAGGCTTAGTCGTTTACCTTTTCTTCCTTTACCAACTCATAGTAAGTATGGTTTACTCAAAGTGCTCTGTGATCTTTCGGGACCTTCCCTAGTGTGTTCTTTGGGTAAATGCCTGTACTATGTTGTTTTGATTGATGACTACAATGTATTTGTTTGGTTTATTCTTTTAAAACATAAGTCTAATTTTTTTACCTCTTTTCGTGATTTTGTCTAATTGGTTTATCATCCATTTTCAACCACGTAAAAGTTTTCCAGTCTGATTGGGAGGGTGGAGGTGAGTTTACTAGTGTTGCTTTTACAAACGTTTTGAAGGATGAAGGTGTCATCCATCGCATGTCTTGTCCTTACATGCTGGAGCAAAATGGTGTTACTAAAGGGTGTCATTATAATTTTCGGGGACTAGGCTTTACTATGCTGTTCCACAGTGGTATGCCCAAATGATTTTGGGTCGAAGCATCCTCCGCAGCTGTGTTCCTAATTAATCAGACCCTTCTGCCATTGGAAAGACCTCTCCAATCTTTAAACTCCATGGTCGTCATCCTGATTACCATTCTCTATGCATTTGGCTCCAGATGTTTTCCTTATCTGGTGACTATTCAAACAAACACATTTGGTCATGAGTCCTTGCCATGGTTTTTATGGGATATAGTAGCCAGCATAAAGGATACAAATGCTTCTATCCACCCACAAGAAAAATGTATGCTTCCTGATATGTGATGTTCAATGAACACCAGTTTCGCTTGCTACACCTCATGCCCAATCACCATCTTTAGGGACTATCCCCATTTAATGCCCTCTTCCCCGATCAATAATCCTCCCCGTATCCTGCCTGCTTCCATGTCTCATCATATGGTCACACAACTTCAAGCAGGTATTCAAAAACCTAATCCCAAACATATGAATTTATCTGCCATGATCACTATTCCACAGGAACCCCAAAGCATCCACTTGGCCCTCAGTCACAAAGGCTGGACTCTTGCCATGTATGGGAACTTGTTACACTGGACTTTGGTCCCTCATATTCCTACCATGCATGTTGTCGGAAATAAATGGGTCTTTAAACACCTGCTTATGGTAAACTTGATTGCCTTATGGCTCGCCTCATAGTTATAGGCTATCACCAGATTGATGACATCAATTTCGTCAAAACTTTCTTCCATGTCATTAAATTTTGCACCATTAGAATAGTCTTGTTTGTTTTTCTTGTTCGCAGGTGGGAGATTCAATAATTAGATGTCAAAAATGTCTTTCTCCATGGTGCTCTACAAGAAACTGTGTTCATGGAGCAACCCTTGGGCTTTAAATATCCTTCCATTCTGGATCATGTTTGCAAAATGAATTCCGTTCTATGGCTTAAAACAAGCCCCGTGAGCCTGGTTTGATTGGATTTGTTTATTTTTACTTGAGTTTGGTTTCTTTTACTGCATCTATGACCCTTCTCTTTACTTTCTGTATGCCTAACTCCACTGTGTTTCTCCTATTATATGTTAATGACATTATTCTTACTGGTTCAAATACCTCACTTTTGGATAAATTCGTTCACACCTTGCATCTGTAATTTGATGTGAATGACCTTGGCCCCTTGCATTGTTTCTTTGGCGTGCTAGTTACGCATAATTCTGATGGATTGTTTCTGTTCCATACTCAATATTGCTTGGATATTTTACATGACCCAATATGACAGACTGTAAGCCTGTCATCACCCCCAATGCCCGCCCCCAAAACAAGACTGTGGGATCTTCTCCAACTTTTGCGGATCCTTAGCTTTCTTTCAGCTTAGTCGATGCACTTCAATATCTCATGCTCATACACCTTGACATGGCCTTCAGTGTCAACTACGTGGCTAAATACATGCATAATCCTTCCTAGGCTCATTTTCATATGGTCAAGCACATTCTCTGATTTGTATACATGGAGCTGTCATTCATGGGCCTCAGCTCTTCATCAATTCCACTCTTGACCTCTATGCCTTTGATGATGCCCAGAAATACACCTCTCCATCACTGGATTTTGCAAGTTTCTTAGTCATAGCTGTATCTCAAGTGCCAAAAAGCACCTTCTCCTGCTCCAGCACTGAATCCAAATACAGAAGTCTAGCTCACAATACCATATCTCTACTTGGCTATCTGCTCTCTTGTGTGAACTCGGCATTCCATTGCTCAAGACTCCTCTCCTTTTCTGCGATAACATTGGTGCCATTAGTCTCACTTGCATTCCTGTTCTCCACTCTTGACGCAAGCATATCAATATTGACAACCATTTTGTTAGAGAATGAGTTGCATTGGGTCTCATTCAGACATGCCATGTTCCTATGTCCATTCAGTTAGCCAATATTTTCATAAAACCACTTTCTCAAGTTCATCTTTTCCATATTGCAACCAAACTGAACATTTTTTTTTTTTTTTTTTGGGGGGCTCTCTCTCCTCAAATCAGCACACTTATGGAAAGCAAAATCATTGATGACAACCCATCCTCTCTGTCCTTCACATCAACACAGAACACAAGGAAAGCAAAATCATGGCAGACAAATATCACGAGAGATCATTCTGGAAAGGATGTACAAGGGAAGAGCAAATCCTTGGCCTAGGAAAGAATTACACTAGCGGTTGGAGTGCTTTCTTTTTATTCCATCTTCTGTAACAAAGTAAAACCCTTCTATTTGAAAACTTATTTTTTGTTTGTCTTTATGATGAAAGTGAACAAACTGATTTATTCATCTGGAATGAAAGCTCATGGTTTGGAATTGTTTAAGATAGTGGATACACATCTTTGTTCTATCTCAAGATTTTATCTCTATGTAGAATTTCTGTAGGTGCTTGATCAATTACATTGAGCGTTTGCATATGCTTTTCGAATAAGCTCTATTAAAACCTGCTATTCTTCAGCTACCAGTACGTCATGTGATTATTAATTGATGATAGTTTCAGCAACTTCAAATTAATTGTATTACAGATTTTATTTTCTTTTTACTGTGTCCCCTAGTAAGGGTTGTTCAGTGTTGGTGGCTTTGTTTTTGTTTAAGGATTGGCTGGGAAGTAGCTGTGGGGATTAACGGCTTCAAATTAGGCTAAACAGCGGCTAGTGGTGAGCATCATGGTGGTTGTCAACACAATTGTCCTAGCTGTTCACCAATGAGGCCAAGGACACGTCTCTGATGGCAACTGACGGAGAACCTCCCTAATCAAGAACAGAACACGAGTCTTGAAATTTCAATTTGTGTTACAACAAGAAGAAGCTGAGATTACAAGTCGATTTATAAAAAAAGGGTCTCTCACCCAATATATCAAATTAACTAAACTCTAAATAAATAAAAGATAATTAGTCTTAATTTATCAGATCCAAAATAAACATAAAGAGTTGCAGACTTGAGTGAATTATGCCTTTAAAAATTTTGAAAATTGGAAAAAATATCTAATATCTAATGAAAATTGTCTAAATTAAAATTTTCTTCAAACACAGATTGCTTGGTTCCTTATTATCCAAAATCCGCATTAGGTCCTTAAGTGCATTCTGCATTGCACTTTCCTTTATCTGCTTTTTTAGATTGTGGTCCTATAATGCTACATAGGAATGTTATGCATGTAGTAGAATAAGTGAAGCCAGCCTTTCTTTGCTTCATTCAACTGCAGGTTTTGCCCATCTGTATCACCATTTTTTTATATATATATTTTTCAGCGTCTCATATATTAGCTTTTCAATGCAGCTGTTTCCTTGCCTAAAGAAATAGGCAGAAATCAGATATAAGGACTAATATGGAAGGTGAAGAAAGTAGTATACTAAATATATATTCTTCCTAGTCATTTTCAAGTGAACTTCAGTGTCAATGAGATGTGTGATACAATTGGTTTGTCGACTGTGATTGGCTGGTAATGAATTCTCTAAGTCTTAAATTATGAATATTTAACTCTATTCCTAGTATTGCTTTTTTCATTACTTTATTGCTGCTACTGCTGTTGTTATTGTTATTATTACATTTTATGCTTCATCACGTAGTGTTTAACACCCATGAAGGAGAACGTGGAAAATTTGACTGGCAAAGAGGTTGAATGTTGTTCAAGTCTTGTGCTTAAAGTCATCAATCTGTTTTCAGCATCTAAATTGTCTCCTCATCAATTCTTCATTGCCCGCCAAACTAAGGCACTGCTTTGAAATGAAAGAAAGTAACAATTTTAGTCGTGCTTGATATTGAACTTACAGATCTGGAACCACGACTTCTTCTGGGAGTCCATCAGTCCTGATGGCGGTGGAAAGCCATCCGGAGAGCTTCTAAGATTTCTTGAAAGAGATTTTGGTTCTTTCGAAGCATTTGTTCAGCAGTTCAAGTCTGCTGCAGCCACACAGTTTGGATCTGGGTGGGCTTGGCTTGCCTGTGAGTAGCCCACTTCTTCTAAATTTGTCATGTTTAATGTTTCTCCAAAACAGGGTTTTTTTTTTTTTTTGAAAAGCACGTTTTGGTGCTAACGAGTTTCGACCCCGAAAATTAAAGCGGAAGCAACAATAAATAATAATAAATATCTAATACACGTAAAAGATATTTAGAACTAGATACATACGAGACTAACAATCATGCACAATATAATAATGATAAGCAATAGAGATAAAGACACGATTTTTGGTGACGAAGTGAAAACTCGATACCCACGATATCGAGAAAAACACTCCGGTTTCAACGGCGGGGAAGCAATGCACTATAAAAATCAACTTACGGGCCCGGGTGGTAATGACCCTAACCTAGCCGACTTACTCCCCGTCACGTGATCCCTACCAAGGAACTCCTTGGATTTGCCTCGCGCAACGGAACCCGTACACCTTCCGGTCTTCACGTCAATCTTCCTCGAACCACTTGAATTTTCAATCACGAACGAGTCTCCTTCTTCACGAACCAAAGTCTCCAACAATGGTAGAAGGCAAAGTTTCAATGGTTAAAGAAGGTGGATGAGAAAACTAGTTTGAACATGTAGAACAATATTGTAGTGCTAGTTTTCTCAAGAGGAAGAACAATAACTTTGAAGCATGAGAGGCTTTTGTTCTCAAACAGGCACGCCAATCAACTCTGCAGAATCCTTAGGGTTTCAAAAAATAAGGCTAGAATTTATAGTGGAGCCAAAAACGCGTTCAAAAAATCTGCCCGTTGCACCGGCGCTCGAGCGCGTGGCGGGCGGCCGGGGGGCAAGCAGCGAGCGGGCGACCTACTGGTTTTACGACTCGAGCGGCTAGCGAGCGGCCACCCTACTGGTTTTTGCGCTCAAGCGACTGGAGGGCGGACCGAACAGATTTTAACCCGACAACTCACAACCCGACATCAATACAATAATACATATGGTCACGGAATATGCCAATTAGACAAATGTCTCCGCTCGGCGGCCCGAAAGCGTGGCGGGCGACCTGCTGGTTTTCGGCTCGGCGGCGAGTGAGAGGCGCGGCGGCCACCCTATTGGTTTTGCGCTCGGCGGGATTCGAGCTCATGGCGGCGTGGGCGATCTTTGGATGGGCTCGAGCGGCGGAGGGCGGACTAAACGGACTTTAACCCGACAACCCACAACCCGACATCAATACAATAATACATATGGTCACGGAATATGCCCGATTAGACAAATGTCTCTAACAATCTCCCCCCTTTGGCAATTCCTTGACAAAACTCGGAAAATAAATAAATACAAGTGAATCACGGGTTGAGACACCACCGAGATAGAACCGTGTACATGAAAACCTACGCCTAGTGATACAAAAAGAGATACATAAAAAATGTAGATATCTATACGAGAGCTGCTGAGGCAATGTGATGAAAACTTGCTTGACTGCCTGGGTAACTTCAGTTTCCTGATCAAGTAAGGTTAGTACCAACAACAAAAATGTGGGCAATAATAGATACATCATGCAGTACTAAAGTGCAACAGAGAGAGCAGACCGCGTGCATAGCAAGTCAACAAATAATATCAATGATAACCAGAGAATATAAATAACACGTAACCTGAAAGGAAGTCTAGAAAGAAATACATCAAATCAAACTCCCCCTAACAAAAAGAAGTACATCCAGTCTAACTCCCCCTAACAAAAAGAAGTACATCTCGCCCAAGCTCTCCCTATCAGCATGCGCCAAAAGGAAACCATGATCTCCCCCTTTTTGTCACAAAATCCAAAGAGAGGGGATCACTCAGAATCGCTGGGAGGAGGAGTGCCATAATGTCGCTGCCAGCGTTGAAACGCAGCCTCCTGAGTGTCCAACCGATCAAAACGAGCAAGCAGTTGGGACTGAAATTGAGATTGCGACGCAAGAATCCGCTCTTGTGAGGAATACAGACGCTCAAAACGGTCAGCAAGGCGAGACATCTGACCCATCAGAGCGGCTGAGGAGGAGGTGGAGTGCCGATGCGAGGTGGATGGGTTAGGAGCCGAAGGGTCAGGAAAGGACGAAGCTGAACCAAAGGGGCCTTCGTCCGGCTGAGGAGGTGGCACGGCAGGGAGAGGCTCATCGAATAGTTCCTCGGGGTCGGCAATGGCGGCGTGCGTGGGACCGACTGGGCAAAAGTGGTGGAGGTGATGGGGGCGGCCGAGCGGTAGGCGAGGATAGTTCGCGAATGGGTGACCGAGCCCGGAAGGAGTCATTGAATAAGGCACCCAAAGGTAGGCTTGCCTCTTCCTACCGGAGAAGTTGGCAATAATATGAGTGATAAAATGGGAGGGTAAGTCGATAGGTGACCACTCAACAGAGCATCTGAGAAATAATGCCTTCTCCTCGGAAAGGGATGAGAAGTGGGAGACCGAAAATGAGTTCGTGAGCATGATACGGCTCACGACCCCGTCGCCGAGAGGAGGTGCACGAGTCCGCCTGGAACGCTTTGCCATTCCACTCCCAGAGGGGCACCATGAAGAAAGGTGACAATTTCATTAAAATTGGGCCGGGTGAGCGTCGAAGAGTAAGGGTAGGGTGGATTGGCCACCCGAGGGATATCAATAATGCGGGCGAGGATATCGCCAGATGTGTGCGGTTATGCCCCACGCACGAAAGTGGAAAAAAGAATTATAAGTGATCGCATGAATATTTGAATAAAATTCTTGAATAAGGAGGAGCGACGGAGCAATCAAACTGTGTGATGGCCGACGCCCAACCACGGTCGAGGAAAAGATACGAGATGGAAGGGTCGACCAGTCGGCGGACTTCCCGTTCGAGGGAGAGTTGCCGATGAGACATGCGGGTTTGAAAAAGAGTCTCGGCCTCGGTACTAATAAAGCGATCAGGAGATGAGATCACACTCGGTTGAAAAAGAGTCTCGGCTCCACGCAAGTCTATGTCACGCAAGTCGAGTGGCAAACGCACTCGACCGAGTGGGATCTCAGCTCACGATCGCTTTATTAGTCCCGAGGCCGAGATTCTTTTTCAAACCCGCATGTCTCATCGCAAGAACTCTCCTCGAACGGGAAGTCCGCCTTGACTCTGCGACCCTTCCATCTCGTATCTTTTCCTTGACCGTGGTTGGGCGTCGGTCATCACAGGTTTGATTGCTCCGTCGCTCCTCCTTATTCAAGAATTTTATTCAAATATTCATGCGATCACTTATAATTCTTTTTCCACTTTCGTGCGCGGGGCATAACTGCACATTACTGCTGATATCCTTGCCCGCATTATTGATATCCCTCGGGTGGCCAATCCACCCTACCCTTACTCTTCGGCGCTCACCCGGCCCAATTTTAATGAAATTGCCACCTTTCTTCATGGTGCCCCTCTGGAGTGGAATGGCAAAGCGTTCCAGACTTCGTACCTCTCCTCTCGGCGACTGGTCGTGAGCCGTATCATGCTCACGAACCTGTTTTCGGTCTCCCACTTCTCATCCCTTTCCGAGGAGAAGGCATTATTTCTGTATGCTCTGTTGAGTGGTCAGCCTATTGACTTACCCTCCCATTTTATCACTCATATTATTGCCAACTTCTCCGGCCGGAAAGAGGCAAACCTACCTTTTGGGTGCCTTATTCAGCGACTCCTTGCTGGGCTCGGTCACCCATTCGCGAACTATCCTCGCCTACCGCTCCGCCGCCCCATCACCTCCACCACTTTTGTCCGGAGTCGGTCCCATGCACGTCGCTTTGCTGTCGACCCCGAGGAACTATTCGATGAGCCTCTCCCTGCCGTGCCACCTCCTCAGCCGGACGAAGGCCCCTCTGGTTCAGCTTCGTCATTTCCTGACCCTTCGGCTCCTAGCCCATCCACCTCGCATCGGCACTCCACCTCCTCCTCAGCCCTCCTGATGGGTCAGATGTCTCGCCTTGCTGACCGTTTTGAGCGTCTGTATTCCTCACAAGAGCGGATTCTTGCGTCCCAATCTCAATTTCAGTCCCAACTGCTTGCTCGTTTTGATCGGTTGGACACTCAGGAGGCTGCGTTTCAACGCTGGCAGCGACGTTATGGCACTCCTCCTCCCAGCGATTCTGAGTGATCCCCTCTCTTTGGATTTTGTGACAAAAAGGGGGAGATCATGGTTTCCTTTTGGCGCATGCTGATAGGGGGAGCTTGGGCGAGATGTACTTCTTTTTGTTAGGGGGAGTTAGACTGGATGTACTTCTTTTTGTTAGGGGGAGTTTGATTTGATGTATTTCTTTTCGGCACTTCCTTTGTGTTACGTGTTATTTATATTCTCTGGTTATCATTGATATTATCTGTTGACTTGCTATGCACGCGGTCTGCTCTCTCTGTTACACTTTAATACTGCATGATGTATCTATTATTGCCTACATTTTTGTTGTTGGTACTAACCTTACTTGATCAGGAAACTGAAGTTACCCAGGCAGTCAAGCAAGTTTTCATCACATTGCCTCAGCAGCTCTCGTATAGATATCTACATCTTTTATGTATCTCTTTTGTATCACTAGGCGTAGGTTTTCATGTACACGGGTTCTATCTCGGTGGTGTCTGAACCCGTGATTCACTTGTATTTATTTATTTTCTGAGTTTTGTCACGGAATTGCCAAAGGGGGAGATTGTTAGAGACATTTGTCTAATTGGCATATTCCGTGACCATATGTATTATTGTATTGATGTCGGGTTGTGGGTTGTCGGGTTAAAGTCCGTTTGGTCCGCCCTCCAGTCGCTCGAGCCCATCCAAAGACTGCCCGCTCGCCATGAGCTCGAATCCCGCTCGAGCGCAAAAACCAATAGGGTGGCCGCTCGCCTCTCACTCGCTAGCCGCTCGAGCCGAAAACCGATGGAGTCGCCCGCTCAGCCGCTACTTCCCCACGCCGAGCGGAGACGTTTGTCTAATTGGCGTATTCTCGCACTGATACGTATTATCAGATTGATGTCGGGTTGTGAGTTGTCGGGTTAAAATCTGCTCGGTCCGCCCTCCGGTCGCAGGCGCAAAAACCGTGGGGTGGCCGCTCGCTAGCCGCCGAGTCGTAAAACCGATGAGGTCGCCCGCTCGTTGCCCCGACCGCCACGCGCTCGAGCGCCCGGTGCAACGGGCAGATTTTTGAACGTTGCGTTTTGCTCCCACTATAAATTCTAGCCTTATTTTTGAAACCCTAAGGATTCTGCAGAGTTGATTGGCGTGCCTGTTTGAGAACAAAAGCCTCTCATGCTTCAAAGTTATTGTTCTTCCTCTTGAGAAAACTAGCACTACAATATTGTTCTACATGTTCAAACTAGTTTTCTCATCCACCTTCTTTAACCATTGAAACTTTGCCTTCTACCATCGTTGGAGACTTTGGTTCGTGAAGAAGGAGACTCGTTCGTGATTGGAAATTCAAGTGGTTCTAGGGAAGATTGACGTGAAGACCGGAAGGTGTCTGGTTCCGTTACCGCAGGCAAATCCAAGGAGTTACTTGGTAGGGATCACGTGACGGGAGTAAGTCGGCTAGGTTAGCGCGTCGTTACCACCCGGTCTGTAATTGATTTTCATAGTGCATTGCTTCCCTGGCCGTTGAAACCCGGAGTGTTTTTCTCGATACCGTGGGTATCGAGTTTTCACTTCGTCACCAAAAATCGTGTCTTTATCTCTATTGCTTATCATTATTATATTGTGCATGATTGTTAGTCTCGTATGCATCTAGTTCTAAATATTTTTTACGTGTATTAGATATTTATTATTATTTATTGTTGTTTCCGCTTTAATTTTCGGTGTCGAAACTCGTTAGCACCAAAACGTGCTTTTTCATTTTTTATCCACATTTTGTGTCAACTGACCTACGTTCCCTATATTTAATCCAGACAAACCAAGCCGGCTAGATGCGGGAAATGCAATTAATCCTCGACCATCGGAAGAGGACAAAAAGCTCATAGTAGTGAAGAGTCCCAATGCTGTTAACCCTCTTGTTTGGGATTACTACGTAAGTACTTCATATTCATTTATCCGTTATACATTAGAGGAAAGATTATGCACTGACATTTTTTGAGATGATGCATTTCAATGATACATTCTTTCTACTTTCCTTTTCGTTTTTATTTTATTTTTTACAGCCGCTCCTTACTATCGATGTTTGGGAGGTATGTTTGCTTCTCACTTTCCTCATCAAAGTGATGAATGATCCCCATTTTTGCCTTTTGGTCACAATAGAGATTCATAACTAGTAATTTTTTTCCCCCTCTTTTTGTGTCTCAACAGCATGCTTATTACCTAGATTTTCAGGTGAACTCGCTATACCTGAATTCTAATCCTGTTGGAATTTTTATCCTTTCCCAAATGTTGCAAAGAAGATGGTTATATTTAGATGGTCTTTGCCTTCTTATAACAGAACCGGCGGCCTGATTATATATCACTTTTTATGGAAAAGCTTGTTTCATGGGAATCAGTCAGTAATAGACTTGAAACGGCAATGGCTGATATAGCTGAGAGAGAAAGAGCTGGAGAAAGGAAGAAGGAACAAGTTGAGGAAGAAGCATAAGCTGCCCAGGTGTTTTTGGATAGTGAAGCTGATGAGTCCGACAATGAATGATTTCCAAGTGTTTTTGGATTGAAACATTGGAAATTTTGAGTTGATAGTTTATGGTGTGCACCACCCTCGATTTCTAGAAACTCTGCGTTAGCACATATAGAATAACCTTATGAGCTACAAGTTTCATGGAAATGATCAATTGAAGAAATCTCTTGCATTGTGGACTTATCTCCAATGACAGCTGATATATCTAAGGGGTCTCTTATTTATGATTCTGAAAGGCATTTTTTGGGAAAAATGAATAATTTTTAGGTGCTATTTTAGAATATTTTTCTGGGTATTTTTTTAAGAGGTTTTATATTGAACATCGTTATAAGAATGACAATAATTTACAAAAATTATCACGATTTACTTAAAAGATGGGTTGCTACTTAAAAAATTAAAGTACATTAATGTCAATGACTTTATTACTCAATGTGGGTTCTTTTAGTTCAAGTAATTTATAACTCCAGTTTATAAGAAAGTGATGGATGATATGTTTTTAACTATAATTGTCATGAAAGTTGTGGAAAAATATTAGTCATGTATTGGCATATTTTGTGATCATATTTAATCATCTGTTGATATCCGGTTGTATTAGTTTGAAGCTTTTGCATCAACTTATTTTCGTGGCTATTCGTTTTCGAATACATGTGCCTGTTGCACGCCCGCCACGCAGTCGACCCCGCTTCTAGTACCATGTTGCCTGCTTCACACTCGATATGTGCTCAGGCCAGTTTCCAATGGGCATGCGCTCGATGTTCGCTCTCCATGTGTTTGAGCGCCAAAACTAGTAGCCTGCCGCTCAATGGTCGCTTGCTATGTGCTCAAGTGCCAAAACCAGTGGCCTCTCGCTCGAAGCTCGCCTTCTTCTTGCTCGAGTGCCTGGGAGTTTTTATCTTGAAACTCTAGACGTGTCCGTCGTGCGCTCAAGTGCCGCAACAACGGTCATATTTTTAAACGGGTTTTTCAAGCCTTTCTATATATTTCTCCCTTATTTTATTTATCCTAACTCTTGTGCATTTGAACGCCCATTTTCAGAGTAAACAAAAATCTTCATGCTTTAACCTAGCTCCATTGGAGAAAACCGAAACTACGTTATTGTAAGGGTTTTCTCACTACTCTCACTTTACCATTGTACCACTTGCCCACTTATTTTTGTTGGGAACGTTGGTAGTGTAAAAAAGGGGTTCCGATAGTGTTTGGTACTTTAAGCGGTTCGTGAAGAAAAATTAACATAAAGACCAGAAGGCGTCCAGTTTCATTGTCGTGGACAAATCTGTGATGCTTATTGGTAGAGATCATAGGACGGAAGTAAATCAATTAGGTTAGCGCGTCGATATCACCCGGTATGTAAGTTAATTTTTATAGTGTATATCTTTCCTAACTGTTAAAATTCTGAGAGTTTTACTCGATAATTATGGTTATTGATATTTCTCTTTGTCATAAAAAAATTTCTTTTTATTATTACTTATTACTTTACTCTTTATACTTGTTATCATTTATATCATCTATATTTAAATATTCTTTACGTGTATTGAATATTTATATTTATACTATTTTTGTAAATTTATCAAGGGATCAAAACTTTTGTGTGAATTGGAATGAATTTCCTTTTAAAAAGAATATGGAAAATACACTCTAAGGGAATTACAATAGTATGATTATGAGAAATGGAATGGAAAGCAATCATTAATCACTCTTGAGACACTAGTGAATGATATTACACTCATTTATCCATCTCTCTTTATGTGAATTTATTAATATCAATGGTTAAATGAGACATTGACTTCATAAAATGTGTTTTATTGGGTAGCCAAATGATATTCTTTTTATACTGCTATATAATTATGTAATTACATGATAATTACAACACTTTAAATGAAGAAGCCTTGATTAATAGTAATGGTTAATTTTACATCATATTGTCTGTATAATCACATATGTCTATCTGTATTATAGAATTAATTACAGCAATGAATTAAGTTCCATTCCTCAATTAATGCCTCCAGAAAAATGATTGCAATACTCCCATGCCCATATAGATCGAGTCCAGTAAAAAATGTCAAACACGAATTTCCCAAAAATAAAAAGAAGAAGAAGAAGAAGAAAGGAGGGGAACAGCGATTAAGGGGAGAGAAGAGAGGTTTTACGGCTAGGGGCAGAAGGAACTGCCCAAATTATCCCTGTAACTTGGAATGGTGAAGTGCCTTAGCCTCCCTTCCTGCTTCTTCATATAATGTTCACATAAAAATGCCCTGGAAAACTTATCCTCCACCTCTCTATTCACATCATGAACAAACACATCTGTCTCTCCGCCGCCCTCTCTATTCCTCGCCACCATCCCCGCCGTGTATATGGCCGTCATCCTCCCTGGAGCCTCCTCATAATACCCTGTTGGCGCGTCCACCATGATCAAATCCCACCTGATCTGATACACTTCCGGAGACAAACTCTTTAGGGCAAGGTGGCACATGGAGTGCCTTACGTCGCCGACTTCCGTGCACTCAGGCCCTCTGCCTTCTTCCATGAGAATACTTGCCTGATTGACCTTGGTATCATAAATGACGTGGTGAGACTCTAGCATGGGAAAACGACGTCTAATCTGTTCGATCCATGCCTTGTCTTCCTCAAGAAAAACAGTTCTACCACCGTAGTTGAGGGAGCTCCACATGAGGCTGTCGTGGCCGAGACCAAAGACTAGGAAGTTGCAGGGTGACTTTTTCTGTAAAACCTCCGCCGTGACTGATATTTCTTTGAGTGTTTGTTGCGGGGTGATCTTCGAGGTCGAGTAGTGGATCAAAGCATGGGATAGGGAGGATGGGATTTTGGTGCAACTCGATGAACAGCTTGCTTCATTCTTGCTGTGGTCGTTGGTTGAGATTGTTGATGAAAAGGATCTAGGGGTTGGATTAGAGAATGGAATCCTTGACCTCAAAACAAAGAGAAGGATTAAAGCAAGGCAAAGTCCGAGGAGCAAAAGCTTGATGTTGAGAGGATAATGAGCTTTCGGCCTCATAATATATAATAATAATTCTTCTTCTACGGGTTGATCTTTCTTCTTCTTCTTCTTGTTGAAATGGGGTTATGGAGAGAAGCTGGAGAAGTAATATAAAGGTGAGATATTAATTAGACCAGAAAGAGAGTAATATTGGTTATGTGAAGAAGACAGCATAACCCCTAACTAAGATTTAGGGTGAAGCAACGTTGTGGTTGGTTGGTGGATCTACTGGCTTGTTTGGTACTCCCACTGGCTCATTTGGGTCTGCATGCATGACTGCTCTTTCATCAACTTCATTGAGGAAATATTTCTGGTTGTTGAAATTTGATATTTTGATTCAATCTTGGATTTCCTCAACCTTGGTGCATTTGCAGCATTCACCAGTTTTTTCTTTTTATATTTTGCTTGGCCCCACGTGCACTTTGATGGGATTTAATATATATATATATATATATATATAAGCAATATTTTAATTACATCTCTTTAAATACATTCGATGATATAACGTATTATTCATTAATATATTAATAGATTATACAAAAATAAATAGATGAATTGACATGTTATCTGACAATAACTGAGATTAACTGAAAGGTATTTTTGAAATGTCTTTCAAATAAAAAAAAATTGCTCTATTGACACAGAAACTTAAAAAAAGTAAATAAAATAAACATGAATGTTGGTAGTCTTTCTTCACGAGAAAGGGGAAGGGGACTTTCATAGAGAAAGGGCAATCTGCTATAACGTTATAGGCTCGATTGGGGGGATTAGCCGGTATAAATAATGCAATAATAATAATAATTGATGGGTATAATTACTAATAACCCAAGAGAAAGAGTCTGTCTAAGGCTTCGACCCATAATAGAAAAGAGACTCAGTCGGCCCATATAGTACAAAATCGGTAGACAAACTCATCGGCCCTATCCGAGCAGTTTACTCATTGAAGAAAGATGGAACCAACACTAACGACCGAAGCAGTTCTCTTCTTTTATTTGGACACAACAATTTCGGGCACTAATTGGAACCGTTTGCTGAACGACGTCTTATCCACCCGACAGTTTCTTAGGCGGTTGACAAGAAAAGTCAATGGCCCCGGAACTTCTATATAAACTCCTTCTTAATAGGAAAAGGGGATGACACTCAGTTAAATAAAATACAAACTTAAGACATTAAAAGCGTACTCTCTCTTACTAAGACGCTTTCTAAAAAGTGCATACCACAAACAAAAACTATTTTTATAAATATTTATACTTACATCCTCCATTTTCTTTCTTCAAAGAAAATATTGACTTGAATATCGGAGGATATATCGGAGAGTGAGTTCTGCCAATCTTTTAACTATACTTTGTTGTGTTGTATAGGATTCAGATTAAGAGCGTACAGAGACCGGACCCACTTCAAACCCATCAGACAATTCTTGACTCTCTAATCTGTAAAACAATTCGGATCCGAGCATACATCATTGACATTGTCTATGGGAACCGACTAAAAAGTCCGACTACCACATTCCTGTAAAAGCCAACATGATGAACACACAAGCACAAGTCAGTACACCAATCAGAGATGCCACCTCATGTGGCATCTGCTCTCCTATGGGCAATTGGATTGATGATCATCCCGATCCCTATGTGTGTGCTTTCGCTAAAAGAATGGATGGCATCCCCATTGTTATCTAGATAATTTGCACATGGCTTGATGAGCTGTCGAAGGGGGATCCATTTTTCGCCTCCCAAACAGCGACTTCCAAAAGAAGGAAGAGGGGAAGAAAGCGTTCAACCGATAAGGGTCGATGGCCTAAAGACCTCGGGACTCAAGTTGCCTCAAGCAATAAAGTCTCGACGTGTTTAGAGGATCGTCTGAGTTATAGGACCCGCGAGGATAGCTCTAAAAGGCAAAATCCTTGTTATTCTCGTGACGATAGAGAGCCCTCGTACCAAGTAGGAGTCTCTCACAATGTATGCCCTCCAAAAGTTGTGAGTCACCCAACTTCTCAGGGCACACAAAACCCTTCAAAATTAAGGATCTTTCTCAATGAGAATGAATGACAAGAAGAAGGCAACTCCTTCTCAAATGGAGGAAAAGTTGAAAAAATATGGTAGCACGTTTTTAGAGGAGACGCCGAAGGTTGAGCCGCTTACTTGAGGAGATCTCTATTTACTATGGAGATTTGAACCCATCCACTTACTCACAAGTTCAAGATGCTAGCTCTGAATCCTTACGATAAAAATACTGATCCGATGGACCAGTCTAGACCATTTCTACACTTTCCTGAACTTTCAAGGCTTGGACGAGGTAACAATATGTCTATACTTCATTTTGACTCTCAAAGGGGATACCCGAGTATGGTTCTATCGGCTGCAGCCAAACTCGATTCGAACGTTCCAAGATCTGGCTGACGGCTTATTATCCTGATTTGCCTCCAGTCGGAGGGAGAAGAAGTAGTCATGGCATCTTACTCGTATCAAGTAAGAGCCAAATGAAAGTTTGAAGAAATTCTTGACTCGTTTCATGATCGAGGCCCGAAAGATGTTCAAACTCACTGATGAGGTGAAGTTGAGCGCTTTCATATCGACCTTGAAGCTCGGGGACTTCTTCAAGCATTTGTCCCATAAGAACCCACAAACTTTCAGAGGGTTCGAGGCTATTACTCGAGCCTATATAGCGGCTTCTTTGAAGCAAAACGATCAAATCTTGTGGGCCATTTCTGCCAGAGGATAGTGGAAGGAAAGAGGAAAAACAGGGACCACAGGGTCCCTGAGGACGAAGGAAACAGCAGAAGTCCGAGCCAACAGCACGAAGGGAGTTCAGGCGCCTAGATTTGACTCCTTTGAACAACTCTTGCACCAATATCCTGATACAAGTTTGGAACGAAAAATTGTTTAAATGGCCGAAGGTATTGAAGAACCTGGATGGAAGTGATCTGTTAAAATATTGTTGTTACCATCTGTGTAAGGGTTATAGTACTGAAGGCTGCCAAGCTGCAGAAGAATATTGAAGAGCTAATCCGAAAAGGACACCTCACCCAATTCTTGCAAAGATCCGGACAGACTTTCGGAGGAGCAAACGGGGATGAAGCCGAGCAGCCAAGAAATCGAGTGACACTTGAAATCGTAAACATGATCACAATACGGCCGGTATGGAAGTACAACCCAGAGTGTTTTAGTATGGCCGTCGACCATAAGAAGCCAAGGATAAAAATTAGGAATGATGTCATTAGTGTTAGTAACGAAGATATGACTCATATAATCTCCCCTCATTCTAATCTATTGGCTGTATCTGCGCTCATCTCTAATGGTAATCTAGACTATTAGTTAAAATGAGTGTTTATTGATAATGAAAGTTTAATGAATTTACTTTATTTTGATACTAATTTTAATTTGGGATAAAAAAGAAGTCAGATGAAAATCACAGAGGGATCCCTGTACGGACTGAACAACAAGTCGGGACCTGTTCAGGGGGGTCGTCCAGGTTGAAGTTATACTGGGTATCTATCCGAGGACAGCCTCCAAGATATTTTCTTTCGTGGTAGTAGACTTTCTCTCAGTCTACAATGCCATCCTCGGACGTTCCTATTTGACGGCTTTTGGGACAGTGACTTCAATCCCACATTTAAAGATAAAGTTCCCCACTCCATACGGCGTAAGAGAGGTCCTTGGTGATCAAATGACCGAGCGGATATATTACTTATTCTAGATCACTCAGATATCGCCAAGTTAACTGATAGAAGACCTTGACTTTCGTGATGAGACCACTTTACTATAAGTCCAATGTGAAGAATCTACATATCAGGTTCCTTTTGGACCCCAGGATCCAGAAAAGTGTATTCAAATAGGAAGTTCTCTACTAAAACCCCTCTGAGGCCAACTTATCAATTTTCTTCGATGAAATTCTGATGTTTTAGCCTAGATACGGAGTGACGTGCTAAGAATACCGATTGGACTAATGGTCCATATATTAGACCTAGGTCCCAATCATAAACATGTCCAGTATAAACAAAGGAATCATTTGGTTGAAAAATGGATTACCATTCATATGGATGTGAAGAAACTGCTCGACGCTGGATTCATTAGAGAGATCCAATATCCACACTGGTTATCTAACATGGTCATGGTCAAGAAGAGTAACGAGAAGTGGAGGATATGCATTGACTTCACCGACATCAATAAAGTATATCCGAATGATAGTTTTCTATTATCGATGATTGATTTGCTCGTAAATTCAACGTTCGGATATGAACTGTTGAGTTTCATTGATGTATATTAATGATAGAATTAGATACCAATGAGCCCAAAGGCGAAAAGTACATGTCATTCATGACCAACGAAGGGACATACTATTATAAAGTTATACCCTTCGAACTAAAAAATACTGGTGTTATGTACCAACGTCTCATCAACAAGATATTTGAGGCCCAGATCAGACGGAATATGGAAGTATATGTGGACAATATGGAAGTTAAGAGTAGAGCGACCGATGACCATATTCACGATCTAGACAAAGCATTTAATGTCCTTCGTACACACCAAATGAATCTCAATATGACAAAGTATACATTCAAAGTGATCTCAAAAAAAAAATTTGGGTTTTATCATCTCACATTAAGGGATTGAAACAAACCTTGAGAAAATCAAAACTATCATAGACATAAATCCACCTCAGATTGTGAAAGAAGTCTAGAAGCCGAGCAGAAGCCGACAGTATTCTCCCACTTCTTGGCTAAGTAAGCTGAGAAGTATTTGTCCTTCTTCAAAGATTTAAGGGGATGAAGGCTATAGGTTTTCAGTAGACGACCGATTGTAAAGTTGTGTTCCGAGAGCTCAAGGAGTATCTCTCAAACTCATACTTTTTACTTCCCCTCAAGAAAGCGAGAGTTATATTTGTACCTTGAAGTGCCTAACATTGTGATGAGTTTGGCCTTGGTTTGACAATAGTCCGATAGTCACCAGCTTGTCTATTATGTCAGCAAAATCTTGACCAACCCCAAAACCCAGTATTCTTATATTGAAAGGATAGCTTTGGCACTTGTATTTCGGGTATTCTACCCGAAAACTCCAACCTTATTTTTAGGTATACAAAATTATTATCCTGATAGACCAGCCGCTAAAAGAAATATTACAGATGTCGGACATATCAGGACGATTGGTCAAGTGGGTCATTGAGTTAGACGAGTTCGACGTGGAGTTTCGATTGAGGTTGACCCTAAAAGATCAAGCCTTGGCAGATTTTATTGTTGAGATAACAAGACTCTCAAGACACTTGACCTCAATAAAACTGACGGTCAGTAGAATACTACTTTATAGACTTTGCATGTGGACGGGTTTTTAATACAAGTAGGCAATGGTGTCTACATTGTCCTGAAAACTCCTGATGGGTCGAAAATAAAGTATTCAATGACCCTTAGATTCTCAACGACTAATAATGCCACAGAGTAGAGGCATTACTTGTCGGACTTAGATTGGCCAAAAAATGCTCAGCGAAGAATTTGATCATCTACAGTGATTCGAAACTAGTTATTAATCAGGTCCGAAAAAATTTTGAGACTTCCAATCCTAAACTTTTCAAGTATCTCTCAAAAGTCCAAGTTTGATTTTGGTATCTGATAATGTGAAGATGACCAACATCCTAACAGAAGAGAACGGGAAACCTAACCGTCTAGCAAGGGCTGTAGTAATCAGGGACCCTAAGTAGTACGCATAAGAGATGCATGAAATCCTAAAAATTTCCAACATAGACGACCCCAAGCTAGAGGTAATATAGATAGTCGACGCCGACAATTGGATGACTCCCTCCATGAGATACTCGTCCAACGACACATTACCAAAGAACTCGGATGCGATCAATCGCGTAAAAAAGATAGCAAGCTGGTATGCCATTATGGATGAAAGTTGTGCCAACGTGGGTACTCCATCCCATACCTATAGTGTCTCGCACCAGAAGAGACTGACTACGCACTGGGAGAGGTACACCTCAATATTTGTGGATTCTATATTGGAGGTAAGAACCTTACTTTCAAACTTATAAAATAAGGTTACTACTGTCCCACCATAAAACACGATACGATGGACCTCGTGCGAAAATATGAGAATTGTCAGATCCATGGAAATCTCACCTGTCAACCACATACAAAGCTTTGAGCCCTACAGTCGCCTTAGCCGTTCGTACAATGGGGGCTCAATATCCTCGGACCCATTCTAGTTGTGTCCAAACAAAGGAAGTTTGTGATCATCGGGATCGACTATTTCATGAAATAGGTCAAGGCCGTCCCACTAGCTTGGATCACTGAGTAGAATGCAACAGAGTTCATTCAGCAAAATATCGTGTGTAGATTTGGCATCTCCGAAATCATAGTAACTGACAATGGAACCCAATTCACTAATAAGCCATTCAAAAAATATTATACTAACTTGAGAATAAAGTTAGTTCACATCTCTGTTGCCTACCCACAAACCAATTGACAAGTAGAAGTTACCAACCGTATACTACTACATGACTTGAAGACGAAGCTTGACAGTGTTGGGGACTCGTGAGTGGATGAGTTGCCATCTGTATTATAGTTATAAAGGACAATGCCCAGAGAGCCAACCCTAGAAATACCATTTAACCTATACTATGGGATCGAGGGTGTCATACCAATAGAGGTTGGGTTGCCCAATCTCTGGATCGAATATTTTGATTCACTTAGCAATTCACAAAGATTTCGAGAAAATCTTGGCCTACTTGAAGAGACTCGGCACATGATGCGATTGTGAACGGCAGCCTATCAGCAAAGGATCGCTAGATATTACAATAAGAATGTGAGAGCGTGCCAAGTTAAAGTGGGAGATTTAGTGTTATGAAGTATTGAAACCAATAGCAAGAACACTGAACGGAACAAGCTCTCACCTAATTGGGAGGAGCCGTTCCTGATCTCGACCATTATCCAAAATAGAGAGTATAAATTATGCAACCAGAATGACAAACTTATCCCTCAGATTTGGAATGCCTCTCATCTTAAAAAACACTATCAGTAAATGTACATCTGACCAGGTAAGACTAATTTGCATCACCTGGAGTGCATATAAACTTTGTTACATCTTATTAATAAAATAATTATTTATTATTTGTTTATGTGAGTGCTTATTTGTTATTTCATAACATTGCACGACTTAAGCTGCCCCTAAATCAAGTAAAAACTATTCACCTGCCCCTCAAGCTACACTTAGTGGTCAATAAGACTTGGTAATGTTATCTAGCAGCCCTAACAAGGTCGGACTATAAAATTTAGTCACGGAACCGAGTGGTTTTTATAAGGTTGAAGACTAAAAAACATAGGGAGTTTCCTTAGAGTACTAATATAAAGACCTCCATTAAAAAAATGTAGTATTGTTAGCTAACTATGGTCTATAAAACTTAAGTCAAACACACTAAGGCTTTAATATCCTCTTACATGTCCGAGCGACTGAAGTCATGTGTGAATGATGGTTTAAAGAGATAGAGAGAAAAAAGTATTGACACAATTATGAAAAAACTTTGTTTTATTACAAAAAATGTTGCAAGTATGAGTATAAGAATAATAAAAAAAATATTCTCAAGGAGGATGAGGCTGTGAAGTCTCCGACAAAGACTCCTAGGCGTCCACATCGTCTTTGGGACAATACAACACATTTGAACTATGATGAGCACTGGCGTTCCTAGGATGAAGTATGAAAATCAAAATATTATGAGCCACTATTTTGATGATGTGCCGGTAGAGACCAATATTGTCCCAATACTTACGCTTCATCACTTGCCTGATATCATTCGAACTAATGGAAGTCCGAAGCTCACTCTCCAGTTTGAAATTCTAATTGCGAAGGAAGGCTTATTTCTACTTTGTCTCAAACAGTTCGCATTTTAGATGGGAAACATGCTCCTCTAAGGCCGAAAACTTCTCTTTCTCAATATAATCGTGAGCGAGGCGATCGGTAGTGGAGACGAGACGATAGGCCAATTCTTGAAGTTGTAAGAAGAGAACAAGTTAGA
Source organism: Nepenthes gracilis (assembly GCA_033239525.1). Classification (NCBI taxonomy): domain Eukaryota; kingdom Viridiplantae; phylum Streptophyta; class Magnoliopsida; order Caryophyllales; family Nepenthaceae; genus Nepenthes; species Nepenthes gracilis. Next base: position 5,765,676 of record BSYO01000025.1, on the reverse strand, counting down.
AGTTGTAAAAAATACAATAAAAGAATTGAGGAAAGGTTTGGCCAATACCTTGGAGAAAGAAGAACTCCCTGAATGAGCATCACTTGTGGAAACCTCCAAAACCTCCTGGACCTCAGGCTCCGAGGACTCTGTAGCGGCCACCTTAGCCACCTCACCGACACCTCTGGCAAAAACATACCCCTCGGCCTCATGCGCTGCAGGCTCAGAAGCAGATGTTCTGACTGCTGCTTTCGGCTCAGCCTCGGATGTGGGGGCCTCCAAGAGAGGAATATCTGCCACCTCGACTTGTCCTTCGACCTCGTCTTCAACTCTGACATCGGACACTAGGAGCTCGGGAGAAGGTACCTCGGCAACCTCAACATGAAACTCCAAGATGACCACCTCAAGGATACTGGCACCAGAAACTTGATTTAAGGCACCTCCTTAGCCTCCCCAAATTGAGTCTCACTGATCTAAGAAACATCCTCGGCAAATCTGGTAGGAATATCTAGCAGGGGCTTCTTAGACAGTGATGGCAAAATGGCTGGCACCCCAAATGAAGCAAGTGTTGGAGTAGGGATTATAATGTCTTCAATTCCAACCTTAGTAGCAGACTCTGAAGGCTCGCAACTTTCATCTAGTCCGACAGCCCCAGAGGTTTGCGCCAGGGAAGATGTAGAGGTTGGGTCCACCCTCACCGACGGCCTTTTTCTTCTTACCAGTTGATCAATAGTGGCTTCATCGTCAGAGGAGAACCTAGCCAAGGCCTCTTGGCGTTCGGGCACTTGGGCCGATGGATCATTTATTTGAAGAGGCCTATGTTTCCTCTTTTACTTTTTTCATAAACAGACGGTACAGGAGGAGCATCCAATCCCTCCAACACAGGCTCTCATTTGGCCTGAGTAAGGGATTCAGCCAACAGCCATTGGTTCTTTTTATTCTCATAGAAGGAGCTGGCTTTTTCCTTAATGAGATCTGTCAGTGCCTTAACTAACCCCTTTTCATGCTCCATTATTTTAGTATTAAAAAATGCAAAGATTTGGCCCCACTCGTTGGAAAGCTCCCATCTAGAGGAAGTGGCCAAGTAGAAGAATAGGTCCTTTCATCTCTTTGTTGAGTTAGGATTTCCCCCACTCAACACAAAATAGGGATGTGGAGAGATTGAAATCCAGTTTGCTCCATGGTGAAAACTAAATACCTGACTGCATTGGCTGCAATTTGGCAACCAGAATATGGAGAGCCATCATTATTCTATATAACTCCGGTGCCAAAGGATATCAAAGACCTCCTTTCAAATGGATCTAGTAAACGGTGATATATCCTTTTAGTGGAGAAGAGGCTCTACCACCAACTCCAGGCAAAAGATACACTGACTAGCTCGAAATCTTATACCAAGCACAAAAGTAATTGATGTCGGCGAATGTAAGGACCGACTAGATGTCATTTACATTAGGAGCCATTAGAAAAGATAAAAGGTTTCAAAGGGCGAAGAAGATGATGAAAAGATTTTGAAAGAGAGCCAAGGAACGAAAGGTTTTAGAAATGTGGAAATGAAGATTTTGAGCCTATTTATAGCAACGGCTTTGAGTAGGAACGATGTCATAGAGATGAAAATTCAAAAAGACGTGCCTTATCATGACGATGATACATGTCAACATCCCATAGGTTGTGCAGCACATCAAATCGCCCGAAATCAGTAATGATGACTAGTGCAGTTCCAAGAATGGCGCAGGACTCAAAGAAACTCGCATTTAATACTGTTACTGGCTGCACAAATGAAGTCCGTCAGGTTAGAAGCCCTCGTGTCAGAAGCCCTCGTCTAGACATTCAATAAAGCTCGTTGGACTGAAAGTCCTCGTCTAGCCAATCAACAAAGTCCCTTAGACTAAGAGTATGGGTTTGGACAAATTACTACCCTTAGTTATCATATCGGAAGGCTGAACTTCAAGCCTTCTAGTATAGGAGATTAGTGATGGGTATAGTTACTGATGGCCCAAGAGGAATAGTCCATTTTTTTTCAAAGCAATATTTCTTATTACTACAGTTGCTTTGGGAGTGACCAAATTAGGCTTAACTGATCTTATTATTATAAAGTCAACTTGAACAATTATAATTTTACCTGACTTTAAGTGTGGTCCGTTTCTGGCTATACATACATTTTCACAAAAAAATTGTCCAAGACTTCTTTTTTTAGATGTCTCTCTACAATAATTGTGATAAAAACAATACCAATTCAATTTGAATAGATTCAAAATGATGTTACTGCATAGATCGATATTCAAAATTATCCCATTTTTATTGATTAGATAACATCTAAGTACTTGAAAGGTTTGTTTAAGTTGCAAATAGTTAATTAAAAAAAATTTGATTGTGACCCAACTTTGAATTCTTCGAATGCAATAAATTCAAATAAAAAAATCTAACAAGAATGAAATGGTGTCATAATTTTTCATTGATACGACATGCTTTTTTTTTCCATTCATTCCTTTCGGGATCAGTCATGGTCTTATAAACTTTCCTGATGGTGTGAATGAATCCCTTACTTCATCCAAATGTGTAAAAAATTATAGTCGCACTTAAAAGCCGAGCACTCTACTATTAAGTTAGCAACCCCAAAAAGTATGTAGATACAATTGAAAAAAAAATTATACAAATTAATCAAAAGAGAAATAGTTGTTTACTATTGAATTATATTTGTTCAATACACTCTTGTCAATATCTATGTTAAAAAAGAAAATCTAGAAAGAAAAAAATTCAATTAGAAAGAGAATGAAAACAAAAGAAAAAGAAATATATAGAAATATCTAAATAGAAATTATATCAATTTTTTAAATCAAAAATGTAAATAATATGAAATCTAAGTAAAGTATAAGAAAAACTTGTGTTGGATTGGCACTACATAAAAAATCTACATGGATATAAAAATATATAGATAGAATAGAAGTCGAAAAAAAACGTGTTTATGATTTATTCAATAAAAAAAATATCAATAAATCTCTCTTGTATAAGCAAGCTTTATTCTTTTTTTTAGTTGTTAGTAGAGTTACGAGGAAAACCGTCCAATTAAAGATAATGTCCGAATTTTCTGATTCTAGATCCAACTAATTCATTTATTGAATAATTCAAGATACAATTTATTGATTTATTCACTTGATATTTCTTCTATCCATCTTATAAAAATAAATAATTTTTTTTTGGTATGAGATTTTAGAAAACTATAAAAAATAGGTATGACTAGAGCAAGAGAAAGGGGAGTTAATAAGGAAAAGATTATATCAAACTATATATGAGTGACCCTCTTTCTTTTTTTTTTTTTTCTAATTTTGTTTGATTAAAGGGAAGTTCCTTAAAAACCTCTGCCTTCTTTAAAATATCATAAACAGTTCCTATAGGTTGAGCACCCCTTTCAAGGAAATATAAAATAGTAGGAACATTTAAATAAATTTGATTATGTATCAGATCATAAAAACCTACTTCCCGAAATCTCTTCATTCTCTTCGATACCGAACATCAATTGCAAGAATTCAATAGACGATTCATTGGGATAGATTAAATGAACAAGACCTCCTAGAAATGTATCAAAAGTTTTATCCTCGTACGGTTTGAGAAAAATAATTCAAAGTTATGTATATAGGATAGATTAAATGAACAATACCCCCTAGAAATGTATCAAAAGTTTTATCCTCGTATGGCTTGAGAAAAATAATTTAAAGTTATGTATATAGGATAGATTAAATGAACAATACCCCCTAGAAATGTATCAAAAGTTTTATCCTCGTACAGCTTGAGAAAAATGATTCAAAGTTATGTATATAGAATAGACTGGCAAATAGGTCTATAAAATCATCAAATTAATTAGACTAGAAATTAAATCCTTTTTTCATCCTCTTTCCAGAAAAAAAAAAAATCATTTATACTCATAACTCAAGTTGAATAACTCTCAAATACCTCAAAAGAAAATCATTTGGCATTTCATTTGAGAGGTCTCTAATTCTCTTTTGTTTGTCTCATTTAGAATCTATTTGAATTCTTCATTTTGATTTTATTGTTGAGGCAACTTAAAGGGTGTTTCCTTGTTCCGGAATTCTTTATCTTTGCTTTGAATCATTGGGTTTAGACATTACTTGATTGATATTTAATCCTTTCAAAATGGCAGCAACATACCTTTCTTTCTTTCTATTAAAGAATCATACGAATGGTTTATTTCCGCACGATGTACTTTTTATTGAAAATGTTCTTTGACTTCCAACAAAATTTCCTTTTGGATTTGAATGAAAACTTGTTTGAATTTGATCCTTTCTATTTCTTTTTCAAAGATATACTTACAAAATTGTTCCAATTTATTGATTGATACTAACCATAGATCCTTGCCCTTAAGAAATGAATCCATATTTTCTACTCAAGCTCCACTCCATCATGTACTATTTACATTATAACTCTCCCAAATGGGGATTCTAGTGGAAGAGAATAAAGGATGTCAAGTCAAGAGCACCTTTGAATTGGGAGGATAGCAATAGCGATTTACCAACCACACATTATTTAATCAAATCCAATTCTCTCTCGATACGTTTCTAAAAAATTCGATTCGTGGGATTCTTCCCCTAACTAATAAAAAGATCTTGTCGGAATTGCCACATATGAAATTGTGCACAACTTTGTAAAGAAATAGCCCACTTGTTTCTCAAGAAGAGATGAGAAACATACTCAATATCATTTGATTGAATAGTTGACCCAACCCCTTATTATTTGAAGAAACCCTCCATTTCAATTGACATTGTTTCACAAAAGAACAGACATAAGATAACAAACTCAGTTTTTCACTAAGATATCGAATAGCTGTCCCGAATTCAAGATGATTATGTTTCACTCTTTATCAGAGAAAGATGATCAAACAATTTCCAATTATGGTCCTTGCAGATCGGATCATCCAATACACAAAGAAAAACTCTAGATATTTGATTTCTTTCTCTTTGAATGATATTTTAATTCCAGCGACGGTTTTATTAGATATCTTACAACTAGAATCCCTCTTTTTTCTGATCAAGTTCTTCCGCCACCGCAAACTCCAATTAGATTCAGGCATGACACACTTTTTAGTTATTAGAAGAACCCAAATATTCTCTTTGGGATCCAGGAAACAATTCTCCAAGATCTTTTTTTCTTTTGGAAGATAGAGGAGCGAAATAGTTAACCTATTGATATTGGAAGACCTAAAGGATTCTTCTAATGTATCATTTCTGGGTCCAATGAAATTCATAGGTATATGAAGAAGGCCTATCAAGTAGATTGCTTATTAAACCTTGTGAATTGCATGAAAGTAGGATACTCCAAATTTGGGGGTGAAAGAGTTTTATGAAATGTTCTTGGTGGAAAAAAATGTGAATGAAAGATCCCACTGAATTGAATTGGGTCCATGAATCTAATAAATAGTGAAAATTCTTGATCTCTCTCAATTTAAAAATTCAAGATTTTAATTAATATCCTTTCATCAATTCCTCCTAAATTGTATTGATTTATCCTAAATTTTTCATTTTAATTGGAATTTGATTATTCACCATGTACGAGCATCCCCACTAAGCATCCATGACTAAATGGTTAAAGCACCCAACTCATAATTTATAAATTTATAGGTTCAATTCTTACTGCATGCATGCCAATGGGACCTCTAAAAGGTATAAGTTTATTGAAATTTGCTCTGTATCAATAGAATCTCATCATCCATACATAGTAAATTGGTATGATATTTTCATATCATAACATATGAACGGTAAGAACTAACATTCTTATTGAGATTAGAATTCATAAAGAAGAAAATAGATTTATGAATAGAATCAAATATGTAGTATTTACAGACAAAAATTTTTGTTTATTAGGAAAAAAATCAATATACTTCTAATATCAAATCAGGATCAACTAAGATAGAAATAAAACATTGGGTCGAACTCTTTTTTGGTGTTAAAGTAACAGCTATGAATAGTCATCAACTCCCGAGGAAAGGGTAGAAGAATGGAACCTATTACGGGACATATAATATATTATAGACGTATGATCATTTCGTTTCAACGGGGTTATTTTATTCCACTTCTTAGAAAGAACATAACTTAAATCAAAATACTTAATAGCATGACGATATATTTATATAAAACTTCTACCCCGAGCACACGCAATAGAGCCGTAGATAATCAAATGAAATAAAAAAATTTGATCTATGGACAATATCGTTGTGGTAAAAGTCATAATGCCAGAGGAATCGTTGCCGTAAGGTATAGAGGGAGAGGTTATAAGCGTCTATACCATAAAATAAATTTTCGACGGAATGAAAAAGACATATATGATATAATCGTAACCATCGAATATGACCCTAATCGAAATGCATATATTTGTCTCATATACTATGGGGATGGTGAGAAGAGATATATTTTACATTCCAGAGGGGTTATAATTGGAGATATCATTATTTATGGTACAGAAGTTCCTCTAAAAATGGAAAATGTCCTACCTTTTATTGCAGTTTGAACTATTAATTTACATAATTGAAAATAACCAATTAGGTTTATGACAAAACCTAGAAATTGATATCTGATCCAATTTGAGTACCTCTATAAGATAAATCTCAACAGAAAACTAAAGAGTAATGTCCAAGGATTTGGCCCATAATAAAAAAGAGGCCCAATCAGCCCATAAGGTCTAAAATTGGTAGACAAACTCGTTGGCCCTATCAGAACGGTTTACTTCTTGAAAAAAGATAGAACCAACACTAACGATTGAAGCAATTTTCTTTTCTTATCAAGATTCAACGGTTTTGGGCGCTAGTTAGAAGTGCTAGCTGAACAGCATCTTATCTACCCAACGGTTTTTAAGTTGTTGGTAAGAAAAGTTAATTACCCCCTAACTTCTATATAAACTCCTCGTTCTCAACAGGAAAGGGAGACGATACTTAACCAAACAAAAAACAAATTTAAAACGCTAAAAGCACATAGTCTCTCGCTAAGACGCTTTCTAAAAAGCGCACACCACAAACAAAAACTATTTTTTATAAGCATTTACACTTGCATCATCTATTTTCTTTCCTCAAAGGAAGATACTAATTTGAATGTCGGAAGCTATATCGGAGGATAAATCTCACTAATCTTTTAACAGTACTTTATTGTATTGTATAGAATTTATATTAAAAGGGGACAAAGACCAAACCCACTTCAGACATATCAAACAGTTATTGACTCCCTAATCCGTATAACAATTTATATTCGAAAATGCATAAATAATGTAAGCAAAAATCAACAAATTAAAACAAAGAAAAATTAATTTTTGGTTGGCGTTGAGTGAAAAATAAAATTTATAGTTGGTACATAAAATAAGAGTTAATATGTATCAATTTTAATAGAAGATAATTTTAAGACAAATTGTATCTTTCTATTCTGTTGCGTTCTGGATCCGCGGGGTCCAGTCGGATCCGTGGTTTCCAGGCAACACAAGTGTTTGAGGTGTTGGGTGCGAGAGGGGAATTAAGACCAGATTTTTTACGTGGGAAACCTCCTTTTGAATGGGGAGGAAAAACCACGAGGCTCAAGGCCTGAAAATGCTTCACTATTTGGGTGAAAGTCTTTACAAATTACAAGTGTTAGGAAGCATTCCTTCCCTGTCTCTTGTTTTGTATCTCTTTCTTAGGGGGTTTCGCTCACTGGAAGGCTCTATCACTCTTTCTTGTTCTGTTTCGCTGGGAGAGAGAGATTCAGTGGTCGAGAGGAAGTGGGCCTTTTTCCTTCTTTCTGGAGCCAATTTTGGTAAAGGGAATCCCCCCTCCTGAAGGAGACTTTGCTAGGTATTTATAGGAAAGATCATGCCGTAGGGAAAGAAACACGTGGCGGCCATCGGATGGCCTAGAAGCTATGCAGTGTCCCACCCGCTTTATTTAATCTTTGCTGGCACGTGCGCGAGATGACACGCCAGTTGCGCCGGTAGGCCTAGGTGTCGGAGCATGTGAAGTCTAGGCGTCGGTCTTGATTTGACTAAAGTGCCCTGTTTAGACGGTAACTGACAACGGCTGCAGGTTTCCTTGGGAATCGACGACGTTGCTTAGCTGGCATCCTCGGCCGAGCATAGGGTAGCCCTCGGGGGATCCTCTGGGGAAAAGCCCTGGAGTTTCTTCTTGACTTCTCAAACAGCTCTGAGACTCGGCAGTACTTCTAGAGTTCTCGGTCTTTTCGCCGTCCGTGTACTTGGATGGTGTCTTCGACTCCCTCTTGGACTCCTGCTGAGGTCTTGGTCTTTGCGCTGCCGGCCTTTGCTTTGGGCCTCTCAGGCCGTCCAGTTTTTTCGGCTCGTGGGAGCCTCTCGTTTGGGCCTTTCTCCCGGGCCGCGCTTTTATGGGCCCTTATATTGGGGCCCAACATAGCCCCCATACGAAAGGGCCCGAGGTTCTCGGCTGTTTGGCATGAAGTCAACGGTCTTCTAGATGAGTTGGTCGCTTCCTGCTCTATTTTGGATGCGCGCGTTTTTGACTTGATATGGACATTCCTGGACGGGCCGGAGCACGACAATCTACGTTCCGGGTTGGGTCCTTCATAGTGTCCGTCCGAGCACGTGCGTCCTTGGGGAGAGTGCAGTGCTGAGTTTGATGGGAGGCGGTCCCAAAGCCTCTTCTGGGTCCGAGACCTTTCCAACGTCGCCGCTTTCGGGCTTCTGAGACGCATTAAATGCTGAAGTGACGCGCTGACAGGTGCCGTGGGAAGGAAAGGCTATCATTTTCCTGCGACGAATGGCCGGGCGACACGTGGTAGGGTTAATGAGTGCGCTTTTCTGAATTCTAGGGTTATTTAAATGCCTCCTTGCTCCGACTTTCCACCTTCGCGTCTGGTTCTTCCCTTCTCCTCTTAAGTGTTGAGGCTTTCCGTCCTTCATTCGTTCGAGTTTTTTCTTTATTTTCTTGTTTTTTGGCGTTCATGGTGCCTGGGGTGAGAGAGATTGCCTCCACGGTAACGCTCGACAAGCTCACGGAGATTCGAGCTCGATATCGAATCCCTGAGTCTATAGCCATGATGATTCCGGAGTCGCATGATAGGGCATTGTACCCTCAGGACGGCTTCATTACAGTTTATGAAGTCCACCTAAAAGGCGGGCTACGGTTTCCCATCACGGAGGAGCTTTACGATATTATGAGGGCGCTTCTTGCCAGGCTTCAGCCAAATGTGGTGAGGTATCTGGTATCCCTATGCGTCTTCTTCCGGTGTCACAAGAGGCTCTTGAATGCCCTTACGGTCAAGGTGATGTTTCGCTTTACAAAGAACCTTGATTGGATTATAATGACTCCCCACCCGGACTATTCTTTGATGTGTGGGGATAACCTGGATTCCACAAAACGCTAGAAGGATAAGTTCTTCTTTCTTGGCGTCCACGAGCATTGGGCCGTTCCCTTCAAGTGGGGGAAGGTGGCTGTCCAGTATAGCTTTGACCCTTCGAAGGAGGACAGGGAGAATGTGAAGGAGTTCATGGACTTGGTGCTGGCCAATTTGGAGAGCTTTCACTTGAACAAGCGCAACATCTGGCTGTCCCCCGAGAAGTTCAAGGAAGCCAAGTGGGGACCACGGGCGAGGCCTGCCGGCTTCTTCCCAAAAAGTCCGAGAAGAGATTGAGGAGGAGAGGATACCGAGGATCGGGGTCCCGTTGTCCGCTGGGTGAAGACATCCTCGCGAGAGCTCGGGACTCTCAATGGCCTGCGCTGAGCCTCCTCTAGTGATGATGACAATGATTTCGACATCGATGATCGGGCGATGATGACGTGGGCGCTCCTCGATTAAGAGGTCGAGGACTAGGTCTTTGCCTCGAGTCCCTGGTCGGGAGGTCTCGCCTTCACTTCCATTGTCAATCTTCCTGCCGAGTGCTTGGGGAGTTGATGGTCTCGCCTTCACTTCCCATTAATCCTCCCGTTGAGTCCTCGGGAGCCGGAGGTTTTGCCTTCACTTCCCACCGCTAATCTTCCCACCGAGTCCTCGGGGCGATTGTTCGAATGGTGGAGTTTCTACGTCCGGCCCGGGGATGATCACATCCTCGGGTTCCCGTTGATTTGTTGGGTGGCGTCTCGGACCCGGGGTTGATCACCCTTTCGAGGACATAGGAGGCGGAAACTTCATGGTGGACTCTGAGAGGGGGATGCGACTGAGATGGTCCGAGAGGCGGTGGAGGTCAAGGAGTTGAGTATCGATGAGGTCATGCCCCTTGATCCTTCTGAGTGCCCTACTGTGGTCCAAGTCGAGCGATCGTCTGAGTTTGACTTTGAGGCTGGCTCTCCGGTGCCTTTTATAGCCGCTGAGTCCGTGTCTGAGGTGGCGCCCGCGGGGCCTAGGAGCGGCCTTCAGGAGTCCGAGATCCGCGGGGAGCGTGGCGCAGGGGACGATCCTCTCGTTTCTAAGGTAACCCACTGTTTCTTTTCCTACCTTGTTCCCATCTATTCGTATTTTGACGAATCTTTCTGCTGCAACTCCAGGGCCTGATCAGAGGCCTTAGCGAACTAGTAGGGGTGATCGCCCAATCTCGCCGGGAAGTGGGGTCTTCGAGGGCGCTCGAGGCGCGATGCGGGCGAAGCGAGCCGGCTGGCTAAGGAGAAGATTGCTTCTTTGGAGGACACCGCCAAGCTCCCCCCGGCTTGATGTGGCCTTCTTCGAGATCGGATCCTTCGCCAGAAGAGAGGTTGAGGACGTCCGTACAGATTGGGAGATGGCACCAATCTTTGACTCGAGGAGTTGGCAGGACGGCATCGCTTGTCTTGCCGCCGAGGTGCGATCAGTTCATCCGAGATTTCCCATAGAGGTCCTTGATCCCGTGAACGCTAGTGCTTTGAGTGTAGAAGATTTGTACGGCGTCGCCTGGAGACCTTTCGCTAGGCCTCCCGAGCAAGGCCTCGGATGGTAAGCCTCTCTTACGCCGAGGAGCGATTCCGGGTCAGATCGAGATGGGGTCTTGAGAGCCCAAGAGGCTCAAGGAGGGAGTTGAGAGGCGCTCCCTTGATACGTTGTTTCTTTTCTTATTTTGCTACACTTGTACATAAATTCTTCTTAAGAATAAAACTCGTCCTTTTTTGAATCAGAGCTTTGGACGTTCCTTTTGTTTTGTTTGTACGAGTGTCGCTTTCTCTCTCTGTTTTTTTTTTCGACACAATACTCGGCGCCTTACTCTTAGCTTTCAGTGCATGATCTCTTTAAGATCCTTGGCCCTTTAACTTCTTGGGTTTGGGCGTGTGACCCTCTTAGAATCTTCTAGCCTTTACTTATTTACTCTTTTGACCTCCGGGGCCGCTCCGACCCTTTTGAGTTTTTGACCTCAGGGCTCGTGGGACCGCTCTGAGTTTTGAAGTTTATTACCTCTAGGGCCCGGCCTCTCTTGGGACAGCTCAGTGTGACCAGTTTTAAAGTTCTAACCTCTCGGGGCCGGCCTGCCCACGAGACCGGTCGCAGTAGAGTTTTGAGTTTTGACCTCTCGGGGCCGGCCTCTGGGGGCCGCTCGGTCACACTAGCCAAGTTTTGACCTCTGGGGCCGGCCTGGGACCGCTTTGGTCCTGTTGAGTTTTTGATTTCGACCTCTGGGGCCCGGCCTGACCGACCGCCGTCACAGTAGAAGTTTTTAAATTTTGACCTTAGGCCTGCCTGGGGCCCGCCTCATGCATAGGGATTTTTGAGTTTTGACCTGCGGGGCCCGGCCTGCGGACCGCTCGGTCACAACCGAAAGGTTTTTGATTTCCGCCTGAGTTGCTTCGTCGTCGATGAGGGAGCATGAGAATGCTTCAGAATAGACGAAGTGAAGGGACGTTTTTATTGATGTACACGTTTTACACTGAGTGGCCTCCAGGACCTTTTCTCTCTTTTTTCTCTTTTTTTTTTTTTTGGTTACATTAGTCCGCGCGCCGGGCGCTATGCTCCTTTATTACGCTCACATGGCTCTTCCAACAGTCGTTTGGAGCTAGCCTCATCGGTATTGGTGTCCTCGGCGGGTAGTCGTGCCCGTCTGCGCCATTACGGCCTGCCCTTTGGCGGCGCGGCCAAGCGCCACCTGGCATTCGGGCCACGCCGTCGTGGCGAGAGCGGCCAGATAACCCCCTCCATTCACGAGCGCTCGATCTCCACTCCGGAGCTTCGTAGTCCTCGATTGTCATGGCCCGCACTGCGGTGGTAATGGCGGTATTCACCGGCCGCTTCCTCGGATTCTTTAACGCCTGGGGCCGTCCTGAACTCGCTGGGATCTCGCTCGTGGATGTTGATGAGGGAGTGGGAGTGAGAAAACAAGTGGGCACGAGGGCTCATCTCCTCCAAGGACCATCTGCTCGGGCTCTTTTTGCCGGGCGGCCCTTGGGTCTTGACTAGGCGCCGCCCTTCTTTTCCTTCCCTGTTCCATAGAGGCGAGGAGTCTTCGTATCCTCCATCCACTTGTTTCGTTAATTTTGGGCTCGAAGACCGTCTTCGAGCCTTTTAAGCCCTTTCTTCGTCGGGGCTTGGCTCGTGGGACTTTTTCATGAGTAGTCCCTCAACTTCGCTAGGAGCCCGCGTCCAATGTTGCCTGCGGGGTGCCTTTGGACGTGGGCTTTCGCGTGGCCCCCTGGATACTCGTCATACCTTCTCTCAAGGATACTTGATGGCTCTTATGAGGCCGTCCACCTTCGTGCCCCAGCTTGCATACGCTAGCGTTCAGGGCCGCCACTTCACTGCCACCCGATGGGAGGCACCCTGTCAGAAGGCCCCTCTTCCCTGTGGACGATCTTGCCTTGTCTGGCCGATCATCTTCGGTGGCATTCACTATTGTAGAGAGGGTGGGAAGCTGCGAGCTTTGCCGATTTTCATTCCCATGAGACGGCGCCCGATGTTCGTTCGGATCGCGGGGTCTAGTCGGATCCGTGGTTTCGAGCAACACAAATGTTTGAGGTGTTGAGTGCGAGAGGATTAAGACTGGTTTTACGTAGGAAACCCTCTTTGAATGGGGAGGAAAACCACGAGACTCGGGGCCTTAAAAATCTTGACTATCAGGTGAAAATCTTTACAAATTACAAGTGTTAGGAAGCATTCCCCGTCTCTCGCTTGATCTTCTTAGGGTTTCACTCATCGGGAAGGCTCTATCACTTTTCTTGTTCCGTTTCGCCGGGAGAGAGAGATTCAAAGGTCGAGAGAAAGTGGACATTTTCCTTCTTTTCGAGCCAATTTTTGCAAAGGGAATCCCCCTCCTAAGGAGACTTTGTCAGGCATTTATAGGAAAGACTGCAATGCCAAAGAGATACGTGGCGGCCATCGGATGCCCGTAAGGTTTTTTATGCAAAGCTGTCCTGCACCGCTTTTATTTAACGTCACGACGCAGCGCGGGATGGCAGACGCGGCCGCCGGGCCGGGTAGGCCCAGGTGTGTCGTGCACGCGATGCCTAGGCGCGGCTTGATCAACACCAAGTCAGCGCCCTATTAGACGGGCGACTGGCAACACAGGTGTTTCCCTGGGAATTAACGACGTTGCTTAGGCCCAGCATCCTCGAGCCCGAGCATAGGGCGATCCTCGAAGGATCCTACGGGAAAAGCCACAGGTTTCTTGGCTTACCCAGACTCGAGACTTAGCCCGGTGCCACAGGGTTCTGGTGTTTTACTTAGTAGTACATTCTGGAAAGTGTCTTGATCTCCCTCTTGGACTCTGGCGAGGTCTTGGTCTTTGGAGCGCCCAGGCCTGCTTTGGAGCCTCTCGGAGCCGTCCGGTTTCTCGGCTGGCTAGGAGCCTCTGGGTTGAGCACTTTCTCCCGGGGCCGCACTTTTATGGGCCTTATGTGAGGTCGACATATTCTATTCGAATTTTTAGCAAATAAATTAAGACAATCTATTGAAATAAACGGTCCAAACTATCAAAATGCAAACTCATTTGACCTTCATCTAAGTATTATTTATTTTATTTAATATATAGCATACAAAAATCAAAATAACAAAAATAATACTAGTATAATAATAACAATAACATCTAAAACATGTTTTAAAATAATATAACAAATACAGTGAGAATAAATAAGAAAGACAAAAACAAGAAAAAAAAATTAATTATCAAATAAAAAATACTCTAATATCAAATTTAAATTTAGTAAACAATACTCTAATAAGAAAAAGATATATCCAATGGTATTTAAAAAAACAATAGTTAAAAAAAATAAAATACAGTATTTAGAAAAGTAAATATTATATAATATAATTTTTTAAACTTTTTAACATCATCTAAAATTTACTTAAAACATCGCTAATATTGATATCAAATAAAAGCCTATAATAATTTAGTAGCAATAAACTCTTAAAAGGATTAATAATTCAACCACTTGAATTTAAAACTATATATATATATATATATAACAAGTTTAATCTTTTATTATAACTAAAGATATATTGGTTATATCTATATCTACTATATTTTTGATATATAGTATATATAGGATGGGTACTCGGTCTTGACCGATTGGTGTACTATATTAGCTGATTGATCAAATTCTCATTGACTAGAACAAAACATGGTAAGGCCCTTTCGCATCATTAAATTTTCTATAAGCTCAATGGTCAAGATTATAAGTTAAATTTTTAATAGTAATTTCTAATAGTTGATATTAAATACCTATTTAAATTACTTGACTTATTCTCATAAATCATCGAACTAATTTTTAATCCGGACTGTTGAATTTACGGAGAGCCAATATGGGGGAATCATAATGGCATTCAAGAGAGAAACCCCATGAGCAGTGGCATGAGATCCTAACAAAAAGCTTAAAACAATGACTTGCCAAGACAGCACAATAATTTCTCTCAAAATATCAAAGTAGACACTTCCTTAAGTTTAAGCTCAAAGCATCTCCCTCAGGAGTTCAAGAAAAAATGAGCAAGTGAAAGGGCAAGTTCTCTGTCCACATCCTCAAAGAATAGATGATAGCACATCTTCTCACCTAAATTTTCCGTCCTATATATATTTTTTTTCTTGTGATTTTTCATGCAAGTCAAAAATATTTTCCTTTGATTTTGTTTCTTCTTCCTTACAAACTTCACTGCATAGATCCATAGGCCACCAAATCATGCACTGAAGAACTCTCAAAAGTCTCATTACTGCGGCAGATAATGTTTGTTAAAATCCACAATTACAAGGACACCCAGAAAACATACCACCACCTACTATAGCAGAGTGCATCTTTCAGAGGAACAATCAATAAAACACACAGAGAACTGTCAGACATTAGGCTCCCTCTTCCCAGAGCCATCTTCCCCTCGAGGGGAAGCCAGCCTTATTTTCATGCAAAATCGGATGCTTATCCTTGCCAAAGAAAAAAAAATGTCTGATAAGTTAATCCTTGAGCACACTCAGTCAATACTGGTGGCACACACGTCCATCGTAAGTAAGACTGTAAGTTACGTAGGATGCAAGTAGCTAATGAAAGTGCGAATATAAACAATTGACAAACAACAATTGGACACGGTCCCACTACTTTTCGGAGAAGAGAAGGGGAAGTGGTTTGGCCCGTTGTAAATGGCCTCAGATCCAATGAAATGGAAAAACAGAAGCTCAATGTGTATAACAAAAGAGGGTGAAAACTCGAGTCCAGGACAACCACCATTTCTTGAGCAATTTTCCTATAAATCAGGCTGAAAATTGTAACAACAAAACATGTGTATGTCCTTTTCTGATGGAAAATACAGCGAAAAGATATACCTGTTATCGTTTGATATAAATATAAATATATATATATATATATATGTATATGTATATATATCTCTGAATAATGGACTGAGTTACAACATTCAATCCAATCCCTTGTGGTTAAAAATGTGAACCCGCTGGAGTGTAGTCTTGGGAATCGATGGGTCTCTATGACCAAGCAGTTCAGACGTTCTAGTAATGTGAGATACAATCCCCTGAGTGGCTTTTTTCTCTTTATAGGATGCCCAGGTGACTAAATACAACCCACTTATGATTAAAAGGCCTCCAAGCACACTGAAATAGAAAAAAGGTTTTCTTTTTAGTTCATGGAAATGGAAGGAAACAAAGACAGGTTCATAGGAGATTTTCTAAATCGGTTAGGGATCAAAAATGCTTGCAAGGACAATCTCATAAACTATGCGCTCCCATTTATCTACCAATAAAACATCCCAAGGCTTTGCCAAAAAAAAAAAAAAAAAAAAACAGAGTTGAGAAATCAAACCTTCCCAAAAATATTGGGCTTCCAAGGAAAATAAGCGATAGGAATGCAGATGCCGCAGGCTGAAGTGGGCTGTAAAGTGCAACCAAAGAAGGTCCTAATATTTTATTGCACCATGTGATAAGTCCATAGTTAAGGGCAGATGCGACAATTCCCTGACAAAACACAAATAATGGTATTAATAAATTTCACTTTTCAAGAACATGTACAAATCCTAGAAGACTGTCAGACTAATAAATGTCAAATACTAAAGGAAAGCAGCAACAATGATATAGATGATAAATCAGGCCAGCTGCAAAGATTTAAAACACAAGTTTCACAGCCTTATGCCAAATTTCTACTCCCCATTAGATGCAGGGTGCATCATCAATGGATTTTCAAAATTTTCGAGATATTTTATTTACCGCCTTGATATAAGGAATGACCCAATGCACAAGACTTCCCGCATTGGAGGCTCTAGGAAAAGTTAGATCTTCTCGCATTGTGGGCTTATTAAAAATACCAGAAATATTGGCAAAAAAGAAAAAAAAATGTCTGATAAGTTAATCCTTGAGCACACTCAGTCAATACTGGTGGCACACGTCCATCGTAAGTAAGACTGTAAGTTACGTAGGATGCAAGTAGCTAATGAAAGTGCGAATATAAACAATTGATAAACAACAATTGGACACGGTCCCACTACTTTTCGGAGAAGAGAAGGGGAAGTGGTTTGGCCCGTTGTAAATGGCCTCAGATCCAATGAAATGGAAAAACAGAAGCTCAATGTGTATAACAAAAGAGGGTGAAAACTCGAGTCCAGGACAACCACCATTTCTTGAGCAATTTTCCTATAAATCAGGCTGAAAATTGTGACAACAAAACATGTGTATGTCCTTTTCTGATGGAAAATACAGCGAAAAGATATACCTGTTATCGTTTGATATAAATATAAATATATATATATATATGTATATGTATATATATCTCTGAATAATGGACTGAGTTACAACATTCAATCCAATCCCTTGTGGTTAAAAATGTGAACCCGCTGGAGTGTAGTCTTGGGAATCGATGGGTCTCTATGACCAAGCAGTTCAGACGTTCTAGTAATGTGAGATACAATCCCCTGAGTGGCTTTTTTCTCTTTATAGGATGCCCAGGTGACTAAATACAACCCACTTATGATTAAAAGGCCTCCAAGCACACTGAAATAGAAAAAAGGTTTTCTTTTTAGTTCATGGAAATGGAAGGAAACAAAGACAGGTTCATAGGAGATTTTCTAAATCGGTTAGGGATCAAAAAATGCTTGCAAGGACAATCTCATAAACTATGCGCTCCCATTTATCTACCAATAAAACATCCCAAGGCTTTGCCAAAAAAAAAAAAAAAACAGAGTTGAGAAATCAAACCTTCCCAAAAATATTGGGCTTCCAAGGAAAATAAGCGATAGGAATGCAGATGCCGCAGGCTGAAGTGGGCTGTAAAGTGCAACCAAAGAAGGTCCTAATATTTTATTGCACCATGTGATAAGTCCATAGTTAAGGGCAGATGCGACAATTCCCTGACAAAACACAAATAATGGTATTAATAAATTTCACTTTTCAAGAACATGTACAAATCCTAGAAGACTGTCAGACTAATAAATGTCAAATACTAAAGGAAAGCAGCAACAATGATATAGATGATAAATCAGGCCAGCTGCAAGATTTAAAACACAAGTTTCACAGCCTTATGCCAAATTTCTACCCCCATTAGATGCAGGGTGCATCATCAATGGATTTTCAAAATTTTTCCGAGATATTTTATTTACCGCCTTGATATAAGGAATGACCCAATGCACAAGACTTCCCGCATTGGAGGCTCTAGGAAAAGTTAGATCTTCTCGCATTGTGGGCTTATTAAAAATACCAGAAATATTGGCAAAAAAGAAAAAAAAAAAAAAACAGAGTTGAGAAATCAAACCTTCCCAAAAATATTGGGCTTCCAAGGAAAATAAGCGATAGGAATGCAGATGCCGCAGGCTGAAGTGGGCTGTAAAGTGCAACCAAAGAAGGTCTAATATTTTATTGCACCATGTGATAAGTCCATAGTTAAGGGCAGATGCGACAATTCCCTGACAAAACACAAATAATGGTATTAATAAATTTCACTTTTCAAGAACATGTACAAATCCTAGAAGACTGTCAGACTAATAAATGTCAAATACTAAAGGAAAGCAGCAACAATGATATAGATGATAAATCAGGCCAGCTGCAAGATTTAAAACACAAGTTTCACAGCCTTATGCCAAATTTCTACCCCCATTAGATGCAGGGTGCATCATCAATGGATTTTCAAAATTTTTCCGAGATATTTTATTTACCGTCTTGATATAAGGAATGACCTAATGCACAAGACTTCCCGCATTGGAGGCTCTAGGAAAAGTTAGATCTTCTCGCATTGTGGGCTTATTAAAAATACCAGAAATATTGGCAAAAAAGAAAAAAAAAAAAAAACAGAGTTGAGAAATCAAACCTTCCCAAAAATATTGGGCTTCCAAGGAAAATAAGCGATAGGAATGCAGATGCCGCAGGCTGAAGTGGGCTGTAAAGTGCAACCAAAGAAGGTCCTAATATTTTATTGCACCATGTGATAAGTCCATAGTTAAGGGCAGATGCGACAATTCCCTGACAAAACACAAATAATGGTATTAATAAATTTCACTTTTCAAGAACATGTACAAATCCTAGAAGACTGTCAGACTAATAAATGTCAAATACTAAAGGAAAGCAGCAACAATGATATAGATGATAAATCAGGCCAGCTGCAAAGATTTAAAACACAAGTTTCACAGCCTTATGCCAAATTTCTACCCCCATTAGATGCAGGGTGCATCATCAATGGATTTTCAAAATTTTTCCGAGATATTTTATTTACCGTCTTGATATAAGGAATGACCCAATGCACAAGACTTCCCGCATTGGAGGCTCTAGGAAAAGTTAGATCTTCTCGCATTGTGGGCTTATTAAAAATACCAGAAATATTGGCAAAAAAAGAAAAAAAAAAAAAAAAGAACTTGTCCCACTTCAACACTCCACGGAGCTTTTTAGTTTTAGTATAAGAATATTCATGGGCAAGAGGTACAGTGATAATCAGATCTAGGATATTAGTACAGATATAGAAAAGGCCAGGCATGATATACAAACTTGAGAAAGATATATTATTTTATAGTTTCTAATATAAGTATATTCATAGACTAGCAACTATTTTCTCTGAACAGTCAGCCTTGGAGAAAAATAAGTGTAGGTGAAGGTGAGATCAATAATTTTTTTAAAAAAAATCTTTTCTCAATTGTATTGTAGCCAATTTCTCCAGTCAAATGAATTGGCCATAGCAAAATGCCACTGTCAATATCTTCCTCTTCTTTTATCTAATCCTCAGAAAATCCGTTTTCCACAAAAATTACTGGCTATTGAACTTCCACCACTCTGACACATAACCAGTGGAAACAGGTGCAAGATATTGGCATTACTCCTATTGCCAAACTCAGACGTCAGACAAAAAATATAGAAGGCTGAGCAGCACGGTGAATGAAGAAATTGAAGCAAAAGCAGATGGCAGATTTATACTGCGTTAGGAGTATGTAGTGCAAAAAGCCTCAAAACAAACCAATTGAGTACACATATGGATGAGATAGAAGCATGTATCAAAATATCAGTCAACATATATTTGTATTAGGAGGTCTCAATACCAAGAAAACATCGCAATCTATCTCCATATCAGTGACATACCATGATATATTTTCCAATTTGTATTGGCCAATTTGTTTTGTTTGTTTTGCTTCACTTCTTAGCAAGAGCCCTTTTGCAGATATTTTTGCCACGGTTGATGCTTTAGTTGTTCTAAAAGTGGTAGGAGATTAGGAAGGCATAATTCCTTATGCTTTAAATATGCACAAGTCTTCTAAGCACCCAAAATCTATATATTTATAGACATATAAAATATAAATAGATCAAAAGTTTTAAAATATTTTCAATAACCCAATATGATGTCAAGCTTAAATTTGCTAAGATTAACTAAAAATTTTTTCAATATATAAATATATAATACAAAAGAGTTTCCAATTTTATTATACTGCCTACTTTTTTGACGTGGTTAAGAGAGGAAACAATTTGCATCCATAAAGTCCAATGGCTGATACATCATGCATCGCTCGATATACAAATAATATACGCCAAGATTAGTACCAATATTGATATTTTAATCTATGGATAGAACTGTAAATAGATTACTGTAGAATACCACAAACATTAAACGCAAGAAGGCAAGAAACATGATATAAACCTCTTTAGAGGACTTCCCCCAAGCGATATTACAATCTTTCTGTCCTTACCAATATCTTACTGCATAATTCAAGAATATTTTGCAAATGTGGAATCATCTCTTTAGAAACACAAACTTCCCTTTTTCAGTCCAGACTTGAACAAAAAATCAGATGTTTAGAATGAGTCGATTTACATCACTTGAACTAGTTTGGATGGCGCCAATGTGGGCAATATGCAGAGAAAGGTCAAGCAGCACAAACATATATTCAAGATCCCTTCTCATCTGGTTATTTATAATTATACCATTCTTGCTCACATAAATGCTTTTTAATTTTTTCCTTTTCCAAAGAACTTCATAAAACCAATTTATGACAACCAACAAACCAACAACACTACAAACAGATCCAAACCATTAATTGGGTATATTTCTACCTTATTTAAAAGAACTAACCACCATCGAACTTGCATCCAATCCTAGTGGATATGATCAATTCTAGTGCAAAAGAGTATTTTGCATCTCCTTACTCCATTCTCAACACTCTCTTTCACTCCCTTTTTTATAATGTGGTGATCATAAAAGAAAGAAGATAAAGGGAAAGAATTACATGAAATTCTGAATTATAAGGTAAGTAAAATAACTATCACAAACTTACAGCATAGAAAACGGCAAACAGCTCAGATTGCGTCAAACTCCAGTCTGTTGTATCATCAGTAACAAGTAATGCAGTCATCACCATAAAAAGAGCGCCAAAAAAATATGAATATGCTGTGACAGATAGACTGGCGGGATACTTCTTTAAAACAGGAGCCTGAAAGGTTGTTTTCAGAAAAGACAGGTCAAAATTTACATACATATCATATATACTCCGACTAATTTCTCATAGACAGGAAATCAGTTCATTAACAAACAGAACAGGGAATCAGGAAATTGTGGGAGGGGTGGGGCAAAGGAAACACAGAATATCTACCACAACTTAAGGAAATTCATGTTGCAAACGTTCACTTTGCCCCTTTGATTCCAACTAATTTCTCATAGACTTTTGCATATTCATGATCATAAATTTACTAGCAGCCAATCTGTTCATTAACAAATAGAACAGGGAATCAGGAAATTGGGTTTTGGGGGAGGGAGGAAACGCAGGATATTTACCACACAACCTAGGGAAATTCATTTCGTAAACATTCAGTTTTTCCCTCTGACATCTCTCTTCCTCTTTCCTTTTCATTTTTCTGCTAAAAGTCAAAGCAACAAGTTAAAGAAGGCATATTGCACGATCAAAAATTATGAATGAAAACTACAGTTTGGACAACCGGTAAGTGAAAAGAAAATCCCAATTATGATGGGAGGTTGATCACCCCTTGCTTGATGAATAAGTGACATGAGAAGAACCAATGTAGCAAACAATTGAACGGAGTCAAATTATGTAGGAAACAACTATGTTGGCACCTAAAAGAGAGGAATTACAAAGCAGAAAAGCTACCTACAGAAAGATGTTCAAGACAAGATGTTTGAGACAATCAGCTAGTATATCATCAGTATCACAACAAAGAAAGCAATTGACCCAGGAATTAAATAAATTACCCAAAGTAATACTTCAGCAAGATCAAAGCCCCATGCAGGAGACTGTACTGACTACTAGTTGGTAAAATCAAAAGGAAATATGTAAAGAGGTGTTGCTTGATCATAACAAATATTTTATTGAAAGGGCAAATATAACAATATACTAAAATTAGCAGAGGATATTACACTAAACCGAACAAAATGAAAAAGAGAGAGAGAGAGAGAAAGAAATCAAATGGCTGACCCCATTTACAATACTTAGGGCCTTGATGTTGTTGTGCATCAAATCAACAATGCCCCTAAAGGTTACATGTCTGTTTTTATTGACCATAATTGACCCCCTAAATGGAGGGATTCAAGGCCTGCATGACCATAACTACACAGAAATCAAACAACAGTCAAACATCTCATCCTCCAGTCTCTATTCTTGATTTGTTCCCTTCAATCCTTTAGTTTCACCAGCTCAACAATTATTACCAGACATGAAATGAATATAGGAAATAGCACAAACCTGTATCGCCAGGTAAGTGGCCATGCACATGCAATTGCCTATCAGGCATAAAACACCAAGATGCCACTGCTGAAGCCCAAAGTCCAGAAACCTAGACACAAACCATCCAACCGGTTCCGGCTGTCCCTTTGCACTGATTTCTTCATGTGCTACCAACTCTGATTCCTTGTATACAACTACAGCTGGCCCTTTGAATAGAACCATTAATATGGCACCAAAGACACAAGCAAGTGTACCTGCAACCTTCATTTGAC
Organism: Nepenthes gracilis; assembly: GCA_033239525.1. NCBI lineage: Eukaryota > Viridiplantae > Streptophyta > Magnoliopsida > Caryophyllales > Nepenthaceae > Nepenthes > Nepenthes gracilis. The sequence continues at coordinate 5,742,908 of BSYO01000025.1, read as the reverse complement.
CTTCTATTCTCAACAAATTCACTGTCTCTGTGCTGCATGAACAAGACTGACAAAGATATAGAACAACTAACAACAAACTTGTATCAACACTACCATGAAATAAAGAGAAGGGAAAGATTGATTGAACTGACCCCATTGTTGCAGCTAATAGGAAAGTAAAGACTGGAATTGAAGGCTGTATAGCTGCAGCATAAGTTGGATTTGTGTAGCTTAGACCAAAAAGGAACAGAAGGTGGTTTCCAAATATCCTTTCAGATGACAACAAATGAACACTGCTTCAGTTGAATGATAAAAATGTTCTACGGCTAAAAAGCTCAAGATTAATAGTAGTAGAAATTCGTTGCGTACCCAGTTAGTCCAAGAAAGAAAAAGGCAATGATAAAGCTTCTAGTAATTGGAGGTCGAATCCGCCTACACACAAGAAATAAGGTACCTCTCATTACAACGGGTTTCTAAATTTGAATACCCAACTCAAAGATAAAATAATTCATCTAATGCATATTAAACCCTATGATAAGCAAAAACCATTGGGAATCAAAACTGTTTTCCAAATTATATCCTCTTTCAATTTTTGCACTAACTTTAATCATACAACTGAGGATGAGTACTAGTGCAACGGTAAAATTCCTCTATTGTGATATGAAGGTCATAGATATAAATAACAGAATTAGCCCTCTTTGCATAGAAGGGTAGGTTACATACACCTAATCCTTTTCAGACCTGACTATATGGGATTCTTAAGCATTGGGCTTCCATTTTATTCTACTATATCCATGCAATCATTTATTCATTGTTTTATATCAATATGTCCATTTGAACTGAAAATAAAAATATAACCACATTGTGCAAGAATACAACCTTCTTTATTGAGGTATATTACTTTTGTAGGAATCGAGCTCAATGGGATTACGGTCTCAAAAAATCATCTCCAGTAACAATAAAAATATCATTTTGGGTGTGAGTGAAATGAGCCTATCATTTGCTATAGAGTGACAGAATGAAGACACATGGGTGATGAATTTCAATGTAGCACAAGAGGTCAGTTGATCTTTAAGGCATATTGTCATAAATGCTTGTCGATGAAATTAAATATATATTCAATCAGCCAAATATTAATACAGCAATATCATTAACAACTCTCAGGCTTATTGCTTATTATACCTCTGACAAATTGGACACAAAAAATATGTAATACCCTACAATGGATTCTATTTACTTGAAGAATGATTGATAGGGGTTTTGATCATCAAAGCTAAAGATATGTTGGAAATGGGGGTAAAGGAGGAAAAGGTTAAAGCAAATAACTTTCCCCCTACCCAGCTGTTTGGTAAACTCCATAAAACATTAACCCCTGAACACCTGTCCCAAATTAAAAGTTATATTTTACCCTATCCCTAGGAAACAGATAAGCCAGCACTACTTGGAGGGACAACGTCGTTTGCCTTGCACATGATTCGCCTCATCCCACCCACTAACCATAACCACCCTCAGGCAATGTTACAAACCGCCAGCTATTGCTAGGTCCCACCAAGCCCTGTCGGCTAGCAGTCCTCAACCAAACCATAGACTCCTCGCAACAACCACCGAGAAATTGCTGGAACCCTCTAGGTGATTACAATATCTGTGTTGTTGGTAAATGATGGTGGTAGGTTTTAAACACCTATTTTACCCTAGTCAACTAAACAAGGGCGGGAGAAAACTTTTAGCCCCTAAACTTTTCACCTTAAATCTTTCAACCCATACCAAATTTAGCCTAGGAACAACAGTCCACATACCTAAGTGAAATACTAGTCATCGTATTTTGAAAAAAAAAAGGCCTGAATCAATCAACATAACTTAAAAACATCTTTTGAAAAATGGTACAAATTGGATATCCCCCAAAACGATTCCTAAAAGGCCTATTAAGGTTTCCTATAAGTCACTCTGGGTAGAACACGTTTCATTTCAGAGTTTTTTTTTATTTCTTTCCTTTCACACACACACTCGAGCGCGCGCGCGCACGCGCGCGCATACACACACACACAAATCAGAAACCCTTTAGGGAAAAGCTAAACTATAACTTCTCCTAAACCCACTTATCAAAATCTAACACCCCAAGTATGACATCCGTCTCATCATGATTTCAACTGATCCTCCAAACTTGAATGGTGGTTCCTTTTTTTATATGAAACAAAAGTTGCAGTACTAGTTCTCATATAAAGGTCATCAGAAGTTCGAAAGGAAGCTCGGGAGGAGCTAGAGTTGCAAATTTTCAGTTGCAGGGTTCCTGGAGAATATTACTTTGGAGTCATACAAGACTACAAGCCCACATAAAGGGTTGTTTAAGACTGCCAGGAATTGAGTTTGGCAATAATGACTGAGGCCTATGCTTTCCTTTTACAGCAAAGGAATGATATAAGCTGATCAAATCCAGACAGTTCCTGTAATACCCGGATTTCCCTTTGATTGATGTTGGATGCCTTTGGGTTAATTGGATGCCACGGATTAATGGCATTTTGTAAAATTTTTGAAGCAATTTAAATCTGCAGTGTAGCGCTTGAAGTGCATCCAAAGGGCGCCTACGGCGCGAAAGAAAGTGGGCTTGTGCCCGAGACGTGCCTGAGACTCGCCTGAGCTAGCGCTTGAGCGTCGTTTTTAGTATATAAGGCGCAGTGGTGAGGATTTCAGCCATTTCATGTGTGGCAAAGTAGAGGAAGGAGAGAGAGAGGGGGAGGAAAGGAGAGGAGATATGGTAGACCCGAGCATCATTTTGTCAGATCTACTTGGCATAATGTCGAAACAAGTATAATAAGCCCTATCCTTTGTCTAATTTCATGTTTGATAACGTTTGTTTCTAATTTGGAGGCTTAAAGTACATGTATATAAGTTTTTACTTAACTCGTTTGTTTCCCTCCATGCATACACAAGTTTTACTGATTATTTGGGGGCTTTTTACTGAATTTATGAATATTTGAGGGTTTTGTTATTTTTTAAAAAAATAAGTAAATACCTAATACTGTATATTTTATAACAGTATATCTATATGAAAATGAGCATGAAATTTACATGGGCCGTGCATTTTCATATGCATGCCACCTAAAGATTGTGGTCACTGCATCTATTATCTGTTATCTAACAAACTCCCGATGGGAAGATATCTGTTATCTGAAATTCCTTTTCCACCAGTAGGAAAAGGCTCTGTTTGTAGTCGACCCGGCCAATCTGTCTGGTATTTAAACAGAGATAAAATATATTTGGACGTCCAAATATATATAATAAACATGGGAATTGCACCCAAAATTACGAGTGACAAAATAAAGTAAGCAAGTTCCATATTTATAGGAGATAGAGTATATATAGGCCATACCCATGCGTCTAAAATAATGGTTGATCTGTCTTAAGGTTACCAAAAGTATGTGTAATCCTTCTTCAAATTAGTCTTTACAACTTTCGATACTCTAATTTAGTACATGTTTTGTATTTTTACATGAATTTATGTCTAAACTTTGATTTGAACTTTGATTTAAGATTCGCCGATTTATCCACGAATGGGATTTGGAATGTCTTGTACATATAATATATGATTTTGTTCCGAAACCCATTTGATTCTATTTATATGGCCTTGTTCTGGACTTTGATTCTGATTATCTGATTTTGATCCGGATTCTATTATTTGTTTATCTGCTTTTGATACGACTCTAATTATCTGATTCTAATTATCTAATTTTATTCTGGATCACCTTTATTTTATATATGTCCTAAGAGGACTATATTTTGATCTGATTTACATTTTGAAAACGAGACTACCATCAACTTTCTGATATTAGATTTTGATTCGGATTTGATGATTTGACTTTTGATAGCGGCACTTCGGATTTATATCTATATCTGTTCCCTGACATCGGATTTGTATCTGATATCCGCTTTTGATATCTGTTTATGGACCCTCCCTCTAATTTATCAAACATATTGGTTTATTATGTATATATGATATTTGTTAACTTTAAGCTTACACTTTTTGTTTTATTCTTTCATAGTAGAGAACCAGGATACCTTGTAGGAGCTAGACGAGACCTGACACGACGTCATTCATTTTGGTGAATATTGTATCTGCTTTGATATAGATGGTGTCGGCTGTATTTCGGTTCTTTTGAATTAGATCTATTTTGGGTTGTATTTTGGTTATTTGGTCTGGTCGGATGTAGGCCTTTGGATATGTATAGACAATTGGATTAGTATATTTGATGGACATGTAAATGTTCATGGTGTTGACCCTCTCTTACGGTATTTTGGAGCAAATTGTATGTATATTATCCAAATAATTGTCCAATGAGATCCTGTGATGGGTTTTGAGTTTGATTTTATTTTATTTGGATGTCGAAATTTTATGGTTTGTCTATTTATGTCACATTTGGTTTGAGATTTATTTATATATTATTTAGAATTTAATTATTTATTATTTAGACCTACTTTAGTCTAAGTTTGTGATAATTGTAGTATCAGATAAGTTATAAGGAGAGGAGTCTTGGGTCAACTTTTGGTTATTTTAGGAAGATAATTGATTGAGTATTTTGCATGATAGCTGATCTTTATAGCAGACAATAGAGAATCTGGAAGTAGAGGTTCAAGTTCAAATCTAGAAGATAATTATTTAGTGATGATGGGTCACATGAGCGACATGATAGATAAATTGATCCAACAGCACAATCATAATATGGCTACCATGAAGAGGCTAGCCGAGCAATGGCAAGCCAAGACGTCCTTTGATCGATTTAAGGGTGAGCATGTTTCGGCGTATCTGGGAGCATTTCACCCAATTAAAGCTCAAAATTGCTGATAAGATGAAAAGAATATTTGAGGCTATTGACTACCCAAAGGAGGATAAAATGATAATTGTTGCGTACAAATTGGATGACGAGGCTATCAAATGATGGGACTCACAATGCCACATTTTATGTTTGGAAAATGAGGAGATATCTTGGATGTATTCCGAAAAGCATTTTTGGAGAAGTTCTTCCCTTCGAGTATTCAGGAGATTAAGGGAGCTGAATTTGGTCGATTGTGGCAAGGAAATAAGACGGTGGCCGAGTATGATACTCAGTTTACACAGCTGTATTGATTTGCTCCCCATCTAGTTGGAGATGAGGCCCTGAGGGCCCAAAAATTTTTATAGAGGTTGCAAGATTCTATTCGGAAGCAATTAGTACCCCTTCGTTTGAGGACTTATAGTGAGGTGTTGGACTAGGCGTTGTTGATAGAGTAGCAGTAGTTTCGGGAAATATTTCAGAAGAGATCAGATTATCAGAGCCGGAGCTTGAGGGGTGAAAGCTCCCATTCGAGGCAGAAAGGTCATGATAAAGAAAAATCTGTTAAAGAAAAGTCATCACTAATCATGAGGGGAGAGTCTGCTTCAATCAGAGTAGAGCCTATTTTAATTGCAGTCAGATGGGCCATTTATCTAGAGATTACTTGAGTCCGAGGCAGCAGGGCAGGAGTCATGCGGCTCCCGACAAGGCATTTGCAACCACGACTCGTGATGCTAGAACCAATCCCTCAGTTATGGAAGGTAATTTGCAAATCTTTGAATTTTTGGTATATGTTTAGATTGATTCTGGTACTACGCATTTTTTTGTGGCCCCTAAATTTGTGTGTAATCTGTGTATTTCCCCAATATCTGGATTGTGTAATCTCTGTTTGCTAGTATTGTATAACCCCAGTATCCGGTTTGGGTTTGTGGCAATGAATTGTTGGTAGATTTAATTCTGCGTGATATGCCGGGCTTTGATGTGATTTTGGAAACGAATTGGCTAGCGTGTTATCACGCTACAATAGATTGTTTTAGCAAGATCGTTCTATTATATATTCCAGGCTATGAGTCTTTCGAGTTTTAAGGAAGGATTGGTAAGGAGATCTCGGGGTTGATCCTGGCGTTGCATACGAATCATCTGATAAGAGATGTGTGCTAAACTTATCTGGCATATATGACCACATTTGTATGTCATTCTGTGGCCATTGGAAATATTCCGGTTATCTGTGAGTTTGAGGATGTTTTCTAGAGGATTTTCCCAGATTGTCTCCGAATCGAGAGATAGAATTTGCTATTGATGTCATGCCCGGGTCTGTGCCTATTTCAAGGGCTCCATATAGAATGGCCCCATTTGAGTTGAAAGAATTGAAGCAGCAGTTGTAGCATCTGTTGGAAAATGGATTTATTCAGCCAAGTATCTCGTCGTGGGGCACTCCCATGCTATTTGTGAAGAAGAAAGATGGGTTGATGAGATTGTACATGGATTATCGAGAGTTAAATAAGATCACAATTATGAATAAGTATATCCCCTTCCGATGATTGATGATTTGTTTAATCAGTTATAAAGAGCTCAGGTATTTTTGAAGATTGATCTGCGTTCGGGATACTATTAGTTGAGGATTAAGTGGAAGGATATTCCTAAGATGGCTTCCAGGACACTATACAACCATTATGAGTTTTTGGTGATGTCATTTGGATTGATGAATGCGCTGAGTTTTTGGTGATGTCATTTGGATTGATGAATGCGCTAGCATTCTTTGTGGAATTGATGAACCAAGTTTTTCAGTTGTACCTAAATCAATTTGTGATGATCTTTATTGATGATATTCTAATTTATTCGATAAGCTTTGAGGAGCATGAGGCCCATTGGAGGACTACATTGCAGATTCTGAGGGAGAGGCAATTGTTTGCTAAATTAAAGAAATGTGAATTTTGAATGGAAAAAGTATCATTTTTAGTCACATCATTTCTAAAGGAGGCATTCTTGTGGATCCAAATAAAGTAAAAACGATGGCCAATTGGGAAAAACTAACGAATTATAGAGGTGCGTAGTTTCTTGGGTCTAACAAGAGATTATCGGCAATTTGTGGAAACTTTCTCAAGGATTGCGATGTCTCTAACCCAATTGATGCAAAAAAAGACGGTGTTTCTTTGGAATGATGATTGTGGGGATAGCTTCTAGGAATTAAAGAGGAGATTGATGATAGTTCCTATATTGTCGATCCTTGATGGATCGGGTGGATTTGTTATATACTGTGATGCTTCTAGGAAGGGTTTAGAATGTGTTTTGATGCAATGAGATCGAGTGGTTGCCTATGGGTCAAGTCAATTGAAAATTCATGAGCAAAATTACCCTACCCACGATTTGGAGTTAGCAACTATGATCATCGCGTTGAAAATTTGGAGACATAATCTGTATGGGGAGAAATTTGTGATTTATTCTAATCACAAAAATTTAAAATATCTACTCTTGCAGAAAGAGTTGAATATGCGGTAGTGGAAGTGGATGGATCTGTTGAAGGACTATAATTGTAAGATCCAATATCAGCCTCAGAAGGTGAATGTTGTTGCTGATACTCTAAGTAGGAAGTTTTTTAGGTTAATGGCTTATTTGATGATCAAGGAGTAGGAGATGCTAGATAGAATGAAGAGTTGTATGATTCGGTTGCACTCTCAGGGGTCAAGGATATTATTGTCATATCTCCGGTTGCAGTCGGTAATTTTCGAGAAGATTAAGGAGAATCGTTTTTAATGTTTGTTTATGGACCATTCCTTTAATTTATCTGACATATTAGTTTATTATATATATATAATACTTGTTAAACTTTAAGCTCACATTTTTGTTTTATCCCTTCAGAGTAGAAAATCGGGATATCTTGTAGAAGCTAGACGAGATCTAACGTGGCATCATTCATTTTGGTGGGTATTGTATCTGCTTTGATATAGATGGCGTCAGCTGTATTTCGATTCTTTTGGATTGGATCTATTTTGGGCTATATTTTGGTTATTTGGCATGGCCAGATATAAGCCTTTAGATATGCATAAACAATTGGATCAGTATACTTGATAGATATGTATATGTTTGTGGTGTTGTCCCTCCTTTACAGTATTTTGCAGCAGGTTGTATGTATATTGTCCGAACGATTATCTAATGAGATTCTGTGATGGGTTTTGGATTTGATTGTTGTTATTATTTGGATGTCAAAATTTTATGGTCTGTCTATTTATATTACCGCAGTTTGGAATTTGTTTGTATTTTATTTGGAATTTAATTATTTATTATTTAGACCTACTTTGATATAAATTCGTGACAGTTCCACTAACTTTTTCAGCTTCTTTTCACTCTGCTCCTATATGCTTTCTATTTTTCTGCTGTTGTGAATTTCAACTTGTCTGTATGGCTGCATTACCCAAGCATTCTTTTTTTACAAGACCATATTTCAATTGCAACTGCAGAGAGAACATGTAGATCTTCATGAAATTGTGAGGGATCAACCTCCACAGCAATTATCCATAGCCGAGAGAAAGTGGGTCTACTTCATTCAAGATGTTTTATCTAAAGAATATCATAAAGGACAAGGAAAAAACAGTCATGAATAGCTCTGCAGACAAAGATTGGATTGATCAAATCAACATAATGAAAGGAATGCTGATCAAATTAATGGTCAATAGAAAAAGTCCCAAATTTGCGTACTTATGAAATAAATAGATCCAGAAGTGCATGCAATCTCTCTATATTGTTGGGGAAAGGTCCCATGCATTCGAAACCTCCCCAGGGTCCATGCTATGAGAAACCTCATGCGGTAGGCCCCTCTTAAAATAGCATTACACAACTTCATCTTGTTTAATAAAAGCTCTATTGGGGAAGTAGGTTTGGAGGTTTATGTTGACAAAGGCCTGGGAGGAAGGAAAATGAGGCGGTGTAAAATTGATAACTTTGGTCGAATGTGTGTACCTTCAAGGAAGAGACTTGGTCAGTATGTTGAAATTTATCCAGAAGAGAATTGCTAATTCATGTCGTATAATGTTTTTGCCGCCAATGTAAGACAGCTCATTAAAATTCTTTTCAGATCTTTGAGCAGGTGATTTCGCTTAAAAGATGCTTCCCCTATCTTATTTAGTAATTCTTCGGACAAGAAGGCAGCCATCTCAGAAAAATACCATATGGAGGAAGGAAATATGGTATGGTGCCTTCACTTGGTTAGAATGGGGCATGTTGAGGATGTGGTTCAGAATTATTGAGTTTACTCAGTCTGTTTGTGTGTGTAGGTGTGTGTGTGAGTGATTGCGTGTGTAGCGAAATCTGCATTCTACTGATAGCATGATTTGGAGGCACATTTGTTCAGGGTGTTCAGTTTCTTATTAGTCCTAACTACAGAACCTTGTGTTTGTCGAAGGCTCCTGCCCAGAAGAGTTGATTTCAAAATCAGGTGCTCCCATAGAGCCTCCCTTTTGTTATGTGAAGTTGCTTGGGACAGATGTCTCAAACTCACTTTGAATAACATTTAGAAAGGGGCTTTTCTATGCCAATCATACGTCTTCAACGTACATAGTTGACGGAATCAGTTGATCATGATCATTGTTTTGTTGAGTGGCCTGCAAGCTAAGTCATACTGCGTTTACTTTCCTGGGGATTGTTTAGATTCAAGCCGGTACTCTGCTTTATTTATTGAAGGCATGGGAATGGTTTTTGAGGAGCAAGAGGAAAAAAGAAAACCTGCAAGCCGCTGCCTTTGATTATTGTTTGGATAACTTCAACTCTAAGAAGCTTGGACACCGATATGGGAAAAGGGATACAGACACGACACGATATTTCTCTAAATTTTAGGACACGACAAATAAGATGAAAAATAATTCATGAATAAAACTACTTTATACTAAATTAACAATAAAAATACATATTTCTTATTTACTAACCTATATTAAACATATTAGACAATATGTACTAGTTATCTCGAAATCAAGAACTTTTCTAGAAATCATAAGCTGACAAGGAAATATTGGTTAATATACTAGTCAAATATCGGGAATATCGACCGATATATCACAATATATCGCCGATAAGGAGAAATATTACAATTTTGCCGCGATACCAGAAAATACCAGTGTCTATATTGGTCGATATTTCATTCAATAATAATGAGCCAATTTAAAATGAGTTGTGCAATAATATTATAAAAAATGGCCCAAATTTTTCCTTATATACATTACAAACCCCAATTTTTAAAAATTATAAAATTACTCTACATGTCTAAAACCTGTCAGAGTGCACCAATGTCAATAAAATAAAATAAAATAATTTGGCATGTGTTGGATCATATCTGACATATCTCGAACATTGACACTTTAACATTGGAGAGTATTTGTGCATAGCTTCGGAGGGGAGGAATCCAAGAGCTGACAAGAGCACGAGAAAAAAGAATGGTTCCTTCTTCCGATTGGCTGCAGTCCCCACTTATATTGTTATAAAATTTTTCTTAATTCTTTATTTATTTATTTATTCTTTTTTATCTTTTACCTATATAGGATGATACTCTTTTGGCATCCTTTTAATCATAATCTATTTTAGAAACCTATAAAATTAGACTAAATAGCATTACACAAAACCCACTTGTTTTACTTCCTGCCAGTATCTCGAACTTAAAATCTTAACACCTCTAACATTTCAACATCTTCCAAAGTCTCAGAGCCTCTTCTCTCACATCCATTATAGTTCATCAGAAAATAAAGACCTCGTTTCAGCACCTCCTAACCTTTAAAAGTGAAGGGACGCAAAGGGAAAAAATTTAGGGGGAGGAAAGGCGCAAAGACATTCAAAAAAGACCATATTTGCATTTTTTTCATATAGATCAGTTATACAATAAAAAAGAACTTCCATCAGAATATCAAACAAAATTTTTTGGAAACACAAATATAGAGCAGTCAATCCAGTATGAGAGTAATGAAATTACACGTAGAATCCTTGAATTCCAGTATGATACTAAGACGGATCTCCAATTGATAAATAGCAAGCTAATTAGAATTGCGTACTGATCCATAACGAGAGGGAGAAAGAGGGACTGACTTTTCCCGAATATAGGCAAGAGGAGCAAGAATGGAGAGCGCAATTAGATCACGGAAGACGCAAAAGACAATCTGATTGATGCCCACATTCAGAGCCACTTTGGTAATGACATGATACCCCCCAACCATCAACTGCACAAAAACCAACGCCCCATGCGCCTTCCAGACTTCGGCAGTTGCGCCACCTCCACCTCCGCCGCCGGCCATTACTATTCACTCATAAGCTTCTCTCCCCCAACCTCTCTCCTCCGGGAGTGATATGCTCCGTCTCTCTCTCTCTCTCTCTCTCTCTCTCTAGATTTAGGTTTAGGTTTGCTGAATAATTGGAAATGGTCGTTGAAATTGTGTTCGGCAATAGCAGGAAGGGGGAGACAACAGGGGAATGCCTGTGTCTGGGTTGTTTGCAACTTTGCTTCGCGGATACTCAAAATGGATCACGATCAGCCCAGTAAGTTGGGCTTTTTTCGTTGAGTTACTTTTAAGTCTTTAATTTACCTGCACAACTTTTATATGAATGAAAATCATCCTTTATTATCTTATATTTTAATATATCTCATTTATTTTAATATTATCACTTTATAAAATACATATTTTTTGCAAATGTTGTTTAATTATTGAGTATTTTGATCCACTATAACACGTTTAATAATTATCATATAAAATTTTATTTTCAATTTAGAAATATAGTTAGATCACAAAAATATTTCCAATATAATTTTTGTTGGAAATTAACAACCTTTGTCATATGGCTCACTTATCGTTTAGCCTTCTATTTTATTTCATTGAAAAGCCCATTAAAATAATTTATTCTTCTTTCTTTTCTGTGTCAACAATTGTTAAAAGAGGGTTCCTAGCCCTTATTTTGAGAAACCTTCATCAATGGTTGTAAATGGCAAAAGTTTTTAATTTCATAATTATGAATATAGGTGCAATTATAACTCATAGGGAGATAATAGACTATGTACTATATCTTGATGGTCAATCTACCCCAATTAAAATATAGCCATAAGAAACCATAAATCATAATAAAAGCTATTGCCCCACCTATGAGTTGAAATTTCATAACAACCTCATTAGATCATGTATTAATTTTTATGTATCTAAATACAAGTTTAGATCAAAATATTTTGTCAATAGGAGAAGTTGTCTTGGAGTAGAAACTGTAAGAATTGAAATTTTATAAATACATTTATTCCATTATGATGCGTCCTTGGATCAAAATTTCGAATAAATTCAGGCTGATCTACTTGTCCTTGTTCCGATTTCGTTCACTAAGTTTGGATCATGCACACCATTAAAACGAACAGAAGGTCAGTGTGTCGGCGGGAAGTTATCTCACTGAAAATACTCCGATACTCAAGCTAATAAATAGCCTTTAAAATCTGGAAAGGTAACTGAAAATGACAATTGAGAAGGTGAGTATGAGAGTGTGTGGGTTTCCAAATGAAAGAGAGATAATATCGTCTCTTGAATCTGGATGGTGGATAAAGGCAGTAGGCATCTGTCAACAGGAAGAGCACCTGTATGCCTTTGATTTGTTTTCTTTCTCTCAACCTGTTAGGAAGTTTCGCAGAGAGAGAGTATGAAATCGTTCTCGGATGTGTAGTTGAGAGCACAGTAGCAGGTGTTGTGTGAGTAGTTGTTCGCATGCCCTGAGCGAAGACCCTAGGGCTCTTTTTAATGGCGGTGGGATAATCTTCCTTGGTTAGAAAGTGTGATCCTCTGCGCCATGTTTAGGTGGCTTTCCTTGTGAGGAAGACACAGGTTGCCTAATTAGCTGAGATTATTTCTCTTTGATGGGTAGCAACTTTCCAAATTTTCTGCCTTCCTTTCGAGTATATTACCGTTAGAAGGCTCCACTTTGTAGGAATTGACAAGATCTGATGCCTTTCTTATGGAAAAGGCACCGATCTTGTCAGCGTCCTTTTTTGGAGTTGGTTGGAATTATAAAAGGCGTAGGGTTAGGAAAAGAGCCGTTGTTGACCGCTTGTTGGAGCGTGGGTCCAAGTAAGTCAGGCCTGTAAAAGCCTTTTTATTCTTGACCTATTGTTACAGTAATTCTGGTCAATGCACTGGTTGACCGTCCTGAGCGTGAGTAGGCTGCTTACTTGTGCCTCAGTCGGTCAACGTTGGCATTAACCATCTGATACGTGTTTGAGCCTTTCAGAAATTTAGCCCTCATTTCCTGTTGAGCCAACGTTGACCGTCTAAACAGTGAATCTGGGTTGCCTTTGACTATTGGATCAGCCCATTTACAGTATATCCATCACAATAATTATACCATGAGTCCGAAAATTTAAGATTTAGCTCGAGATGCCATAATAGTATGGAATTTAATCAATAAATCCAATTTTGTAACTGATTTGATTTTGGTTAATAAAATTAGTAATGCAATCGATATGAGAGCAACCAAAAACCTGTTATATCATTCGATTAGTAGCATAACAAAATTTATAACTAAATTATATTTGTATAAGGGACCAAAGGCAATTAGAAAAATTTATATACCTAAAAATTTTGAAATGTAATGAAGGATAGGAAGGGCCGCCCAACACTTAACTAAATTTTGCTATCATAATCAAATTATACTTAGTTAAAAAATAATAATAATAATAATAATAAAATAAACAATGGACACACGGCACACATAGCACACATTCCATACTTGGTCAAAATTTTAAAATTTGAAAAATGAAGAAGGAAGAAAGAAAAAGGAAGAAAGGTGGGGCACGGCTTTAGGGGGAACCTGGCTCCTCCAAATTTTTCCTAAATTGTTTAGCCAATGAATCAATTGATTAAAATATGAAATTTGGTTCATAAAAAAGGGAGGGACACACGGCATAATAAGGGACTAAATACATATTAATTAAGCTCCAATAAAATGAAATCAAGTGGTACAAATAGGAAGCTCCAAAATCAATCAAGCTAGCTGATTCAGCAAGCATGTTGGCCGAGCTTTTGCCAACTAATTGGGGTATGTAGCAATTCCAAATTAATTTGAGAATGACTCACCATATTTAGTAAGAGTATAAATAAGAGAAAGGAGAAGAAAATCGGAAGAAAAATAGAAGAGAAATGAGAGAAAATAGATAGGAAAAACAGAATCGAGTGAAGTGAGATCAGTTGAGGAAGTTAGAAATCAGATTCAAATTCTCCTTAAATCAGGCAAGAATACTACTATTTTCTTCTTTTGTTGATAATTCTTAACTGTTATCTTCAAGTATTGTCGGTCTAATACTTTAAATTCATACCGCAATCATGTTAGATTAGATAAAAATTAGAATCACGTCATATGTAAAATTGGTTGCTAAATTTTGTAAATGTTTGATTTATGCATACATACTTGATATGAAATTTTTAGTGTAAATACTTTAAAATGTTTGCTAAATCATCTTATTTTTGTAGGAAAATTATTTCTCATAAAACCGGCCAATTTGATAAAAATAAAATTGACTAGTAAATTGAACTGGGTGGAAACAAGCCAGCTGCTGATGTTGAATTTTAGCTGCTATTTTCACCAGGTCTTGACCAGTTCAAACCCCATAAAATCTAATTATGAAACTTTAATGAACGGACAATATGATATAAAATTGGTGCCAAATTTTTTTTTTTTAAATCTGACCGGTTCTGTGACGGAACGGATAATTTTTTTTTTGAATTCATCAGTCAGAATAGGGATAAATAGCCTGTACCGTAACTCAGTAATGTACACAACTGGTCTAGCTACATCACAATATGCAAATATAGGATCACAGATGCCATCTAGGACCCACACACGTTATCCATAAAACATGTAGCGGAAGTAAATCTAATAACCTGTCGAAGTATTTAAACTCATTCCTATAAAATTCATTCATGCGCACATAGGCACAAGGTTCTAATTTCAAAAATACATCTATTCTAATTAGATCATTACATCCACTGCTTCTTCCGTGGTAACTCTCAAAGTATGCTTTGGAATCCTAAGAATCTCTTAGACGGAGCTCTAATTACTCATTTTCGTCAGGCACGAATTCTATAGTCTCATCTGAAGGGAAAAAATAGAAAACAGTGAGTCGAGGTCCAACAAGGTATATGCAGGTATATAGTAAAACATGTATGCGGAATATAACTCAACAAAACAGATACTATTGTACATGAAGTTACAAATGTCATAGGAAGTGATTTATAATAGAAAAAAATGATGCAGACGTATACAGAGCTGTCAGAAAATAGAAACGGTCTTCAAAAATCAGAAATCAATGTACTCATATTTCAGAAAGAAGAAATTGATCTTACTTCATAGCTTATAGAAAACTCATCTTTTATCAGTAAAGGACCCTGCCAGTAGACCCTACTGGCGGAGGGAGCAAATAATCGAGGATAGATTGTGTACATTTTTCCACAATCAACGACATTAAACAGAACAGAATGGATGATCCCACCTCACGAGATCCTTCCCCAATCTAAGGGGGCGCCGGCTAGAACAGAACAGAAGCTACCCTCCTATTATAACACCCTGAGGAGGGGCGAACCACATATAATTCCATGGACAGAGTTATCCTCGATTACTACCATAACGTTTTAAGGCATGGAGAACCTAACATGACTGCATATGAGTCCTGGGTCCATAATAACAGAACAGAAATATTTTCTTCTTATCACTTACTGAAAGCCAATTTCAGTATCAATCAGAAACATCACAATTTACCCTTTAGAAATTGTGCACAGAATATCACAGTTCAAGTCTTAAGGAGGCCGGTTCAAAATCTCTTTTGTCCAAGTAAGAAGGACTTTACAATTCGTGTCATAAGGCCGGTTTCAAAACATATCCGTCATTTTACAATCAAGCCGATTTCAAAATATATCCGTCATTTATACAAATAAGGCCGATTTAAAAATCATATTATAAAGCCAATTTTAAAATCAAAGGCCGGTTTCAAAATCAAGGCCGGTTTCAAAATCAAGATCGGTTTGGATTATCACATCGCAAGGTCGGTTTAGATTTCATCTTTGCAAAGCCAGTTTGGATTTCATTAGAAGGGAAGCCGGACTTCATTTTCTTCACACAAAAGCCGGTTTTGATTTTCTTTACAAGAGACCGGTTTGGATTTCATTAGAAGGGAGCCCGGACTTCAATTTGGATACAAGGGAAATTTGAACCTCTTTTTACCTCACATAAGGCCGAACTTCATTTTGGACACAAGGAAAAGTTGAACCTCTTTTTACCTCACACAAGGCCGGACTTCATTTTGGACAAGGGAAGGCCGAAGTTTGTTTATTCATCAAGGGAAGGCCGAAGTCGTTGAGTATCAAGGGAAGGCTGAAGTTGTTGTGCCTCAAGGTAAATCTGGAGTTGTTGTGCCTTAAGGGAAATCTGGAGTTGTTGTACCTTAAGGGAAATCCGGAGTTGTTGTATCTCAAGGGGCCGATCCTGTTTTCTTCTCACACAAAAGTTGGTTGTGATTCATAAGGTGGCCGGTCTTGTTTCATCACTCAAGGGAGGGCTGGTTTGGATTTTGTCCAAGGGTGGAGGCCGGATCTCTTTTTACATTAAGGGAAGGCTGATCTTGTTTTAGGCTTAAGGGGACCAATTTCGTTGTTATCATGCAAAAAGGGGCCGATTTCGATTTTAAACATGTAAAGGCCGATTTCGATTTTAACATGCAAAGGCCGATTTCGATTTTAACATGCAAAGGCCGATTTCGATTTTATCATGCAAGGGGTCGATTTCGATTTTAACATGCAAGGGGGCCGATTTCGATTTTATCATGCAAGGGGTCGATTTCGATTTTAACATGCAAGGGGGCCGATTTTGATTTTATCAAAGAAAAGCCAATTCAGATTTAGTATGCAAGTAGGCCGATTCTGATTTTCACAAGGGTAAGCCTGTTCAGATTGTGCAGGCAGGGCGATTCTGATTTTATCATGCAATGATGCTTACAATGCCGATTTCGTTTTTAGTCCAATTTTATGTAATTTCGGTTTAAGCAGGAAACAGAAGGTAGAGAACAGAGAACATGAACTAACCATGAAATTTATCATACCGTAAATACAACTTAAGCAGTAACTTTAAAACAGTAAGTATTCTAAATCGGAAGGAGAAACACTAGCAGTTTTTCTTAAAACTGGACTTAGAAATGGGAGTTCTTAAAGCATGAACTTTTAAAATTGGGGTACACGTAGCAATATTCTTAAAAATATAACTTAAAAGAGTAGCATCCGAGGTACACTTGCCTGACTGCCCACTCTATCTGCCTCAAAGTTCTTCCCTCCTTCGCTCCTTATTCTTTCTTCGTGCCAGAAACTCACACTCATCCCTCAACCTGAGCCCGGTATATAAAGAGGAGGGAGTAGGTGGGGTAAGTGGAGGTAAGTCACCTACTCGGTACTTGCTTTCAGTGGTTAGGTGGAAGTAGGTAGGTTAGTTTACTTACGTCAGTACTTCTCCTCAAAGTGTAATGAGATAATTTACCTACCTCATTTGGTTGAGACCTAGTTGGATTCTAACTAAATAATAAAATTTACTTTTGTCTTTAGTTGCCGGTCAACTTTTGGTAAATTTTCTAGTCCACACCGGTCATCATCACAGATTTCGGTCAACCTTTATTCAAATCCGGTCAACTCTTCAAAATCCGGCCAACTTCTTCAAAATCCGATCAACTTCTTTAAGTCTGGTCAACATTTTTGCTCAAGCCGACCAACATTTCATTTCTTTTATTCAAGGCCGGTTAACATCTTTCAAATTCCGGTCAACATTATAAATTCTAGTCAACCTTACTCAAAATCCGGTCACTTTTACTCCAAATCGGCCAACCGGTCGTCATCATCCGATTAAATTTCTCTCATTATTTACTCCGGCCTCTTGCACTTCCATAAAGTGGTTCGGCCTTTTAGTGGCGCAAGGCCACTCTGATTTTTAGTAGCAATATTTTATTTCGATTTTAAGCCTTTTTGATTTTGGGATCTCACAGGTTCAACCCAAGGAAAAGCATGTGTCACTGAATCGGCCAAAAACAGATTTTGGTATCAAATATCAATGTATAATTTTAAACTGGGCAAGTATAAAATTAGACAATTTATATAAACCGGTCCAAAATTATGTGCTAATTATGAATATATAAGTGGACTAATTTTATTTGGTGTTTTGTCAACTAAACTGACCTCAAAATCAGACATTGCCACTGAACCGGCCACTATATCAATTTAACTATTTTGCTAAATTTGGGTGAATCAGTTTAAAAATAATTGATAAATCGATCATATATGGTATGTTAAGACAGTAAACCGATTAAATATCAAGTGAACCAACCAACCATTATTGAACCGGCTGCTGAAAGTGAAAATTGAATCATTTTTCACAAATCAGTTGGAAAATCATAATATGATTTAAGTGAACAAGTCCATTTTTATGAATTATATTAAATATTGAACCGATTACTTAACTATATGGATAATAGTAAACTAGCTCACGTGATAAAGTCGGTAAAAATATTATGGAAGATCAAACCAGTCCATAAACTAGCTTTATGATCAATCGGTTGAAAAAATTTAAATAAAACCAAACCGGTTAGTGAACCGGTAAAATTATACAATTGATGGACCAAAAGTAGAATAATATGTTGCCTAAAAAAATTTAGCAAGCACATGTAAAAATTTATATGATCTTATTTTTATGATACGCTTTATCATGATTTTGTTGCGAATATATATGATAGGTTTATATATAAGTAGAAGTTAATATGATACTTTAAAAATAAGTATTTTATATGTGATGTAAAAATTATGAAGAAGAAATAAGAATAAATATAAGAGTTTCCACTAAACAATTTTAAGAAATAAGAAAATTGAATCAAATTATTATTTCAGTGAGTAGTATTCTCTGGCATGCTTTAAAATATTACAGTAAAAATCGAGAACTATCACTTGCCATGGGAAAATAAGACGACTATTAGGCCTCATCTACCGGGATATAATAGGTATGTACCACCCACCTCTGGGTGTTGAATAGAAACATATGGTCTTAGATTGTGTGAAAGTATACACAATTCTTTCATCGATTAATCGTTCTACTAGTTAGTAAGACCTACTAATCATGATTCTTCAAGTTATATAAGGCAAGATGTATTAACAAATAAAAAGAATTATGTATAAGAAAAAGAAAGTCAATCACATCATGAAAATGTAAAAATATTTTTACATGTATCACGATTCATATTCTTCTCTACGATATAATTTTAAATAAAATATATATGCCATTGATTATTATGTGTCTTGTTGAGCACTTATCTCGCTCTTTTACTATTTTATTTACCCTTCAAATGATACGCAGGAGTTTATGTCTGATAAGCAGGAATAGAGTGTTAGATAATTATTATGTTGTATTTAAAAATAATGTATTAAGTTTAATTTGAGCAGTAATGTAATAAGTTTTGATGCGCCTCTGGATCCGAACTTCAAACAGATTCGGATGATCCTTTTGTCGTTGCTCCGACTCCGTTTTCTGAGTTGGATCCTGCACACCACTAAACAGAACAAGTGGTTAGCGTGTTCGGCGAAAAATTGTCCCACCGAAAACACTCTGACGCTCAAGTCAGTAAAACAATCTTCAAAAGGAAGAAACTAAAAATGGAGAGAGAGAAAGAGTTTGAATGTTTGATCCAAATGTAAGAGAGACGTGAGGTCTTCTTGAATATGGAAGGTGAAAAGGCAGTAAACGGCCGTCAGGGTCCGCTTGTTGCCTTAGGGTTTTTTGGAGGATGAAGATGGCAGTCAAGGCCGATTTCTCAAAGCACTCAATGAAAGCATAGATTAGAATCCGTCCCCCAGAATGATGATTCTAGGATTTATTTTATGGCTGAGAGGGTGATCTTCCTCCTTTGGAAGGCGTGATCTCCTCTGTCCACCTTGGCTGGCCTGCCTTCCGGAGTGAATGCCAATTGACAAGGTGGGCGTGATTATTTCCTTGTGAGGCGGTCAACAACTTTTCAAGTTAGTTTCTTTCCTTCTCAGCATATTACCATTGGAGTGCCTTGGTTGTCAAGGAATTGGGAAGATCGGGCGCTTTCCTTCTTTGAAGGGCGCCAACCTTGTTAACGTCCTTTTTGGTCTGAGTCGAGATCGTGGAATATCCTTGGAACATCGTTGTTGGCATTTTGAGGATTCATGGGCTTAAACGGGTTAGACCCGTTACTGTAGAAAGGCTTCTTGGGGCCCATTGTGCAGAACGCGGACGGTCAACGTTCGAATTGACCGGCATCGTGCGTGTTGGCCGCCCTTGTGAAGGACGTCAGCTATTAACCGCCTGATGGGCTATGGGCCTGAGTATGCTAGGCCCATTACTGTAGTAAGCCTCTTTGGGTCTAATGCGCACAAAGTAGACGGTCAACGTTTTGAGTTGACCGTCTGTTTGAAAGTTGGCCGCCAGACGGTCAACACCAGCGTTGACCGCCCTGGGCTTTTCAGCTCTTGGGCCCGTTTTCCAGTTGGGTCGTTAGAGTGTTGACCGTCGTCTTGGGCCTTTGACTTTTGTGGAGCCAGCCCATTTTTTGTGTACCTATCAAGTTTGTAATTTTGTAATATGTTATAAAATATTAGAGCTGTTGTAATTATTTATGATTATCTTATATACTTTAATAATATTTATATGAGATGTATTTAAAATTTTAGTGGTGTCTTTTTTGATTAAGACCCGACAGCGTACTCGACTGTACGATATTGACGCCACCAATATTGTGGTAATATTAAGGATCATGTGAATGTAAAAGAATATATCACATATTAATATAATAATTATAATAATTATAATTAATTAAAAAAATAAGAATCCGAGACGTGACCGAAATCATACAAGAAATTGCATGCTTCTTAGTTAGAACCTTTATGGGTAGACTTTAGATAGTTAAAACATATACAGTCTTAATAAGGACAATCTTTCTAAAAATATATAACTTATGTCCTTTTAGATTCTTTAAATTTTGCAACAGCCGTGATCAATGTATTCAATTACCTTATTTCAAGAAGTTTGTTAGTTGCTTCTTGTTTTGTTCTAGAACTTTTCCTACTTGTAAGTCATTTGCATTTGGAGGGATGGGCTTGTATAGATATGGTGAAATTAGAAAATAAAATTGATTGTGATTTTAAACTTATTCTTTCAGTGAATCTCCCATAATTGAGAAAAAGATCTAATACTATCATATACACTGTGATGAGGTCATACTTAAAAGTAATCTTTTTTATTTTTTTGAATTATTCATATCAAATTTATTTTTTTAGATTTAAATTTAAAAAATAATACCCTGATATATCTAAACTTCAAAAAGTTCATCTTTAACCATAATAACTGTTGCGTTCCGGTTTTCGAGGTCCGGAGCAACATAAAAATTTGGAGTTTGGAATTAGAGAGAGAGAGAGAGATGAGACCAGATTTTTACGTGGGAAACCTCCCCTTAAAATGAGGAGGAAAAACCACGAGGCTTGGAGCCTGAAATGAGTTTTCACTAGTTGATCACTTGTGGTGTACACAATACAGAGTGGGGAGTAAAACCCTCTTTTTCCTTCTTTTATCTTTTTACTGAAGAGGAAGGAGATCCAGAGGATCCTCAATGTTCCAAGAGATCTCGAGAGAAAAGGGGGTCCCCTTCTTTGTGTGCTTGGATAGGTATTTATAGAGAAATGGGGTTGTTGAAAATGCCCACGTGGCTCACCGGGCCTGCTTTGAGGGCGGCCACCTACTCCCGACACGGCCCATGCTTTGTGTCGCACGCCTGCGTGTTCGGGGAGTTAGCTTCCAACGGCGCCTGACCTGCTACTCCTTGCCAGGAATGCCAGTCTTGAAGTGACAGGGCATGTTCTGAGGTTTGGTGGTGGCGTGACGCATAAGTTGCGTGTCCTTTGGTATTTGTGAAGGTAGTGGCGTTCTCGGACATATGGGAGAGTCCTCGTCCCTTTCTGGCCTTATTATTCTTGGGATGAGTCCGCGTACTATAAGTCATGTTGTGCTTATTCTCGGACGGGATGAGAGGGCTCTCGGTCGTTAACTGCATTAGTGGCTTGCCAAAGGCTTTTGGGCTCATTATGGAATGTCCTCGAGCTTATTTCACCTTACACGGTCTTGGGCAAACTAACAACTTGGGCCTCTCGGGCTAAGCTCTCGCCCGTCCTTTTAGTGACCCCGGGTATCGGAACCCAACACTAGCCCCCCATGCCAAAGGGCTCGAGGTCCTCGACCGTTTGGCATGTCCTCGTAACACCACTTTCCTTCCAGGTGGCACTTCCCATGACAATCTGTCCGTGCGCGCAATGTCCGTTCGAGGAGTGATGACGTTTGAAGGCTTAACTTCCAACTCAGTCCGAGATATATTGTGTCCTCGGGTTTATGGCCAACCAAAATTTGGAGCGGTGATGTCCGGGAACTCCTTTGAGTCCGAGGATTTGTAACGCGCGCCCGGCTTTTGGCTTCGCAGCATTGAATGTGTGATTGATGTGCTGCGTACATCTTGGGAAGGCAAAGGCCATCATTTCCTGCTATCAAATGGCCGAGCGACGCGTGGCTAGGGCAATGATGGCGCCCTTTCAAAATTTCAAACCTATAAATGGTTTTCCTTCTTCACAGGGCCGTTTCTGCCCGTTTCCCTTTCGATTCCTCTCTTTTGCGTCGTCTTCCCATTGCAATCTCTTGAGCTTTTCTTCATTTTCCCCTTATAATGTCGAGGGCGCCTGGAGTGAGAGAGATTGCTTCTACGATGACCCTCGCTAAACTTTCGAAGATTCGAGCGCAATATCATATTTCGGAGTCCGCGGGTGTGCTTATTCCGGGGGCAGAGGATAGGGCGTCGAGCCCTCCGAACGGCTTCATTACTGTTTACGAGGTCCATCTTAAAGGAGGGTTGCGGCTCCCACCGCCAGTAGAGCTTTACGATCTGATGAGGGCATTCGGGGTTCCTTTCACGAGACTTCAGCCAAACGCGATAAGGTACCTAGTCTCTTTGTGCGTTTTCTTGAGGTGTCATGCAAAACTTTTGAGTGCCACTGCCGTCAAGGTTATGTTCCGTTTTACACACAACCATGACTGAATCACCATGACCCCGCGTCCGGACTTTTCACTGATGTGTGGGGGCAATCCTGACTCCACCAAACGTTGGAAGGATAAGTACTTTTTCCTTGGAGTTCACCAGGAATGGGCCATCCCAGTTGGTTGGGAGAAAGTGGGCCGCCAGTGGTGTTCTGAGCCTTCGTTGGGGGATAGGGAGATTGCGAAGGAGTCCACGGACCTTGTGCTCGCCAACCTTGGGGGCTTTCATGAAGATAAACGCAATATTTGGTTGTCGCGTGAGAAACTTGTAGAGGCCAAGTGGGAATCCCCGGTCGAGACTCCTGCTGCAGCTCTATCCAAGAGGTCCAAGAAGAAGAAGTTGACGGAGGGTACGCGGCCTTTGAGGATAGGAAGTCCGGCCGGTCTTCCTGAAAGGAGCACTACGACCGAGAGCTCCAAGCGCCCGGCCGCCCTTGTCGAGCATCCTCCCTCTGATGATGATGATGACGACGCTTTTGACGTTGTTGTTGATGAGGAGATTGTCCCTCTTTCCAAGAGGGCGAGGACTGTTACTGTGCTGGAGTCCTCGGAGATGGGAGGCCCTGCCCTGGCGTCCTCATCTGATCTTCCTGCCGGGTCCTCGGGGACAATTCCCCCGTCTACGGAGGTCTCGGGCGTCCAGGTGCTTTATGATGATCCAGTTCCTACTGTTCCCGTGGACTTTCCTTCCGAGGACATGGCAGGCGCTAGCTCTTCTGTGGGCGCAGAGAGGGAAACGACGGTTGAAACACTCCGAGGGGAAGTGGAGGACGAGGAGTTTGTGGCTGGTCTGACATCCTCGGGTTTTTCTGAGCATCCCGTTATGGTCCAAGTTCATTCTGGTGAAGCAACTGAGGAGGAGATGGCGGCGCGTCCTATTGC
This sequence comes from Nepenthes gracilis, assembly GCA_033239525.1. Taxonomy (NCBI): domain Eukaryota; kingdom Viridiplantae; phylum Streptophyta; class Magnoliopsida; order Caryophyllales; family Nepenthaceae; genus Nepenthes; species Nepenthes gracilis. The sequence continues at coordinate 5,719,125 of BSYO01000025.1, read as the reverse complement.
TGTCGAGTCCTCGGGCGCCACTCCTCACGCTGATGTTCCTTTACCTCAGTCAGAGGTTGAGGTTTCTGTGGTGCCTGTCTGTGAGGGCCAACCGTCCGAGACTTGTGGGGATGCCTCTGTAAGCGGCGACCCGCTCATTTCCCAGGTAGCTTTATCGTTTTTTGAGCGCCTTGGCCTTCGCTTTTTCTTTCCTGTTCTCATGGTTTTTGCTCTCTGATGCAGCTTCAAAACATGGCTTTGGAAAGATAGCCTCCAAGATGGAGGTCCTGAGGACTGCCAATGAGGCTGCCCAAAGGACAGTAACAGAGCTTGCTGAGGCTAAAAGTAAGATAGCCTCGTTGGAGGAGACTGTGAAGTCCCGGGCTCGGCATCAGTGCTTCTGAAAGGTCATTTCTCTTGGGCGGCGAAGAGGGCGTCCATTTCACCTGCGGAACTTGGGCCTTTATTGGAGAGTAGGTACTGGGATGGCATTCGTATGTGCCGTCGAGAAATCCAACTCATTCATCCGCAGTTCCCTGCAGCTGTCCTTGATCCCCGGAATGCTGACGCTTTGATCGCAGAAGATTTGTACGGGATTACCGGGAGGCCTTTCCCTAGCTTTTCTCAACCAGGGCCGCCTTGTGGCCCTCTTTCTCCAGGGCCATCTGGGCCCTCGGATCCTGCGGAGCCCCCAGTGCTTTTCGCAGATCAGCCTCAACAGGCTGAGTTCTCGGGGAGCCAGCCCCCAGCGCCCTAGGATGTGCATACGTGGCTTTTTTCTTTTTCCTTCATTTTTGATGCATATGCGTTGCTTGACGGAATAACACTTAAGCTTTTGAAAATGCCTGGCTGTGTACCCTTCTTCTTTTTTTGTCATGATTTCATTAAGCCTTGCGCTCCAGTGGCGTTTGGTTAGAACTTAGTTTTTTGGTTCCGACCTCTTGGGTCGCTCGGATAGAACCGAGTTTTTATTTCGACCCGTTGGGCCGCTCGGACGAAACCGAGTTTTTGGTGCCTGACCTCGAGGGTCCGCCTCTGGGGCTGCTCGGTTGGCGCCGAGTCTTTGATTACGACCTCTTTGGCCGCTCGGACGGAACCGAGTTTCATTATTCGACCTCATGGGCCGCTCCGACGAAACCGCTTTTTTGGTGCCTCGACCTCAAGGGTCGCCTGCAGGGGCTGCTCGGTTGGCGCCCAGTCTTTGATTACGACCTCTTTGGCCGCTCGGACGGAATCGAGTTTCATTATTCGACCTAATGGGCCGCTCGGACGAAACCGAAGTTTTGGTGCGACCTCGAGGGTCCGCCTGGGGCTGCTTTCGGTTGGCGCCCGAGTCTTTGATTACGACCTCTTTGGCCGCTCGGACGGAACCGAAGTTTCATTATTCGACCTCATGGGCCGCTCGGATTTAAACCGAAGTTTTGGTGCCTCGACCTCGAGGGTCCGCCTGCAGGGTCAGCTCGGTTGGCGCCGAGTCTTTGATTACGACCTCTTTGGCCGCTCGGACGGAACCGAGTTTCATTATTCGACCTCATGGGCCGCTCGGACGAAACCGAGTTTTTGGTGCCTGACCTCAAGGGTCCGCCTCTGGGGCTGCTCGGTTGGCGCCGAGTCTTTGATTACGACCTCTTTGGCCGCTCGGACGGAACCGAGTTTCATTATTCGACCTCATGGGCCGCTCGGACAAAACCGAGTTTTTGGTGCCTGACCTCAAGGGTCCGCCTCTGGGGCTGCTCGGTTGGCGCCGAGTCTTTGATTACGACCTCTTTGGCCGCTCGGACGGAATCGAGTTTCATTATTCGACCTAATGGGCCGCTCGGACGAAACCGAGTTTTTGGTGCCTGACCTCGAGGGTCCGCCTCTGGGGCTGCTCGGTTGGCACCGAGTCTTTGATTACGACCTCTTTGGCCGCTCGGACGGAACCGAGTTTCATTATTCGACCTCATGGGCCGCTCGGACGAAACCGAGTTTTTGGTGCCTGACCTCGAGGGTCCGCCTCTGGGGCTGCTCGGTTGGCGCCGAGTCTTTGATTACGACCTCTTTGGCCGCTCGGACGGAACCGAGTTTCATTATTCGACCTCATGGGCCGCTCGGACGAAACCGAATTTTTGGTGCCTGACCTCGAGGGTCCGCCTCTGGGGCTGCTCGGTTGGCGCCGAGTCTTTGATTACGACCTCTTTGGCCGCTCGGACGGAACCGAGTTTTTTGGAATCATCGTTGAGGGAGTCTTAGAATAATTTTCAATGGGTTCAACGAATGAAAGTTTTCATTGATGAGTACGTTGTTACATCGTGTGGCCTCCAGGGCCCTTTTGAACTCTCCACATCACATCAGTCCCTAAGTTCCAGTCTTGGTGGTTCTCTCGCTGCTCCCTTGAGTCTTTCGACAATCATGTTCAGTACTTAGTCTTGCCGGCACTGACGTTGCTAAGAACGAGTCAAGCGTGTTCTAGGCCTGTCCTGGCTCTGCCTCTGGGGGTGGCGTGACCGGCCGTGTCCTGCTGGTCTGGGGCTACGCCCAGGTCGTGACAGGAATCGGTCAAGATGGCCTTCCGCCACTAGTCGATTGATCTCTGCCTGAAGCTTCATGCATTCCTCAGTGTCGTGGCCGTGACAGCAATGGTAGTGGCAGTATTCCCATTGGTCACCTCCTTCTGGGTTTTTCAACGCCCTGGGCCATCTTAGGAACTCCTCGTCCTTGATCTGCCTCAGGATGTTGGTGATGGAGTCAGTAAAGGCCAATTGGCCTGAATGTCTTTCTTCCCCGAGGACTGTCCGCTCGGGCTTATTGTGTTCAGACGGTCGTTGGGTCTTTTGGTGGGTGCTCGCCCTTCTCCTTCCTTCCCCTGTCCCTGGGGGCAAGGAGTCTTCTGATTCCTCCGGCTGAGTTGCTTCGCCGGCCTTGGGTCCAAAGACAGTCTTCCAGAGCCTCTTGAGCCCCCTCCTTGATGGGGCTTGGCTCATAGATTTCTTCTTGTTGAGGTAGTCCCTCAACTCACCAGAACTCAGGCGGCTGCGCTCCCGAGACACTTGGTGGGCGAGCTCTCGGGGTGTCTTCTTAAAAATCGCAAATGCCCTTTTGCGTAAGGTATGTATGGTTTTGAAAGGTTATCCACCTTTTGTTCTAGTCTTCGTATCTGGGACCGCCATTCCTCATGTTGCACGACAGGAGACACTGTCAAAGTGCTCGTCCCTCGGGCGGACGTCTTTGTCTCGCCTTGCTCATCATCTTTTGGGTCTTGGCGGCCGTGGAAGAATGAAGTGTTGTCTGGTGTTATTTTGGAAGGGTGAGAAGCTGACTTTTAGTCCTCTTCCCACAGACGGTGCCAATGTTGCGTTCCGGTTTTCGAGGTTCGGAGCAACATAAAAATTTGGAGTTTGGAATTAGAGAGAGAGAGAGAGATGAGACCAGATTTTTACGTGGGAAACCTCCCCTTAAAATGAGGAGGAAAAACCACGAGGCTTGGAGCCTGAAATGGGTTTTCACTAGTTGATCACTTGTGGTGTATACAATACAGAGTGGGGAGTAAAACCCTCTTTTTCCTTCTTTTATCTTTTTACTGGAGAGGAAGGAGATCCAGAGGATCCTCAATGTTCCAAGAGATCTCGAGAGAAAAGGGGGTCCCCTTCTTTGTGTGCTTGGGTAGGTATTTATAGAGAAATGGGGTTGTTGAAAATGCCCACGTGGCTACTGGGGCCTACTGGGAGGGCGGCCACCTACTCCCCTGACACAGCCATGCTGTGTCAGGCACGCTGGCGTGTTCAGGGAGTTAGCTTCCAACGGCGCCTGACCTGCTACTCCTTGCCAGGAATGCCAGTCTTGAAGTGACAGGGCATGTTCTGAGGTTTGGTGGTGGCGTGACGCATAAGTTGCGTGTCCTTTGGTGACTGTGAAGCTGAGCTGGCGTTCTCGGACATATGGGAGAGTCCTCGTCCCTTTCTGGCCTTATTATTCTTGGGATGAGTCCGCGTACTATAAGTCATGTTGTGCTTATTCTTGGACGGGATGAGAGGGCTCTCGGTCGTTAACTGCATTAGTGGCTTGCCAAAGGCTTTTGGGCTCATTATGGAATGTCCTCGAGCTTATTTCACCTTACACGGTCTTGGGCAAACTAACAACTTGGGCCTCTCGGGCTAAGCTCTCGCCCACTCGCCCGTCCTTTTAGTGACCCCGGGTATCGGAACCCAACAATAACAATAACACATTATTAGTCGATAGATAATTAAAATTTATTTACCAACAAATTACGAAATTTTATGGTCCTTCCATATGATTTCTAAATTATTCAGAAATAATTTTTGAAATAATGCACATTTTTCCTAGTTATAATAAATAAAGGACATAAGCGATTGAATCTAGTATATTTTTAAATAAACAGCTTGCACGCATTTGTTTTATAAAATGATCCATTTACCAATCAAAACACTTAGATTTGTAGATTTATTGATAAAATATTGGTATTAAACTAGAAAGTCTGAGGAGATGACGAGGTCAGGTATTTTACTTCACAGATCTAGATAATTAGTTTGCATGGTCAGATGAAATCGATTGCCCAAATTCATTCATATTATAAATTTTTTAAAAAAATTATAATAAATATGGAGAGTCGATTTTATCTGACTATGCAAATCGACAGCCCAAATCTGTATTTTTACTTCATCCATGCACGAAGCAGGATTCCCGGGAGTGCATGATGACCCAATGAAATGAAAGAATCAGATATATTTTTCACATGACCACCTCTCATAGAACTCGTTAAAAGACAAAACAATCAAGCAAAATTATTTGATGTATTGCTTTACTTCTTTTTCTGTTTAAATGAAAATTTGATTGAAATTTGATTGCATTGAAAAATGGATTTTCATCTTTTGCTTATAATTTTAAGGATGCTTAATGTTGTGACGATTAGGTATCAAGTCTTATGTCGACCGTGAAAATCATTATTCCACTGGACTAATAAAGGAAGGAGGAAAGAATCAATAACACTAATTCCTTATCCTCAAATCAAACCTTTCTAATATTTTGTTAGCTAACAAATGAGTCATTATAAGTGAAAAATCTTGATATAAATTCTGTGATATTGAATTGTATTTTAAATCTATTATTGTATATTTTACCTCTAGATATAAATTTTTAGACTCATATTTGATTATTATAATAAAACTATTTTCACGTGAGAAAATGCTCACGCAAAGCTATCCACTATGTTTGCACGATTCATACCGGAGCAAAAACAGTGTATTTCTTTAATATATATTCATAAGCTGTTTGTTACGTGACTACAAGTTCTAGGGACTATACATCAAGCCCACACGTACCCTGCAAAATAGGTGCTTAAGCTAACCATATTTAGAGAACACCTGCATTTTGTCTACAAAATAATAGCTCAAGCTATGGGGTTTCAAATTAAGGCAGCAATTTATTCTCATATCAAAAGCCTAAGGAGATTGTTCCTATTTTTTCGCTTGATATTCGTGTAATTTATGTACGAGATAAATTCAATTTCTATCCACAAGACACTCCATTCAACTATTTTAATCAAAATTATATTTTATAAACTCCTGTATATCTTACAAATAGAGTAAATAGGAGGAAAGAGAATGATAGGGAGTAAGAGTGAAGTTTGAGAAAATTATCTTTAAACATTCAATACTAAAAATTGAGAGAATAGTTATTTTCTTGAGATATTCTTCTTTTAATATGAGTGGTTCGTCATTGTCTGATATTTTATATAATCCGAAATTGGATCTTAAATTGACTAGCCAGTAATCTATGAAGTTTTATTATATAGCTCGTATATACATTTGAGGCTTGCATTAGTTGGAGGAGTAGATTAACTATAGATCCATTTAGAGAAATCAGAATAAATTTTGGTAGCTGTGGATTTATAAATTTAAATAGGGCCTTAGTTAGTCACATGTCTAAGGTTAGCAACTAATTGGTGTAGTACATTTTTTCATTGATCTATATATTGAATCTTCTCATATAGTAAATTTTTAATTAATAACTTTATAGCGTGGAGGATTTTTTCAGGGAATAAATTTTTAAAATTTTTTCTTTTATCATCAAAATATTATGTTCTCTTTATCTTTCTTATTTTTTATATTGTATAATTATAAAAATAGTGATAATTTAATTTTAACATTTAGATAAATAATTTTTTATATATATTAAAATTATAAAATATTAATTTATAATTTTTGCGAGCAAGCACCTATTCACTACCTTGTAAGTGTTCATGGTTCTCAATGTCATTTTTCATAACCTGAAAAAAAAAAAAAAAAAAACAGCTAATCTAAGAAAATAAAAAATATATATTTCTCATTTATCAAATTAAACAAAAAGATCCATAAATAAAAATACTAATAGGACAACTAGTTTATAAATGATTATAACAGCCATGAAAGCTAAACTAAGTAATAAAGCATCTTATATTTTCATCCGATGAACAACTCAAGGTTCATGGAGCCCATGAAAGATTAATCTTGTCTTGACTTGGGCAATAAGCATACTTGAAACTGCACTAGAGAATTTGACGTATAAACATCCCTTCACATCCTACTCTACCTTCCCTCCTCCGTTTCAACATGTAAATCACTATCATACTATTGAATGCTTATGGCCGTTAACTCCCTCCGCCTCATTCCTCTCTCCTGTCCTAATCCTTCATCATCTTCATCCATCATCTTCCACGTGCCCTTCCGCTGCTGTTCCTACCCCCCCCCCCCTCAATTGCGCCCCGTCCTGTCCTCCTCTATCTCTAATATCTCTAGTTGCTTTCTCCCTCATCTTCTCATCCCTTCCCCTTATTTTTTGTGTGCCTCTTCCTTCGTTCCTCCCCCATCCTTCTCCCCCTTCTTCTACTTCTCCCTACAATCTCTCACTCATTCCTGCTTCCTTCACCGGCTTGAATCCCCTTTATTAGAAAATATCCAGTAAATATTTTATATTGTATTTTAGGTAGTGTTTTGTATTTTGGAAATATTAGTATTGATATATTTTAGGATGGTGTATATTTTATTTTTGGTATTAGTCTTTTTTACCGTTGTATACCCTAGTGTATATATATTTTGTATGCGTCCGTCCTCGGTGTGTGTGCAAAATATGAAAACGGCGGTTCAGCCGAATTAATGTAGTGCCAGTTTTTTCCCACTTTCCAACAGAGCACTCGATTTCATTTTTGTCCTTTCTTCCTTCGTCTTCCTCCTCCGTCTTCGCCTCCTTCCCTGGTAGGCATTTCCTTACATGGTATCAGAGAGAGAGAGAGACGATGGCACACCACAACGCTGCCGAACACACATCGAGCACCAACAACGACAACCCAGATCTGGCGTCCACCCAAAACCCAGATCTGGCATCCACACAAAATCTTCTACGCTTCCAAAATCTTTCGGATCCATGCAACCCTTTTCGATTGGAAGTCGGCGATAGTCCGGCTATTACTCTGGTGACCGATTTACTCACAGTCGATATTTATTCGATTTGGTCCCGAACCATGCGACGAGCCTTGAGGGCGAAGAACAAACTTCCCTTTATCGAAGGTATGATTCCTAAACCCTACGATTCTACCGATCCCCTTTTTGAAGCATGGGGACGATGTAACAATATGGTGGTGTCTTAGATACAAAACTCCATTAGCCTATCCATTAAATCCAGTGTTGTTTTTGTGAATGATGCTTCCGAAATTTGGAAGGAGTTGCGTGATCGATTCACGCAACAAAACGGTCCCCGTATTTTTCAACTCAAGAAAGCCTTGGCAAATCTCTTACAAGAGCAAGATTCAGTTAATCCAACCGAAGGACCCCGCTACCTCTGCTCAAATGGCCAAACAGATTTCCTCTCTACTTGACCCCCTCGGTGATCAATCCAAAACGGGTAACATGACCGGTATTAAATTATGTTCTGTCCCTTATGCATGTGACAAAAATAATGTTTGGATATTGGACACCAGAGCTACAGATCACATGATCTGCGATCCTTCTTTGTATCTCCGGCAGAAAATTCCCATTTCCAGTTCGGTAAAACTGCCGGATGGACGAAAAGTTCTTGTATCCCACATTGGTGATGTAAAACTGACCCCAAGGATAACACTTGAAAACGTTTTATGTGTTCCATCCTTTACTTTTAATTTAATTTCAGTAAAAGCTCTTACTGATTCTGTTGGCTGCTGCATTTTCTTTGCTGACATTTACTCGATTCAAGACCTTACCTCCTGAACCACGATTGGGATGGGTGAAGAGCGAAATGGTTTATATTATCTACTGAATAAGGATGTTCATCCGAACACCTTGGCTGGTCTTCTCTCCAAATGTTCGAAGCCTCTTATGACGCATTCCACTAATTTTGTTTCGTTACCAATTAATTTATGGTATTACAGATTAGGTCACATTTCACATTCTAGAATTCAGTTGATACAAGATCTAGTTGTAAAAGAAGCATTACATTCCTTTAATAATAATCCATGTTCCGTTTGCCACATGGCTAAACAACGTCGCCTTCCCTTCACTCCCAACATCCACAAGTCACACACACTTTTTTGCCGTGGAGCATTGTGACCTGTGGGGACCCTTCTCAGAAGTATCTTATGATGGGTATAAGTATTTCTTGACTATCGTGGATGATCTTTCAAGAAGTACATGGATCTATCTTCTGAGACAAAAATCTGACACAAAATTGTGCTTAGAAGCTTTTTATAATCTTGTTGCAACACAATTTAATGTCCACATTAAAGTTATTCGTTATGATAATGGGTCCGAATTCAGTCTGGGATACTTCTATAGTAAACGGGGTGTTATCCACCAACGCAGTTGTGTGAAAACACCACAGCAAAATGGTATTGTTGAACGCAAATATCAACATTTATTAAATGTGGCTAGAGCAATTAGATTTCAAGCAGGACTTTCTTTAAAATTCTAGAGTGACTGCATTCTGACTGCTGCCTACATTATTAATAGAACCCCCACTCCCATGCTGCAAAATAAAACATCATATGAAGTCCTCTTTGGAGTCAAACCAAGTTATGATCATCTTCGTGTATTTGGTTGTTTATGTTTCGCTTTCATACTTTCTTACGGATGAAAAAAGTTTGATTCTAAAAGTAGAACCTGTATATTTTTAGGCTATCCCTTTGGTGTCAAAGGTTACAAACTCGTGGACTTAGATAACCATACGACCTTTAATTCTAGGGATGTCATCTTTTATGAAACTAATTTTCCTTTCCAACAAGATAACACCGAAACCATTCCAAACGTGCCATCTAATGAACGATCCCCTGATATTGCACAGTATGACTGCATGTATCCAACAACTATTATCAATACAGATCTACTAACCGCAGAATCCTATAACAATGAAGAACCTAACTTGACTCCCATCTAGGAACCATCAGGTACTGAACAAGAAACTCTTAATGATGGTCCACAATCCAATGTTTCCCCTGAACCAATCACCAACTCCCAATCTCTTGTCAAAGACAAAGCTCCCATTCGCCGAACCACTAGAACTAGGAAAGCCCCTCAATATCTAAAAGATTTCCATTGTCATCACGCATCTCACACTACGAACGCTCAATCAACAGTGCGACATACCTCTGGGCAACCCTATCCCCCTGAACATTACATATCATATCAAAAATTGTCTCCAACCTATAGTTATTTTTCATCATCCATCTCTTCCCAAACTGAACCACAAACTTATGCTCAAGCTTTTTCTGATCCAAATTGGCGCAAAGTTATAAATGAAGAGTTACGTGCCCTAGAATTAAATAAGACCTGGATTGTTACCGACCTACCTCCGGGCAAGAAAGCTATCGGGTGTCACTATGTCTTCAAATTAAAACTCAACAGTGATGGGAGCATTGAAAGATACAAATACCGATTAGTTGCAAAAGGATATATGCAACAGGAAGGGGTATATTATCATGAAACCTTTTCTCCGGTTGCTAAACTTACCACTGTGCGCTGCCTCTTAGCGGTTGCGGCCATAAAAGGATGGCATTTATATCACTTTGATGTTAACAACGCTTTTCTAAACAGAACCTTAAATGAAGAAATATATATGAAACCAACTCCCGGCTACACCACAACAAAATCCAACCAGGTTTGTAAACTGTCAAAAAGCATTTAGTGTCTTAAACAAGCTTCTAGACAATGGTATTCAAAACTATCTAACTCCTTAATCCTCTTCGGCTTCACTCAATCAAAGGCCGATTACAGCTTATTCACTAAGCAAGACAATAAATCCTTTACAACTCTCCTCATGTATGTTGATGACATCCTTGTTGCCAGTAATTGCTTGGATACAATAGCTTCTATCAAAACCTTTCTTAATCGCACGTTTAAAATCAAAGACTTAGGCGTTCTTCGATACTTCCTCGACATAGAAGTTGCTCGATCACAACAGGGCATCCACATCTGTCAAAGAAAGTACACCATCGATATTTTGGCTGACTCTGGCACCATCTGTTGCAAAACCTCGAAATTACCCATGGATCAAAACTTGAAATTAAGTAAGCAACCGGAGTTGCCCTAGCAGATCCCAGTGTGTATCGACATCTCATTGGTCGCCTCCTTTACCTCACCATTACTCGACCAGACATCGCCTATGCAGTACAAATTTTAAGCCAGTTTATGAATCAACCTACCTCAAATCATTTGAATGCGGCACACCAGGTTTTGCGATATTTAAAACTCAACCCTAGACATGGCATATTGCTTTCTTCAACATCTACCATTCAACTACGAGCTTTTTGCGATACAGATTGGGCGTCTTGCCCAGACACACGTAGATCAATCACCGGTTATTGTGTCTTTCTTGAGAACTCTCTTATTTCCTAGAAATGCAAGAAACAATCTGTGATTTCTCGCTCCTCTGCTGAAGCAGAATATCGTTCCATGATTACGACTTGTTGTGAATTATCTTGGCTTCGTTATATTTTAACTGATTTGCAGGTTTCACATCCCCATGCAGCCTTATTATATTGTGATAATCAAGCCGCTCTCCACATTGCCGCGAATCCAGTCTTCCATGAACGTACCAAACATATCGAGTTGGACTGTCATCTCATTCGTGACAAAATACAAGACGGACATATTTGCCCTCATCATGTCACCACTCACAATCAGCTAGTGGACATTTTCACCAAGCCACTGCCTTCACATCGTTTGAACTTTCACTTATCCAAGATGGGCATTATAAATATATATGCTCCATCTTGCGGGGGACTATTAGAAAATATCCAGTAAATATTTTATATTGTATTTTAGGTAGTGTTTTGTATTTTGGAAATATTAGTATTGATGTATTTTAGGATGGTGTATATTTTATTTTTGGTATTAGTTTTTTTTACCGTTGTATACCCTAGTGTATATATACTTTGTATGCGTCCGTCCTCGGTGTGTGTGCAAAATATGAGAACGGCGGTTCAGCCGAATTAATGTAGTGCCAGTTTTTTCCCACTTTCCAACAGAGCACTCGATTTCATTTTTGTCCTTTCTTTCTTCGTCTTCCTTCTCCGTCTTCGCCTCCTTCCCTGGTAGGCGTTTCCTTACACCCTTATCCCTTCCTCTATCGTTCACCTCTATCTCCCCCACTTTCCTCCCTCCATCTCTTCCTCCTCTGCCTCCCTCTCATCTCCTCCTCCGCTACCTACTCTACTCTCTCCTCATCCCTACCTCTTCTTTCTTATTCAACTCTTCCTTCGCTTCCTTTCCCCATCTTTTACCCTCTTCTTCCGCACCCTCCCTTCAATATTTCACTCATTCCTGCCTCCTTCACCCTCCTCCTATGCTCCTTCCTCTACCTGCATCCCCCTCCCCCCTTCCTCCATCTTCCACCTCTATCTCCTCCACTTTCCTCCCTCCATCTCTTCCTACATTGACTCCCTCTCATCTCCTCTGCTATCTCCTCCACTCTCACCTCCTCATCCCTCTCCTCTATTTTGACGCCTCTTCCTCTACTTTACTCCCCTTGCCCTCCACCTCAATATATCTCCTCCTCTATATCCCTTCTCGTCATCTCTTATACTCTCTCTCCTCCACCTTGTCACCTCTTCCTCTTCATTCATCCCCTTCCATCTTCCTCTCTTGCCACCCTTCTCCTCCTCTCCTCCATGCTCCACTTTGATAGATAAAGACATAGTAGAAGAGACAGTAGAACATCCATACAGTCAAATTCTGTGAGAAACCCCTCATTTCTTCTATCCTATAATCCACTCTTCTCCTCCTCAATATTCCCATTACAACCCATTAAAAAGAATTTAGGTAATAAATAAACTTTGAAAATATTCTTCTTTTTTGGGTAAGTAATTGATGTGTATATACTAAAAAAATATTAAACATAAAATAATATTCAAATGACCATCATAGGACCCAAGAATCCCATAAGGACCCTATAAAGAACCAGAATAAGCAAAAACATCGAAACACCAACAAGGATGCAATGATAGCCAGGAGCAAAATGCCATCAAAAAAGGTAAGAACACCTCAATGATGAAAGGTTTTGTCACTTTCTTCATTCCTTGACAGAAGTAAGATTTTTATTTACAGATAATTCTAGATAATTATATGATCTGAGCAAGAGATGTTGGTACTGTAAAAAATATGCTTATTCATGACATTTTTGAATGAAATAAATAGTATATGTCAACACAATTCTTATCCTTTTTGCTTGACCAAATTTCCTTTTCGTAAATTTAATGCCCATCGATACTAAATGGCCGTGACCAGCCAATCTTTCTACACATCTAAAACCAAATATGTTTCGTAGTAGGACATAGAAAGAACAAGCGAGAAATGCTTTCTGGATGCCTCTCACAAAGGCATAACATCCATAAAGCTGGATGAACCCTAGGTGATCCTAGGTGCTAAGACAACCACTAGTAATGAGACATAAAATAAAAGCACTGGTGAGAATAAAGTTGACACCCCACACCAGGTCACTTGAGTGCACATATTCGTCCTCTAATTGAAAGATGAGCCAAGCTAATTAAGTAGAGAATTTACCATGCTATATATAGATCAAGAAATCCAATCAGACAATTCAAGGCAAGGAGAGAAATCCGGCCGTGGGATGTTGGAGCCCACCAAGAGCCTAGCCTGTGGAGGACATTGCCATTGGTTCCCATTGGTTATATTTGCAACCTTAGAACTCCATGATAGACTGGTTCCCAAGGTAACACATCGGAAAAGACAAAAGCAAGTGCCTAAAAATGATGCCAAAAGTTGAGCCAAAGAAAGGTATGCTTCCCATCTCTAATAATACATACCAGACAAAAGGCTTGTAAAAACATGAAGGCTTATGATCTTCCTAAAATTTCATGGGATGATTGATGAATTTTAGTAGTTTAGATACACATATCATGAATACAAGAGGTCTGAATCCAACTTACCAAAATTTAGGAGTCCATGCTAATAATCCTCTGGAAATGATGCACCAAAAGAGCCTTATTCTATGAATAGATATTCTTAATACCTAATCTTCCCACTCCTTTTTGGTTTGCAAACATCCACACATGAACTCAGCTTGAGTGCTTGTTCCTATGGTAGCGCAACTGATAAAGAATGTCATTAATATCTTTCGGGATAGCATTGAGGAGAATGAATAACACTGCCTAATAGGAGTGAGTGTTTGACAACATCGAGGGAATCCATGTCCACCTGGACGTATTAAAATGTCTCACCAAGGTTTAGACACTCCTAACAAGTTTTGAAAAATATGAAACCATCTATATCCCAAGAAAAGAAAATTAAAAGGTCGATCGTCTTTTCAAGACAGTATCATCAAGATATCTAAAGCAATATATTCAACATATGAGTGAAATCTTGTAAAGATTAAGTATAGAATAGTCGATCGAAGTCATCCAAGTGTTAGACGAAAAGACCTAGATGAGTTCATACTTTGAATATCTTAGAGATAACAACATGCAAAGTGATCAATTAGAAGATAATCATATAAAGGACAGTAATGTGGTATATAATTTTTGAATGATCTCTACATCGGACAGGTTACTTGATATCCTACGTGCATTGTTTACTCTAGCAGAGGATGATTGTACCCTCCGAGAAGTATACCTCAAAATTTTTGTGGTACATATTGGAGGAAAGAATACTGCCTTTAAAATTATGAGACAAGATTATTATTAGCCTATTATACAAAAAGATGCGATGGAGTTTGTTAAGTGTAGCAGTTGCCAAATCTATGGAAACGTTCAAAGATAGCCACCCATAGAATTAACTATGTTGTAGGCTCCACGACTTTTTGCACAATAAGGACTGAATATGCCTCTTTCCTTTGGAAACAGGATAAAGGAAGTTAATTATAATCAGTGCTGGTTACTTCATAAAGTGGGTGGAATCATCCCAACTAGCAAAAATTATTAAGCAAAATGCAATCATTTCTTGTGACAAAACATAGTTTGTAGATTTAGGACTTAAAAGGTAATTGCTACCGATAATAATACCTAATTTTTGGGTAAAACTTTTTAAGATATTGTCAGAGGCTTGAAATTTACTTAATTCATTCATTGGTTTTATACCTTCAAATGAATAGATAAGTTGAGGTTATTAATCGAATAATTATTTATGAATTAAAGACGAAACTAGATGATGCCAGAGAGGCTTGGGCCGAATAACTCCTCTTGATACTCCAAGCTTATAGGATGATACAAAAAAATAACAAGAGAAACTCCTTTTAATTTATATTTTGGAATGAAAACTATTATTTTAATAGAAATTGGACTTCCCAATCACCAAATATCAAATTTTGGTCCCGACAAGAACTCCTAGATCTTGAGGCAAAACCTTAATCTTCTAGAGGAAGTATGCAACACTTGGTAAATTCAAGCTGAGGCATATAAACAAAGATTGGCAATGTACTATAACCAAAATGTAAAGAAGTGAGCATTTGAAGTCAATGACCTAGAATTAAGAAATATCAAGGCAATTGAAAAAATTATACATAGAAATAAATTGTCTCCAATTTGAGAGGGACCTTTTCTTATATCAACGGTCTTCCAAAATAGCGTGTACAAATTATGGACTCAGGCAAGAAGGCTTATTCCCTGAATATGAAACGTCATTCACCTAAAGGAATATTTGCCCTTCCTATCATGTTTTGCTTGTATTATGTGCCAATTTCTTTATCAATTGGCACATAATATTTGCCCTTCCTATGCAATTAGTCAAGCTTAGAAATGGGAAAATTTGACCTTCCTATCAATTTGTTTTGCTTATATTATGTGCCAATTTCTTTAGTTTTACATGTTTGCTTGTTTGTGTGAATAATTTAAATGTATATTTGACAAAGGTTAAACCTGAGTCAGATGAGTGGTTCTGACATCCCTTCCGATAAGAGTATCAACCTAAAGAGGCAATTACAAAATGTTTGACACCAAGAAAAAGACCAAACGATTGTAAAAATTGTCACACATACCATATAAATTATGGCCTGAGAGCTGAAGGCTAATAAGTCGAATATCATTCTAAAGAAGATCAAAATACAAGCAGGTATAAATCCAACTAAACTAATCTAAACAAGATGATTTCTCTAAAATTTCAAGACTCATGGATGTTTTCGAGCATAATTCGAGAGAAACCCCTTCTTATCAAAGAAGCTTCACATCTTTAAATTGCATGGTCTAATATTAAGTCTAATCATCTTGTCAAAGATGATCAAAAGATTTAAATGTAAGCATATTTGGCATTCATATAATATATAAATCGAAAGTCATACACTTAGGGGGTTGAATAAAAGTGATACAAGGATCAATGAACAATGCAATCATTCAAATCAATGTGCAAGTATTACATTAAAGTACACCGAGAATATGATTATTGTTATGTCCCAAATTTCGATCCCATTATTAACAATTATCCAATTATTAATTAACCAATTATCCATCTAATTAACATTGGACGTGATCTTCATGTTGATATATCGACCGACTAAAATAAAATAATATAAATTATATACATGATCCAAAATATGCCACGTTTTATGTGACTTCAATACCGACCCAACTGTGACATCAAATCTTATGCAAAAAGCTATACTTGTCATCAAACATCAGAGTATATAATCTGCTGAAATAAAAAACATAAATCATATCTAATAGTTGACAATCCAACAGTCAAGACAACTGACAACCTGACATCAAAAACCATATTAAACATAATTACATCCTTGAACTCATGACTTCTAATATACATAAACATTGTCTGAATAACTTACACATATTAACTATTCTTTAGAAACTAAAATACAATATTAAACATCTTATAATTTGAATTCTAATTCTTTCACATGGTTCATCTTTCAGTTCTGATCATCCTATAAGTATCCAAGCCTATCATCTGAAAGGTTAGTACAATAAAAGTAATGAGTAAACCAAAAACCTCAACAATGTATACAATTTGGTAATTAAATATATATAATTTGTATTTATGACATATCGAACGATTATAATTAAAATCTAATATAATGACATGTAGAAATTTTAGATTTTATCTTTCTAAATTTCCTTATCATATTCTTATCCAAATTCATATCATAAAAATCATACTGAAATGTGATTTTATTAGGGACTAAGGGTCAGTAGGGTCTCACCAACTAAATGTCAGGTTATATTTATCTCCACACAATCAAATATCGTACACTATTATTTAAGATTTGTAGGTGAATCGCCATACGTATAACCCTATTGATGAGACCAAATGCTACTTTTATAATATATTAAAGCACGTCATAATATATAATCTACTAAAATATAACCATGGTCCAATAAATATACTTATAAAAATTTTACACATTTCTTTATATTTTTTAATTTTCTTTTTTTAGGGAAAATGTTCATGATTTTTAGCATAATTGTAGCATTGTTTTAAAAAAATTTATAAATTTTTATTATGTAATACTTATTGATGGGTATACCAGTAATGGGCTAGTCCAAAAAGGAAGAACGGTCCAAATCCACAATGGCTTATTTGTGCTTGACGATCAACGCCCAATGTTGACTGGTCGAAAGGCCAATGAGCCAAGAGAAGTCGAAACGCAGGATAGACAACTTGCTCCCAAGATGGTCAACGATTCTGTTGACCAGAAGCGTGACCAGTTGACCGTCTGTAAACTAGGTCTCAAGTGGGCCAAGCCCAATTGGCCCACATGTCTGTCATCGACAAGCAATGGTCTTCTCTCCTAATTTCGCACCCTCCACAAAAGGCAATTTCTATTGTAACGATCATCAGTAGATTCAACGCGCATCCCTGAAGGAAGGTAATGGAATCCTTTATCCGTCTACTGGAAATCCTAGCGGTTACAGAACGAAGAAGGAAAGCCATTAAATTAGTGACCGTCACAACCATAAAGGCTCCACGCCACAAAAGGCAGCGATCCAAGTAGAGTGCGGGAATCAAGCCCTTCTGCACAAGGAAGGCAACTTAGCATAGTGGCTATAAAAGGCCATGGAGTTCTCACCCGAAGGCACGTTCTGATTGACCAACAAAAAGCTCTCTATTACTAAGCTCTCACACTTCCATAACGCTCTCTCTCTACTACTACGTTTCCAGTGAATACAGTACTTAGAGTCTTCACTCCTCATGAGCAACCCAAAGCCTCTCAGCTAACGAGAGCACCCCATCACAAGCACTATCTGCATTCTTATTGCATCTCTTTACTTACACCTTCTTAATTCGAAGGTTATTTACTGACTTAAGCGTCAGAATATTTTTGGTGTGACAATCTTTCACCATCACCTGACCTCTTGTTTGTAGTTGTGGTGTGTAGGGTCTAGACTCAGTGGATAAAACTGGACTCAAATAGGCAAATTGATCAGAATTTGTTTGAAATTTAGATCCAAAACGCATCATTGACGTCGTTTGTGAAAAGCTTGCAAAAAGTTAACCACTTTTCACCACAATCTCTCTCAGTTTCACCCTCCAAACCAATGTCATCAATCAGAATGGTGAACACCAGGGCGCAAGCTAGCGAGTCCACTAGAGACGTGACCTCACCTGACCAGGCCACCTGACCAAGACCACGCTGCTGGTAACCTGGTCAACGGGGTGCCAGCACCCTTTTTCCAGAATTTGGCAGAGCACATGAGCAACGTGAACAGAATGTTTCAAATGCTCGCACCCGCTAGGAGAACGCGCTGTAGGGGGCTCCGCTCCCAACGGTCCTTGATCCAGCCTTTAGGAGAGGAGACCAGAAGAATAAGAAATCGGCCAAGAAGACCAAGAGGCCGACCGATACTCAGGCTTTGGAGGCCTCACACGCCTAAAGCCGTCTAGAGTTTGAAGGACGTTTGGGCAGCAGGACTCCGGAGGAGAGTCTAGAATGGAGGAATTTTCGATACTCTTAGGCAGAGACCAGGCATCGGGCTTAGGAGGGAGCTTTCAGGATCGTCAGATCTACTAGTGGCAGTAGCCGGCCGGATACTCACCATACCGGAGAAAGAACGGAGTTGAGAACCTACCTCAACTCCAAAAGATCTTGCAATGCCACCCGCACAGACTCGAGGATGGAGAAGATCTTAAACCGTGTGTTCAAAGACGATGAACACATCGTAGATCTCGATAGATCCCCCTTCACGATGGAGATCTTGAACCGTTCCATGCCTGCAAAATTTAAGATGCCAGTTCTTGACTCTTACGATGGGAGTGTTGATCCCATGAATCACCGTGATCATTTTCGCACCCATCTAAGTCTACGGGGGTTGGAGGACGCAGTGATGTGTCACTACTTTCCTCTTATACTGAAGGGAGATGACTGCATCTGATTCCCCCATCTCCTGTCAGGTTCGATCTAGAGCTTCCGAGAGCTCACTGACCTCTTCTTGGCTCAATACGCTTCTAGCCGTTGGGAAGAGAAGCAGTCATGGTATCTCTCCCACATCAAGTAGAAGCAGTGAGAGAATCCGTAGAAATTTCTAGATCGCTTCATTACAGAAGTTAGATGGCTTGCAGGCTCACTAAGGGGATGAAACTTGGCAGTTTCATCTCTATATTGACACACGAGGACTTCTTTAGGCACCTACGTATAAGAATTTACAGACTTTTTGGGATGCAAAATCTATCACCAGGGCCTACATAGCAACTGAAGAGGCCAACGAGGCTAAGTGTCCCGAAAAGATCGAACAACCTCGCTCTTTCCCAACTGAGGGAAAGAGGAAGCACAATGACGGTGATCACGCCCGCAGGAAGCAGCACAGGACTGAAGCGCCAGAGCGAAGGGATTACAGGCTGAACAACCTGACGCCCTTAACCGACACGAGCTCCAACGTCCTCACGTAGATCCGTGGAGAGAAGTTTATTAAGTGGCCAAAACCACTTAAGAAAGCCGATGGAGGAAATCCAGCTAAGTATGTGATTTTTATCAATCTCCCGGATACTCCACGGAAGATTGCAAGACGCTTTAGCGGAAGATCGAGGAACTCATCAGAATGGGGCACCTTACCAGGTTCGTCAGGAACCAAGAATAGAGTTTTGACATTTTAGGCGGGGAATGACCAGAACCTTCTCAGTCGTAGAATTGAGTCGCGGCTGGAATGGTTAATATGATCACAATCCGGCCAACCAAGACCCCAGTGGATTGCAAGATGCAACAGATTGGGTGAAAAAAGCTGCATATAGAAAACAACGTCATTAGCTTTAGTGATGATGACTTGAGCCATGTAATCTCCCTTCATGCAGATCTCCTTATTGTATCCACACTCATTTCGGACGGTAGTGTTGACTATCAACTAAAACGAGTCTTTATCGATAATAAAAGTTCCAGAGATTTATTTTATCTTGATGCCTTTTTAAAACTTGGGTTAAAAAAGAGTCAACTGAAACTTGTCAAAGGCTAGCTCTATGGCCTTACAACGAGCCAGTAGTTGTCCAAGGAATGATCCAGTTGGTGGTCACCCTGAGCACATACCCAAGAACCGCAAGTCGAACACTCACATTCTTGGTCGTTGACCTGTCTTTCGTGTACAACGCTATACTAGGTCGCCTGTGCCTAACAGCATTCGGAGCCATCAATTTAATATCGCATCTCAAGATGAAATTCCCAACAGCCTGCGGTATTGGAGAAGTGTTAGAACCGCAAGTCGAACACTCACATTCTTGGTCGTTGACCTGTCTTTCGTGTACAACGCTATACTAGGTCGCTTGTGCCTAACAGCATTCGGAGTCATCACTTTAATATCGCATCTCAAGATGAAATTCCCAACAGCCTGCGGTATTGGAGAAGTGTTAGGCAACCAGGTCACTGGGCGAACATGCTACATGTCTCAAATCACTTCAAGTGGCAGCGCAAAGGCAGCAGGAGAACTTGACTATCAAGATGAAACCACCCTACAATAGGCGCAGTCTGGTAAGGCAACCGATCTAATCCCACTAAATCCGAAAGATTCAGAAAGGTGCGTACAGATTGGGGGCTCACTTACTAGCACACTGCGTGACGAGCTGATAGTGTTCTTATGATAGATGTGAGGTCTGAGTTCTCAAAATATAGTAAATCATGGTAATTAAGTTAATATAACTAAGTTGAGGATAAGTGGATTAAGGAAAATGAAAAGAAATTTGATTCGGAAACAAAAATAGGCATTAGGGGCTCTGCACCTGAGGCACAATTCTGGCGGATTTAACAGAATATCGCGCACGAATGACGCTTGACGAGCACTTGAGTGCGACCATCCGGAATGCCTTGACACTCGATGGGCACTCAAGCGGCGCTCGAGCATGAGCGCAATTTTTTCCACCAACCTAACTTCATTTTTGTTATAAAAAGGAAAGGGGGAGAAGATTGGAGTACGACCGCAAAGAGCAGTGAAGGAGGGAGAGGAAAAAAGGAAAAAAGATGAAGATTTTGACCGTTCCACTCCGATCCAAGTAAGAATAACGGTAGATCGAACTAAGACAAGTATACCTCGGACCTCGTTTTTCATTTTTATCATTTTTAAATATTTTCATAATGTTATTTATACGCTAAAACCCTTGCTCCCTAAGATTTGTTATGATAAAGGCATAAATCTCATGACTTTTGGACTAGATTTCATATTTATGTATATATATTGTGACTTATAACTCCGATTTCATGATTTGGCTTACGTTTTGTCTTCGATTTGTGTTCGAAAGTTTTGCCCAAAACCCTTGCACGAAAATGAAGATATGGTTTTGAGTTTAATTTATGTTTATGTGTATGTGTTATGATTTATGGCTTTGATTTTGTGATTTGACTTAAAATTTAGTTTCGATTTTCGTCCAGAAGTTTTGCATGAAACCTTAAAATGAAAATTTGGGAATTTATGTTTGGAAACTTGGAATCTTGAGATTTCAATGTCAATTGGTGTTTTGTTACAGTTTATTAGACAATTTGTATCTGCAAACATTACATGGAAATATATTATTGAATTATGGAGGCCCTCTGAAATTGCTTGAAAGATTGATTGTATGAATTTGGACTTGGCCTTGAGATATTATGAATTTTGACTATGAAATTATGAGCAAATACATTAAGTTAAGTTAAATTAGTAAGAAAATCGACCTAGAATTGTCAAACAGTCAGATAAGGTTCTCTGACATGTCTTAGAATGTTACGGTGGTAATCGAGGATAATTTCGTTCATGGAGTGATACGTGGTCTGCCCCTAATCAGGACATGATTAGAGGATAGAAATTTGAACCTTGAACCTGGACATCTAATGGAGATGGACATGAAATATCGAATCTTGGCCTTAGATTGTGTGAAGTGAATATAATCGATCCTCGATTACTCGCTCACTCGACTAATAGGGTCTACTAGCTTAGGTTCCTTTGAAGAATAAAGTCAAATTTTGAAGAACGATTGAAATTTGAACTGATTTATGAATTTCGACACTTGTATATCGATTTATGCTTTGCTAATGTTTCCATGACCTTTGCCTTGTTGCATTCATGTTTTTATATGTCATGATATTTGCTTCATTGTATTGTGTTTTACATGAAAGATTCATATTGCATATTTTTGGTACATTATTGGGTTTCAACTCACTTTTACTGTTTTTTTTCTCCAGATAAGTTGAAACCCGATAAGGAATGAAGATAGGATTTACCTAGAAGGAAGAAAGCTTGTTGGGCTTGAAGATTCTGGAGATCTTAAAGAATTGTGGATATATATGATTAGTTTTGAATGAACATTGTATATTCTGATAATGTAGTAATATTTGTATTATGATGGATATATTTATTTTTACTTCCGTGAGTCAATTTATGGTTATAGTTGCTTCCACATTATTTTTAATGTTTAGATTTATTTTGGTCCTAGATGGCATCTCTCTTAGATCCAATACGGTAGTTAGGAGTACTGTGTTGGAGCCATTGATGATATGGTATTTGTTGATCCTGTGAATGTGTTGTGGATGTGTCGTGGATTAAAGTTTGAAGATTATCTATGTATATGTCTTGCATAGGTTGTTTGTATATGGTTTTGGCCCATTTTTAGAGAAAATTCTGCCCGATTTTCTACAGATATTCTATATTAGTTAATTATGGACCTTAGTTTGGTATGTTTTTGGCAGAGGTCCTTAATGGATTAGGATATATTCTGTCACAACAGAACACTGACGTCTTGGCATGGACTCCCACTAATATGCTTGGAATTTTGGCCAGAGTAATGGCCCACAAGTTGGGCCTTGATCACGACCATAAGCCCATCCAGTAGAAGCAGAGAAATCACTCTGTGGAGAAACTAATCGCTATCCGAGAAAATGTGAAAAAGCCGTTGGACGCCAACTTCATCAAAGAAATCCAATACCCGGATTGGCTTTCCAACGTCGTCTTGATAAAGAAAAGTAACGGGAAATGGTGGATGTGTGTCGAATTCACCAACGTTAATAAAGCCTACTCGAAAGACAACTTTCCTTTACCCAAGATCAACCTGTTGGTAGATTCGATATTTGGGCACGAGCTATTGAGTTTCATGGATGCATACTCGGATTACAACCAGATCTAGATGAGCTCAGAGGATAAAAAACACACATTGTTCATGACGGACCAAGGCACCTACTATTATAAGGTCATACCTTTTGGTCTGAAGAACGCGGGTGCCATCTATCAGAGGCTCGTGAACAAAATATTCGAAAGATAGATCGGCCGTAATATGGAGGTGTACGTTGACGACATGCTCGTCAAGAGTAAGATCACCAGCGACCATATTCACGATTTGGCTGAGTCCTTTGAGATATTTCGCATGCACAATATGAAGTTGAATACTTCCAAGTGTATTTTCGGAGTATCTTTGGGCAAGTTTTTGGTTTCATCGTCTCTCAACGAGGAATCGAGGCAAACCCTAAGAAGATCAAGGCTATCACGGACATGACTCCGCCACGGTGTGTCAAAGATGTCCAGAGGCTAACCAAATGATTGGCAGCCTTGACCCGCTTCTTAGTCAAATCGGGGGACAAGTACTAGCCTTTCTTCAAGGCTTTGAGGGGGACGAAAGCAAACGGATTTTAGTGGACTACAGAATGCCAGGCAGCCTTCAACGAATTGAAGTAGTACCTGGCTAGTTTGTCATTGTTGGCGTCACCCAAGGACGGAGAAGAGCTGTACCTCTACCTTGTAGTATCGGAGGTGGCTCTCAGCTCTGTCCTCATGCTCCAGGACTCTGACTCTCAGCGACTGGGCTACTATGTGAGCAAGAGTTGGAATGGGTCCTCAATGTAGACAAATCGTCTACAGAGTCAGGCAGCGGTGCCGAGGTGGTCCTACGAACCCCTGACGGGTTTGAGGTGAAATACTCTCTTAGACTCAATTTTTCGACAACCAATAACGTTACCTAGTACGAAACTCTATTAGCCGGGTTAAGACTAGCCAAAGAGTGCTCCACCAAACGGTTGACCGTCTATAGCAACTCTGAGCTGGTCGTTAATCAGGTAAACGGGAGTTTTGAGGCATGCAACCCTCACTTAGCCAAATACTTGGCTAAGGAGAAGGACGTCATCCAGAGATTTGATAAGCTGAACCTAGTCCACATCCCCAGAACTGAGAATTAGAAGGCCGACCAACTTACCAAGGCAGAGTGGGACGAAAACCAAGAGCAGTACTCGAGAGATATGCGGGAGGTCTTGACAACTCCCAACTCTGAGAAACAGAAAGCGATACAAATCTCCGATACAAAAAACTGGATGATACCTTACCAGAAGTATCTGACGGATGGAGCACTACTAGAGAACGCGGATGATGCCAAGCGAATCAAGAATACGGAAGGTTGGTGCCTTACTCTTGAAGAGGCCGACTTCGATTTAAGCGAAGTCCACCTTGGGATATACGGATTACACATTGAAGATAAAAATCTAGCATTCAAGATTATGTGTCAGGGATATTACTGCCCGACAATGAAGGAGGACGCCATAAAATTCGTGAAGAAATGTGAGAATTGCCAACTCCATGGCAATCTTCACCACCAGCCGCCCGCTGAGCTGAGATCTCTTCAAGCTCCTTGGCTTTTCGAGCAATGGGGGCTCGATATTCTCAACCCATTTCCCATTGTGACAGGGCAAAGAAAATTCATCATCGCAGGTATTGACTACTTCATCAAATTGGTTGAAGCCGCCCCGCTGGCCAAGATTATTGAACACAACGCTCTAAAATTCATCCGCCAGATCATAGTCAGCAGATTTGACGTCCCCGAGGTTATTGTGACTTACAACGGGACCCAATTCTCATGAAAATACTTCACCAAGTATTGCACCAATACAGACATCAAGTTGATCCACACTTCGGTGGCTTACCCACAAGTAAATGGACAAGCGGAGGTCACAAATCGCACACTACTCCACGGTCTGAAGACCAAGCTAGATGACGCAGGGGGCTCCCGGGTCATTGAGCTACCCTCCGTCCTATAGTCTTATCGGACGACTCCAAAGGAACCAACTCGCGAGATGCCATTCAGTCTCTACTACGAGACTGAAGCAGTAATTCCAATCGAGATCGGTCTTCCAAGTCTTAGGGTTGAAGTTTTCGACCCGTAATGTAACTTTTAAAAAATCAGGGAACACCTAGACTTATTAGAGGAAGCCCGCGACACTACAAGAATGCGAACAGCAACCTACCAGCAATGAATCGTTCACTATTACAACAAGAAGGTAAAAGCGTGGCAATTCGAAATTAGGGATTTTGTCTTGCAAAGCATCGAGGTTATGGGCAACACCGCCAACAGGAATAAACTCTCCCTGAATTGGGAGGGGCCCTTCCTAGTCTCAACCGTCCTGCGGAATGGAGCCTACAAACTTTGGATCCAGAACAGCAAGTTGGTTTCACAGACATGGAACATAATCTACCTCAAGCACTACTTCCAGTAAGGGCATAGGTAAGTCGTCCATGTGTATACTTGTAAATGTATGTATCATCCTTAATAAATAAAAGAAAATATTTTTCTATTGTATTGTACTGTCTATTCTTTTCTTTTCTATTCCATATGTATGTGTGTGTGTTTGTAGGATTATACAAGCGACCTAGATTGCCCCTAAGTCAGGCGGATTTTTACTCGCTCGTAACTAAACCCTGGTCATCCAAGTGCCCTATAAGTGGTCGTAACTAAACATTGGTCATCTAAGCAGCCTATAAGCGATCGAATTAAATCCTGGTCATCCAAGTGGCCCACAATTGGTCGAATTAAATCTTGATCATCAAGGCAGCTCATTGACGGTCGAATTAAACCTTGGTCATCCAAGTGGCCCGTTTGCTGTCCAAATCTAATGGGGCTAAAGCAGTACACGTGACAACCTCCTTCACAAGGAGATAACGTGATCAGTCAACGACGATTGACAGGAGTAAAAGCGCTCAAGCCAAAAGCTGGCCACCCAAATTCACACCCGGGTAGCGCCACAAAGTCTCTACTCATACACGAGTATAGAACAGGCTTGACACGACATCAAGATCTGCCTTGATGTCTTCTCCAGGGCTTAAACCCACCAGAGAGCGCCACAAACGTCTCAAGCGAGATAGATTGCTAACTTGAGTACGATACACCAAATCGGCCTACCAACGCAAGAACAAGTAATTTGGAAAGGCAATAAAGACGAAGACACGCGACATCACTAAAATGATTATTTTATTGATTATGTATGAATATTTACAGCTACATATAAAACACATAGGGCTATAAAAATCTACGGTGGAGTGGAGCCCCCGGAGGAGGTGGTGGTGGCCCTTGACTACTCTAGGACAGCCCCACGAGGCTCTCGCAACACTAGGAAGAACAGTTTGCTGGATAAAAAATATCAACTGAAAAACTATAGTTAACCAGCCATGCAATGCGCAGGCAAAGGTGGACGCCTTCCAACAACCGTGCCCACATCATCCCAGAAACATCATGGGGACGTATACGAGTGGTTAGCTCGTTCTCCAGAGATGTGATCTGAGCTAAGAGATGATCAATGCGCCTCGCGGCCCGACCGGCTTCCTCTCTCCACTTGGTGTTCTCCTCTTTCAGTCAGGTATTCTCCTCCTCCAGGCTAGATAGCACGGTTTGAAGAGCAGTTGTGTCCTCCTGGTGCTCTTCCTTGAGCAGCTCCACTTCCTCCTTGAACCAGGCTATCTCTCTGTCACGATCAAAGATCACTATGTCCCGTTAGCACAATCCTTTGGCAATTGCTCCAGTTATTTTATCCTCCCGCAAAAGCCGATAATGCTAAGTAACAAGAAACAGAGGAAGAAAAGAGAAGGAAGAGTTCAAAGGTTTACCTGCTAGATCCTGTGCATCGACCTCACTGGCCTACTACGAGACCTCTGGACTGGCGACAAATGACTGAAAACAGTAATCTCCTAGACAGGCTCAGCAGAGGCCTCCGCCGCAAGCTCCTCCGGCAACTCCTCAAAAAGGTCAGCCGTCTCAGTAGGCTCTCTGATGGAGGGCTCCTCCATTAGCTCAATACTGATGCCAACGGCCTCTAAGGGCTCTCCGGCGGTTGGCACCTCATGGAGCTCTCCAGTAGCAGGCTCCTCAGGCTTCATAGCCGGAACCTCAGGCTGCTCAACAGCCAGCACTGTTGGAAGCTCCGCAGGTAACTCCCACCAGTTTTTCAAATTTTGGCCTAGAAGGTCAACGAATTCGATCAACACTTCCTCCACTAGTTCTCCAAATTTTAGCTTAGACAGTCAACGAATCTAATCAACATTTCCTCCACCAATTCTCCGAATTTTGATCTAGACGATCAACGAATCCGGTCAACACTTTCTCTCCGCCAACTCTCCGAATTTTGTCCTAAACGGTCAACAAATCCGGTCAATACTTCCCACGGGGATTTTCTAAATTTTGGCTTAGAGAGTCAACGAATCCGGTCAACCTTTACCTCAAAGGTTCTTCGGATTTTGGCCTAGAAGGTCAACGAATTCGGTCTAGGCTTCCTTCAAGAGTTCTCCGAATTTTGGCCCAGGACGGTCAATAAATCTGTTCTACGTTCCCTTCATAAGTTCTCCAAATTTTGGCCTAGATGGTCAACAAATTCGGTCAACAATCCTCTCCGTCAGTTCTCCAGATCTTGACTTTATGGTCAGCAACTGCAAGCGACGCGATCAACAGACCAAAACTCATCGCCAGATTCCTCACCAAGTCACCTCAGCCACTCGCGACCCATCTTGGACATGCTGGAGGCTGGAGGCCGGAGTCCCAGACCACCAGTATGGGGGCCTAGTAATGGGTACGTAGTAATGGGCTAGTCTAAGAAGGAGGAATGGCCCAGATTCACAATGACCCATTTGCGCCTGGACGGTCAACGCCCGACGTTGACCGGTCGAAAAGCTAATGAGCCAAGAAAAGCCCAAGCACAGGACAGACAACTTGCTCCCAAGATGGTCAATAATTCCGTTGACCGAAAGTATGACCAGTTGACCGTCTGTAGACTAGACCTCAAGTGGGCCAAGCCCAGATTAGCCCACACGTCCGTCATCGACCAGCAACAGTCTTTTTTCCTAATTTTGTGCGCTCCATAGAAAGTAATTTTTATTATAACGGTTATCAGTAGATTCAACACGCATCCCTGAAGGAAGGGGTCAGAATTCTTTTCCCGTCTACTGAAAAATCTAGCGGTTATAGAACAAAGAATAAAAGCCATCAAATCAACGACCGTCACAGCCATAAAGGCTCCACGCCACAAAAGACAGCGATCCCAGTAGAGTGCAGGAATCAAGCCCTTCTGCACAAGAAAGACAGCCCCGCACAGTGGCTATAAAAGGCCATGGAGTTCTCACTCCAAGGCACTCTGATTAACCAGCAAAAAGCTCTCTATTACTAAGCTCTCATGCTTCCATAATGCGCTCTCTTTCTACTACTACATTCCTAGTGAATACAGTACTGAGAGTTTTTGCTCCTCACGAGCAACCCAAAACCTCTCAACTAGAGCACCCCATCACAAGCACTCTCTGCATTCTCATTGCATCTCTTTACTTACACCTTCTTAATTCGAAGGCTATTTACTGACTTGAGTGTCGTTGTATTTTTGGTGGGACAACCTCCCGCTGTCACCTGACCTCTTATTCATAGTTGTGGTGTGCAAGGTCCGACTCAGTGGATAAAACCGAACTCAAACAGGAGACTTGATCCGAATTTGTTCGAAACTTGGATCCAATATGCACCATTCATACTTTCTGCAAAAATTTAAGTATGATGAATTTTAACATATGGAATGCTAAATAAGTATGATAACACAACAAAAATTTAGTAAAATGCAGAAATCAGTAATTTTATTTTTATTAGCAAATATGCAAAAGAGCTATGTGAATTTTCAGAACATATAAAGTATGTAATTTATAGTGTTTAGACATGCAAGAATATCGTGCACAAAATTAAGCATACAGGAGCACAATATCAGATTTTTAAAACATGCATAAAGAAAAAACTGTAAAAATCAACTAACTTATACAATATACATGAGTTTAAACATAAATTTTATGCATAACTGTAGAAGAATAAGTAAAATTTCATATGTATATTAAATATAAATATCGTAACTTTAAATTTATGTTATGTATGAGTATTTGAAATAATAATAAAAGAAAGGCTTGGAATGACTTGCTTTGGCTCCAAATTATCAAAATTTTAACGTGGATTCACTTGAATTGAGCTTCCTTGGCTTCCTCTCTCTCCTTCTTTCTCTTCTCTTTTTCTCCTTCTCTGTCCTCTCTCAAATTTTGCTGAAAAATGACAGAAAATCAGCCGACTGTTCTATTTATACAGAAGTGACGCTCAAGTACTGGTCATGCACATGCTAAGCGCCACAACTAAATATTGCAATGCACAAGTGCCACCTCGGGCGCACGTCTAGTACCGGCATTCTACCTCCGTGTGCTCGAGCATCCCTTGGGCATGCATTAAAAGTAAATATTCTACTAGCGCATACTCAGACACCGATTAGGCGTCCCTCAAGCGTGAGCATTTTGCCTTCCCAGACACGGGTGGGCGTCGATCGGGCATCCCTCGACTTAATGTAACCCAGTACAAATTGACTTTTGACCTAATTATTTTTATTTTTTAGTATCAATTTTAATTATACTAACTCAATTAATTATAATTATGATAGAATCCAAACTTAGGCCTTACAATTATTACAAAGGATGGCCAGAAGGGCTCGTTCAGCATAGCCTTAGGCTTAGAGGTTGAAAGATCCCAATTGATATTAGCCCCAAAGTCCGTCATCTCCAATGGAAGAGAAGCTCACAAATTTCTTTGGTGTAGATAACCCATCAGGAAATCTGAAGCCTTCAAGGAAACCAGAGTTTTGTAAGACTGAAGCCCTCATCGAAAGGAGACATGAGGAAAAAAATCAAGCACTTTGCGTCAAACGTTTCCTTGAAGCCTCTTATTAAGCTGGCGACATTCAACCCTTTGTTCTTCAACTATATGTCAAGCAATAGTGGCACGCTCGTTAGCCTCAGTCACTTCATATTAAACTGAAGAAAAGGAAGCCCTCAACTCATGGGCTGGTTTCAACTGCCACAGCTCGAGCTTTAGAAGATGCAGCTCTATCTTTTGCGATTTACCCTCGGTCGACAAACACATCAATTTGATCCTCAACATTATGAGACCTGCGCATCCATTCAGCTAGTTCATTTTCCAAAATGTTGACCTCGTACTTCAACTTTTTCGCCCTAGCTTCAGCATTATTGGAACGAAATTCCATAGGTTGTGCTACTTCGAGACTAATTTATATGCCAATTGAATGCTCCATTTCTCGCTTTAACAAGGGAAGCTTGTGCTTGATCTGATCCATTATAA
This sequence comes from Nepenthes gracilis, assembly GCA_033239525.1. Lineage (NCBI taxonomy): Eukaryota > Viridiplantae > Streptophyta > Magnoliopsida > Caryophyllales > Nepenthaceae > Nepenthes > Nepenthes gracilis. The sequence goes on along the minus strand of BSYO01000025.1, from coordinate 5,688,913 downwards.
ATAAGAAATACCTCTATGAATAAAAGATCATCATCAACGAAAGGTCTAAACGAAGGGCTAGCTAAACCGTGGCTTGGAAGTGCAAGTGGCATCCAACAGCAAATACGTAAAGCCGCTTGAGGAAAAGGACTCTATGAATCAAAGGCTTCCAATGGATGCACATGACCAGCACCACTCATTTTGGGGGGCAAATTCAGGATGCAGCTCAGTATTACGATCGGGTGAAAACACAGCCTGACAAAAAGAATTATCAGCACTAGGTGTCCATTGAAAACACTTATGCCAAATATTTTCTTCAAGCGAAGGGGCAAATCTCATATGCGCATTCATTCCACCCGTTGGAAAAGAGGCCAACTTGACAAAATCACCTGGAGGATTATGTCTTGAAGAAACCTTACGGGTGACAAGAGAGGCCTCCACAGAAGCAGACCTTGGCAAGGCATAAAACATCATTGAACCCTAACTGCGCAACAGTAGGGGCTACAACTGCAGACTTGTTCCTGCTTGTAGATCAATGAGATATATTAGATTTCTCATCTAATACAAGCAGGGGGACTTGCTCATCTGCATCTTGATCAGAGACTTCCCTAGAAGGTGAAACCTAAGTGGGATTTTATTCCAAGGGAGTGGGCGAGAAATAAACTTTCTCAGAAGGTTCAGCCTGGAATGACGTCCGAGGAGGAACCCAAAATTGCGTGACTGCTTCTGCACTCTCCTCATCATTATCCTATCAACGTAAGAGCGCTTCAATCTCGGTAGATAACCTCACCCAAGCAGAGGAAGTGATAATTTGGGCGGCAGAAACCTAGCTGGGAGGTTTTCAGGATGAACTACCTCAGCCCTAGTTATCCAAGAAGCCCTCAAAATTAATCCATTATGCCTATTCTTGTGGCGAGGAGGAACATTAGCCACAACATTGTCTTCGACAACAACATACCACCTGACAGCATCCGAGGCATTGAAAGTAAGAAAATTACCCCTTTTTTTGTAACTCATCAGCATATTTGTATTGGCCTAGTTTTAAAATTATAAATTTGATAATGTTTAAAAAAATTTTGAGGTCAAATAAAAGATTAAGTGAAATTCAACATTGATTTAAGTCATATCGGATTAAATGATGCTTGACCGATAATTCACACATATACTTGTGTGTTTTGGGTAAAGAGGTTGCGGTTGAAGGACGTCTGATCGTAACTCGAGCATATTATTGGCAAATTGCCAGCGCCTAATGCTTGCTGAGGGATGCTTATGCGCATTTTTGACAAATTATCTGCGTTTGATACACATCTGAAGTGATGTTTGTACACTATAGTATTTTGTTATAGAGCACGATGTGAGTATGATAGATGCACTTGTACCAATTTTTTATAAAAGTCACGTCCAACTAATTTTTAATTATTTTTTATTAAATTTTGAGAGAAGTGAGAGAATAAGAAGAGGAAAAGAGAAAGAATGAGAAAGAAAATAGTAGATGAGGGTATTTGAAGTGAATTTAAGGAAGATTTTTGCTAAAAATGAAAGCAATACAAGTACATTCCTAACTCATTTCTCTTGCTATTGTTCCTTATGATCTCCATGAGCATTTGTCACCATAAATGCTCTTGCTTGTTACATTTTCATGCCTAAGATACATATTCATCATATGTATGTATTATCCATCTTATTTTTTTACAATATTGTATAAAATTAATATCTTAACCCATACACATTGTATTAAGTAGCTAGTTTTTTGCACTATAGCCCATGTGTATTCTGAAATAATGATTAAATGGTTCTTGTATGCTTTAAATTCATACATAATATCCTTACATACCCAAAATATTTAAGTATATGTTTTACATGTCGTAAAATTTTATTAAATTGCCCCATGCATGTTTGTCAATTGAGAAGAGATGTTTTACCACAAGAATTTCTTTGATTTTTCCATAATTTATTGTTTCAAAACAATCACGTGTTTAAAAATTTTATAATGCAGTTTTTTTATATTTTAAAATTTACACATTCAAATTTCTATAGAAATTGGATGTACTTCATGATAAGTATTTGAAAGAATTATAATGAAAACTATATAATTTATGAAAGAATTATAAATATTTTCTCAAACATGAAAAAATATAGATGTTCATTTATATTTATATAGATTTTTCTTTTGTTATATATGGACCATTGTTAGAAATTAATATTGATATATTATGATATATTTTAATATATTATAGTGGCAATCGAAATTTAAACCTATCATCCGGGAGGTAAGAGTGGTACTCGACCCCATATACAGGGTTATATATATAACGGTACATCTAAGGATCTTAAATAGTAGCGTAAGATATTTAATTGTATGAAAATAAATATAATCCAAGTTTTGATTATTCATTCATTTATCGGTAAAGTCTTAATGATCATTGGCCTATAGGAATTAGCATGATTTGGCCATAATACATTATATATTAAGAGTTAGAAAAATAAATCTAAAACATTTTCATGAATGTTACAAAGATTCATTGCTTGCATCTGAAATTCTTATTATTATTTTTTTCAGTATGTTTTAATATAAGTTATATGTTTAATTATGAAAAAATTTATATACTTTATTGAATAATTGACTTACTTTTAGTTTTATTATTTTTGCTAACCTTCTTCAAATTAGTGGGCTCAAGACACTTAGAGATTGAGGTTGGTGAAAAGGCTATTCAAGAAAATTTAAATTAGGAATCGAAATGATCGGATGATGTACTATACCCGGGACATTAGCATAGGATGTATAATTTTGTTTGGATAACGGTTTTATATTATATAAAAATTGTGATATTCTTATTAGGCATGTATATTGAATATTGAATGTCCTTTAGTAGTTTAAACTGAATTATAATTTTTGGGTACTCTACTATCGATAATATATTTATTATTGTGAATATTTCAGGATTAGATTACTGATAAAAATTACAACCATTTGATGACATGGTATTTCGGATCCTGTGATTTGACTGATTATTTTATTTTGGGTTGATTGTTAATATCTGCTTACAGTTCACGTCCAAAGTCACATTGATCTTTTTTTTTTTTTTTTTTGAATTTTATAAGAAAATTTTTGAGTTATGATTTTGGCAATGAATTAACATAATAATTAAATTGTAAAATTTTGGGATCGGGGACGTGACAATGTTGAATTATAAGATCTACATATAGGGCTTGGTATTGAAAGATTCGCCTTCTCCCACACTTCTAGAATAAGCTGTGGTGGATCCAACAGATCTTAGACTGGCCCAAAGCGTGGCCCAAAGAGGAAGTAATGGCCCAATAGGCACCCGCTCGAGACCAAGTTTTGGAAAGCGTAGCATCAGGAGGAGGAAAGCCCAAATCATGACGGCCTACCACACGATCTGTTAAGACAAAGGCTTAGGCAACGGTATGGGTGGTCTAGACCGGTAGACCCAGAATCATGCAGTGAAAAATGGGTGATTAGGATTGTTTGTAGTGCAATGCGAATAATTGCCCTCCCCACATGGCGTCTAAAATCCTGACAATCAAATGAATATCTACAAAGCATTTACCCATGCAGGGTATCACTTTGGGAGGACAAGTACAATCCCTAATGTTTCTAAAAAAAGCCATGATTGCTATACTGGCCTCCAGGGCATGCTCGAGGAAAGAGCTCAGTCGATCCTCGAGGGGCAACAACCATCAGCTATGAGATCCAAGGAAGCATAGACTGGGTCCAATTCTATAAATCTCTCTTTTTCACTACAAGGAAAGGAGACGAAGATTCATATCTTCAAGCATCCCTAAAATGTCAAATTTCATTTTCTCAAGCCACTCAGCCCGCAAGTGTACAGTCTCTCTCTCAAGCCACTTAGCTTACGAGTGCCCGCTATCTTTAAAGCTACTTCCCCACCGAGTGCATCTCTTGAAGCTTAGCCTTTCATGACACACTCAATCCCCCATTTCTAACGTGCATCAACACATTCCTTGCATCATTCTTTTTTTACCCTACTGAAAAATATTTTTAATTTGAATGTTAGAAGATATATTGGGAAGTATGTCCCATTATTCTCTAATATCTTGTTTGTCTATTGTGATGTATAAGATTCAGGTTATTAAAAACAAAGATGAACCCGTTTCAATTTGACCTACAGGGAATGATTAAGTGACTCCCTAATCCAAACAGTAATTCAAATTTAGGAACGTATCAAACTAAATTCACATCTCCCCATTTATTAGATGGGATCCAATCTTCATCAACTTTAATGAAAAAAAATTGATCCTTTCAATTCTTGACGAAATTTAAATTTTTTTCTTTTATTTTAAATTTATTTCAAGAGTCAATTAATCTAGTCTTTTTTATGATTAAATAGAAATGTAATCTTCACTACCTTGGCATCAAATTTCATTTGATGGCGGTGAAAGAAAACTCACAAAGTCACCAAGGATTGAATGACATTAGAGTGAAGGCATACAATATGAATTTGAATGGTATCCACTATTTATATGAATTTCCTCCCCATAGGAATGGGGAGTCCACTTTTAAAATAAAATTCATAAATGGTTACAAAATCATTCCCAGGGAAAGATGCCCCATTTTCAAGCGAACAAAACATGTAAGAAATAGCGATAATATTATTATACTTATTGTAGAGACTAAGTATATTGGCGAGAGACATAACAAAAGTAATGTTAGCCATCCCAATAGAAGAAAAACCACTAGCTTATCGCGGTGCCATGAGTGAATCAAGAAAAATAGTGTAGAAGATTTTAAAAGTGCCAAAGATCTAAAAACTAAGGTAATTCAAGAAGACATTGTTCAAATACTTAGATATTAAGGTCGAGATGAATCTAAAGAGCCACGTCCTTTTTAAAAATTATGTGTCTAAAGTGGGGCATGTTACTAAAATATTTTGTATCTCTAGCCAAACGGTGCATTCTAATAGGTTTAATTGTCTATTCAAAATGTAAACTTGCCCAATTTTTTCTTCTTCATACTTAAAATGTAAACAATCGCCATAACGAATAATGACATAAAGGTACTTTTACAATTCCAAAGTGGAACATTTATATTCTTACAAAATTGAAAATCTACTACAAGTATCGACCATAGATAATTTATGCTATTTTATAGATAATTTACTCCAAATTATTACAACTATCGACCATAAGAAGCCCTTGTGTCATGTTTAGCATGGTATAGTGACGCATAGGCGGCCTGTAAAATTTGGTCATGTTGGCATGATACGGTTTATTTAACATCTCTATATAAAACTTACACAATTTTTTTCTTAACGTGGAGATTCAACAAAATAACATCTTACTTTGCTTTAAACATTTTCAAAGTGTTATCTTAATATTTAATCAATAATATTTCTTAAACAATAATAATATTATTTTTTCTATAGAAGTTACCCTACAAATTTTTGCATTCCATTAATTTATGTCCCGAAACAATTTAGGGTATGAAAAATATCAATCCATATTTAATTTGTTTATCTTACATTAAAGATATTGAATAAATTATAAAACTAATAAAATTAGAAACTCATTTCTAATAAATTTGTTGCATTGTGCAATAATTTATGAATTATTAATTTAATTAATCACATGGGACATTTATCTCTTACTAAAGTAAAGAATATTTCATTAATTATTCTTTTATTTCATTGTTTTTTTTTTTCATTTCATCCAATAACTTTCCCCACGTATCAATTTATTGAACACAAATTAATAATATTAAAGAAAAATTGTATGCACATGATAAACTAATGTATCTCAAATCTAAGGATAATTTATATATTTTTTATGTAAAAATTTACGTTTGACATGTAACAAAACTTTTCATAAAAGAATTTTTAATTTAAATTATTTCATTAAATTTATTTTCTAATACGAACCTACACATTTACCATGATGTTAACTACATAAGTGAGCTCAGTTAACTTCTTCAACAAGTTGATATAATGTGCATCGGTTAACCGGATTATTAATTCTATTCTTAATGATTTTATAATTGATAATATTTAAAATTTGAACTCTTCAAATAATTAGAGTTTAAAGGTATATTTCATTATAATTCTGTAATTGTATTACTCAAAAATAAAAAATTGATCATGCAAATAAATATCATATGTATATATGTAAGTATGATAAATATAAAAACCTTAATAATACTTAAATAAGAATATAAAAAATTAATATCTCTTCCAACCTGTTACAATTTACTTACAAAGCACATTATTCCTAAAGTTTACGAAATGGATTTGAGATACTACTCATAAAGAACGATTGGACGGATGCAATTGCCTATGTAAGAGCTAAAAGAGTACAATTCATTCTGCTGCAGTCAGATAGGTGACAAAAATAAGAAAGTAATTATACTTACTGTTACGGTTATGATTTATTCTATTTGAATATTAGTCCTCAAAAATTGCTTTGATTCTACTTCATGGTCTTGATAAAGTAATGACAGGTGAATTAATAGAATTTGAAAAGAGGACAATAAGCATTGGGTTAAGCCCCACAACGAATGCAACCATCGTGTTTAATTGCCAACGTTGAGTTTGAAATCCTAAACAGACTATCAGCGATAAGCCGAATAAAAGTGATGCGGCCTAAGTCAGGGGGGAGAGCTCATCCTAAAAGACAGGTTTAGTAGGAATGAGAGCCCCATAATTTATAAGTTTAAGGTTTTGCCTCCAACTTTTCAATGTGAAATTCGCATCATTTCTCACTCCTTTAATAGTCACAAACCTCGGCGGCTACACTCTGCTACACTTCACTCAGTGACTTTCACTCTACAATGCTTCACTCTGCCCCGCGCGCACTGATAGCAGGTCAGTTGCACTTTGCTACACTTCACTCGGCGACTTTCACTCTACAACGCTTCACTTTACTCCTTTAACAGCCGCAGACCTCGGTGACTGCACTCTGCTACACTTTACTTGGCAACTTTTACTCTACAACACTTCACTCCGCCCCGCGCGCACTGATAGCAGGTCAGCTGCACTTTGCTACACTTCACTCGGCGACTTTCACTCTACAACGCTTCACTCCGCATCGTGCGTACTGATACCAGGTCAGCCCCTCCGCAGGTAACCTTTTCCGATCAAAACCCTCCACAAGTAGCCCTCTTCGAGTTAGAGTTGGTCTCAATGAAAGCATCATTGATGTGAGTATAAGCCAGAAGGAGATCACATCCCAAAAGACTGGTCTAGTAGGAGGAAGAGCTCACTAACTTATAAGTTGGAGATTTTGTCTCCAACTTTTTAATGTGAGACTCACATCAAAAAGTGAGAATGACATCAAGTCATCATGCCCCTTACACCCTAGGCGACACACGTGCTACAATGGCCAGGACAAAGGGTCACGATCCCTTGAAGGTGAACTAGTATCGAATCATTGAATATTCATTTTGATAAAAAATCACTATATGTTAAAACAGGCAATATCATGAAAAATAGACAAATTTATGACTGCTACTTAGTATCGGTAATAGGTCTTATCGGATTTTGACACAAAGTATTTTATTTTAGTAGTAGATTTAATTAATAACTATATTTTTTTTTAGTTAGATAAGGGTTCATAATTTTGTCCCCTTCTATTTTGTTCATGACTTTTATGGATGCGAGTATTGTTCCATAGCTTACTTATCAAAATATAAAATAAAATTTGTATTCAGAAATTATAATTTTAAGTATTTTATGCGATGGTAGGCAGAAGTGGTTGACATAGGCGGAGGTTTTTTATTTTATAAATTCTAATGTGACATACATATGGAAAGTGAAATTATAGATTATATTATTTATTAGTGAGATAAATAACATTAATTAATAAATATTCTCCTAAAATGTTGACTGTAAAGTAATTAAAAAATTAAAAAAATATTATTATCCTCCCCCCACCCCCCAACCAAATGAGCTGTTATGTGGACTGCCATAGTGGGGAAACAAATGGGGAAATGATAGGCATATTTCACATATTTGTTCCACTATATTATTTTATATTATTTATTTATTTATATGATAATATGAATTAGTGAATATATATTGTACTAATGAGACTATTTAAAAAGTGTATGAAAGGTTTTTCAAATATTTCTTAAATTAATAAAAGATATATATATTTTTAATATTCTTCAATAATGTGTTATCATATAAATTCATATAGAAATAGTTAAATTAATAACCTGCAAAAATTATCCCCACATATTTAAACTTTGAATATAATATTTTAAATAATTATTTTTTTTATAATTTTTTAAATATTTGACCTTTATATTTAATATATATTTATATTACAAAAAATTTAAATATAAAAAAATACCTAACTTTTGACATAAATTTAATGGTGAGGAGTGACTCAGGGGTCGCTGTGACGACCGGTGGTTCAACACTTCACCGCGTAGCATGCGCGCATCATTTGCTATCGTACTCTCTGTCTGCTTCTGCGTTACTGTTTAATCTCCTTATCGGTTGAAAAGCCACGACAAAGTCATCTTTGTTTTGATTTCAACACGAATTAGGTATTTTCGCCTTCTCTTTGTCATCTCGATTGGTCGATGTCTTCGTTGAATTCAGGCAATATATTCATGATGATCGAAGAGGCTTGGATATTTTTTAACTTTTGATTCTTTCGCGTCATGGCAGCATTGTGTTTTCCTTCGTTTGCTCGCATTTTCTTTCTGTTTCGTGGGGTGTTGTCTCTCAATTTATGCATTCTAATTGCCGATTATACTAAAGGAATAACTTATTGTGGAAAAAATGAGAACTTGAAATCCTAAAAATGTTTCGAATATGCAAACAAAAAAGGGCTTAGAATCATTTGTAGAATTTACAGGCATAAGTTGGTGGTGGTAAATTGAAAATTCCAGGAGTCTTAAAATGGCGGAAACTAAAAAAATCGATTACTGCATTGAACCATCTTCATCTCTAATCGGACGATCAAACTACAAAGATGAAAAATCTCTACAAAAAATTGCATCGATTAGACCCATAGATCACAGGTCACTTACCCAAAAAAAAAAAAAAAAAGATCACAGGTCACATTACTATGGATATGGATGGACCTGCCTGTGTAGTTTTGTTCATGACTTTTGATTACGAAAGATATATTTAACTGTTTGAATTTTTTTTCTTATATTCAAATGTCTTTGCCGTTAATTTTCTGAAAATTATTATTTGATCCCTAAAATATCTAGAATATGTTAGTACGTCCTTGAATCAGGAAATTATATTGTTCTTGATTGATGCCCCGCTCTTATCAAGTTGTGGTTTATATGATATGGAGCATACAACATGCATATTTTCACCCTCCCACTTTCTGCGGATCGTCCGTTCTGTACATAGGTTTGTTTCTAGGAGTATTTGGACTTAATTGATTCTCTCCTTTCAGTAATGGAACTTCAGTTCCTGTTTGATGAATATATGTAGGAAATGAAACCTTGGTCTAAGTTTAGACATTAATTTGATAAAATTTTTGACCAAACAAACTGCTAAATTCATTAATTGAAAGCAAGCTTAATGATTCTGAATCTGTATGCGCTGCGCATAGGTTGTTGAAGAAAGATGGGAGGTGGAAAGGACAAGCATGATGAATCTGACAAAGGGCTTTTCTCACACAATTCTCATGGTCATCATGGGGGTAATTCCCCACAGGGCAACCCACCCCAGGGTTATCCTCCACAGGGCTACCCTCCCCAGGGTTATCACCCACAGGGCTACCCACCTGCAGGATACCCCACACAGGGCTATCCGCCTGCAGGATACCCTTCCCATGCAGGACACCCAGCTCCAGCACCATTTTATGGTTCCCATAATCCACATCATTCAGGTATAATTTGTTATTGACTTTGGTTGCCCAATAAAATTACCCTGTTGGTTCCCATAATCCACATCATTCTTTAATGAAGATGTGTCTTGTGCGTTTGATTTTTTATATATATTCCACCATATCATCATGTTGGGGATAAAACGCTGGAAGATTGTTCCATTCTTGTGTGAACTTAGCATGAAACTAACAAATAGTGCAAGCGGTTGCATGCACAAGATACAGCAATTTTTACGTCCCTCTCAAAACTACAGGAAAATTCATGAAATTTTCATATCCAAATTAATACTCCAATATCAAAAATCATGGGTACATAACCCTAGCGCCACTCACAACTGGGGTATAAATCATCATGACAGCAGCACTACACAAAGCTTGAATTCGGTATAGAAGAAAGAGCAAGTGAGAAAAACTATACACGGTAAGTGCTGTAAATAGAGTCCAGATCAAACCACCAAATTTTGGTAGAGAAATGAATGTGTTATCTCCCAAACAAGTGACAAGGCCTTCCTCTTCTCTCTTGTGCATGTTCACTCTCAAAGGAACCTTCAAATATTGCATTATTAAGCCCTAACTTATGTGCTTAACTTTTATATTGCACCATGCCGCTTGCTCGCAAGAGTGCTGCCAATTGGATGCCTAAGCAGCATTGTCTCGTGCAATCATTTTCATGCATGAATGATGCTCCAAATCCCAATATCAGTGGAAATAAATGAAAAAGACATTATATATATACACACAATAGTTCATGAACTCACATGAGAGTGACCCGCCCAACACCTCATTTCCCGTATTAGCAGTTTTAGAGGTTCAAGAAGTTACTGGTAGCTTTATGACTGAGTTGTTAAATGTAAAGGCAAATGAGATTCCCTCTTGCAACAGCAGATACTAGTAAATTAGTTATGCTCATTGTTTGGAAAAAATATTGGCAATTAGTTATAGGATATGTTTTGTTTGGCCAATGCTGCGGGTTCTTGCTGTCATCTGATTAGGCTTTTGCTAAGGATATTGTCGATTGATGGGGTCTCAGTGAACCCATAAACTTAATTGTTGGTTGGTTATCCTGACAAATATTCACGGATCTTTTTCATCAATAACATTGTCAATTGAAATGTGGAATAAGTTATTTAGGAGTAGACAATTTGCCTGTCTATCATCAGGATCTTCGGGCATGGGCGTATTGTTAGCTGGGGGTGCTGCGGCTGCTGCAGCAGCTTATGGTGCTCATCAGATGGGACACGGTGCTCATCAGATGGGACATGGTGGTTTCATGCATGGTTCTCATCAGATGGGGCATGGTGGCAAGTTTAAGCGCGGTAAGTTTGGAAAACACAGTAAATTTGGTAAACATGGCAAATCTGGGAAGCATGGAATGTTTGGTGGCAAGTTCAAGAAGTGGAAGTGATTCTTATTCGACGCGATAAATGCTAACGTGGCTCTGTTTCAGTATTAAGTGCGATAAATGCTAATGTGGCTCTGTTTCAGTATTAAGTGACTTAATATCATCCATCTATGATAACTTCGGATGATGTCAAATCTGGCGACACATTTTGCTTTGAATGGCTTATGTTATGCCTAATTTCAAGAACAGTTTGCAGGGTGTTATTCTGATTCTAAATTGACCTTGCCATTTTATCTCATCTTAATTTTTTTTTCCTTGGGGGCCTGTGAGGCTAATCCTGCTGATTTTTCTGTGTGGCTTTATTTTTAAAATATATTGGAAATGTTCTTTTCTAATTGTTTGGAAAAGAAAGAGGCAGTAGTAGTCTGGACTTGGTGGGATGTTGCGATCAATTTGATGATCAAGGCAGAGGTTTATAAATGCGTGGATGCCAACTTAGCTTATATAATCGTGAAAAGAACAGCGTGTTTGGCATGATCATTGAAATATTGATTCATAAAATACTTTTGGTATTTGATTGGATTACAACTTATGATATTGATATAATTGTTTTTATCTCTTCATCTTTAAAGTTGATAACATAAAACTTCTTGATATGAGAGGAACCACAGCAATAGTAGAAGTCAACTTTCCTAGTCCACTGTTTGAGTGTGTGCCTCGAATTTCTGTTGGCTTCATAATGCCTGCAATTGATATGACAAAGTATTATTTTCTGTAGTACTGTTTATAGATGAAAATTGGATTTATAGATTTCTTGTTTGCAAGTGTATTTTTGAATGTAAATAATTGCTAACTCGAAAATCTGTATTTGTTGTATTTTGAAATATTCGTGAATTGCTGCTTATTTTTCATCAACAGATAGATATTATCTTGGAAAATTAAGGTAAAATTTAAGTTTTTTTCGTTACTACATTGATATATGTTTGATTCCTGAAATTATAATGGTTATCACCGCTGCTGCCGCCCCTACACCACAGCACTACCGTGACGTTATGCCAAAATAAATAGCAGGGTAGTTTCTGACAATTATTACAATAGTTCCAAATAGAGCTTTGTAATATAGACAAAAATAGTATATCGTAATAAAAGGTCGGTCCTCATGAGTGGTTACATCAACAGGAGCTGATCTTTTTACAGAAAAAGTAAACATTTTTAGGTTGTTTTTCTATGCAAATTATACAAATTATAATATAATAGAACCCATGCGAGTTATAATCGAGACAATGTGGTCACATAAACTGTCACATGTTTAGTAATTATTATTGGGAACCTAACCCTAAGTTTGATTTGAACAACTGCACTGATGATGGTTGAGGAGACTCTCCATCATAAAGAAAAATTAAAAACACTAAAAGTTTTTTCAGTTTAGAAAGTTAATAATTCGACAGCCTGAAATAAAATACCAGCTAAATCAATTTCCCTGTGGTGTGATAAGAAAAGGAAAGAAATTTGATTTTCCCTTGTTGAGTGCAAGGATCACAGGATTGTATTAGACTTCTTTAATCCCTCATCTTACCTTGAAAGCGTGAAGGAAACATACGAACAGTTTGATCCCTTGAAAAATCATTTCTGCATACTCCCATCCTACTCTTTATGCAAATTTTGAAGATGATCACAGTAAAGACCTAAAGGCAGTGTCAGTAGGCTAATTTTGAAAATTCACGCGGGTTAAAACTACACTTCAGCATAGGACCTGTTTTGCCCCAATTTTTCAATGTGTTTTTGGGTGTTCATCAAAAGAAAACAAAAGCCTACAAGAAGCCCAATCAGTTTTTCAAGAAGTTCTTTTTGAGAGGCTGCAGTTTGCAACTTCTTTTAGAACTGTTCTGTAAGTTTGGCCGAACAGGTCCTTAAAGAGCTCAAAGATGGGCTTGAGTGAATCAAACTGGAACGGTTTTTGTTGATTGAGTTCAAGTTCGGGTAGTTCGATCTCCTTGGAAACTATGCTACTAGGGTTAATACAGCAAGACTTTCTACCAAATGGATTATTACAGTTTAACAACAGAGAACTATGTAGCAATCATTATAGTCTTCAAGCCTCCATCCTTAGCATCAAAATATGGAAAGAACCACAAGGCTATAAACCAAGGATGTTGTCATTTTCCCTACAGAGCTGTTTTCCTAATACAGGGCAAGAAAATCTAGTGCAGTGGGAAAATAAAAAAAAGGGTCAAGATAAATAAATACGTTATGATCATTGTTATGATCATTGTGCGTACACAAATTAATAAACAAATTTTCCTAGCAAAATACTGAAAGCACTCAAGAACATACCTTGTATCTGAGCTCCTATCATCTGTTTTTGTTTCTGTTTCTGTCTCTCGAAACAATTATTGCCCTCACTTACGCCTTAACATTGCCTGGGAGTCTGTAATTACCATGGTGGATGATCATCTTCAGGTTTTTGAGGCGGGACTGGTTTCCATCCAGGCTTTTCATCCCAGTACATATCATAGTATATATGGCCTATAGAGTGGTTCATCACACAACACCATATACCCACGTATTGCTTCACCCGATTCCTGAATTTCTGCTCTCTTGCCTAAGCGCATGTTTCACCGGAGTTAAAAACATTGCATGCATACTAATTAAGATTTCTTCTGAAAATTAAAAAATGGGGATTTGAAATTTCTGATGTATGCAAATATACCTTGTCAGTGAATCCAAGGAAGGCATCTTGCAATGACAAGAAGTTGATAATTTTCACATTCTCGAACGAGCTGAACACTGTCTTGAACTGTTATTCGAATATTGTATGGAAAAATGATCAGTTCAATTATAAGGGTTAATATCTCATTTCTATATAGAGCTGCTTCTATGCAGTAACATACAGACAATGGAACTCAGAACAACTTCCATAAGAAGGGAAAAAGGAAAAAGAAAGAGCTGGAACTCAAAATTATACAGGCAAGAGGAAAGTTCAACATATTTAAGACTTAATTCTTCTTCAAATAGCAAACATATTGCATGAATGACCAAATGCTCAGCAATGTCTCTTGCATTTTTCAACTTGATATCCCAAAAAATACTTTTTCTGGGTAGATGCCCTTAGTTCCTGATGAATCACATTCTGTATTTAGAATACAAATGATACTGTGAAATAAATGGATCCAAGATTGACTGCTACAACATTTTAAAAATCCTCAGATCGGTGTATAAAAATCAATTAGATGCAAGATCTTGCAATCACACAAATATGCAAAGTGACACTGTGGCATTAATGAGTTTACAATTACAAGATGGACTTGCGGCAGGATTATGTTAGATATGAATAAATCAAGGACAAAATTCAGAGTATGAACATACACAAGTCAAATTGGAGGTTTCTTCAACTTAATCCTATTATATAAACTAGAAATTGATGAGCTTGTTGAAAAAACAAAGTAAAAAAAGGACATAATTCATGTGAATTTCACAATATCCCATTAAGATGTTTAGAAGAAAATTGGATCCAGAAAACTAATGACAGGATAAACAATAATTCTCCAGCAAAAAGCTTCATTAGTTTAAGACTTACCTTGCCTATTCTACCAGGTTTAAGAACATCATACATAGGAAAGCTATAAATGAGTTACAGATGACAGCCTTCTCTTTCCAATTTGTGTATGCTTTTTTCTTTATTTTTTTTATTTTTTGAGGGAGGGGGTCCACTGCTCATATCACACTGCTTACAATTTGCACTCTGACCATCCCCTCTGTAGATGAAGCAGAAGGCAAAGAAAAGCTAGTGTTCACATCATCTATCAGATTGCTAATATAGAAGTGCATTCCACCATTAAGATGCTTCGTGGGAATAAATTTATTAGTAACATCCAACTAGCATGACCAAAGCTAAATATCTCGAGAGAAGCATCCGACAAACTGTAAAAAAGGCTCAATGAATGAGACTCTTGCCTTCTAGGTCAGTGGACAGTTGGATGTACTTAGACTTTAATATACCCACACTGCAGAAAAAGTTGTTTCTATGGTTTGAGACTTTAAGCTCTTGACTTTCAAGTTGAAACCAAGTATGTTAAACAAGCTTGTTAAATTCTGCAAGTTATGCATTCACGGTATTTTCAGGGGTATTTGTGAGGCATTTTTACTAGCAGATATACTTTTGCGAGATTCTTGTGAGTTATTTTGTGAGCCAAATTTTACTGATGTCCATTATGCTGTACCAATGCTGCTGAGGAAGACTAAGCTGTTGCTGCTACTCATTTTGAGCTATTAAAGCACACATCAAGAGATAGGATGTGTCAAATCAGATCAGATCAGAACAAAGCAAGTGAAACAAACATCAGATCAGTTGGATTTTGTGTCTGTTGCCACTAATGTCTACCAAACTATATTTGCTTGTTTACTTTTCAGTTAATCAGTTTTTCTACCTGTAACAATTCATGGCAGACCTTGTTTGTTCAGTTAGAAGTTTTCTTGGTTTTAAATGATCTAGGTAGATTATATATATGCAGCCACTTGTGTATTTTAATTTAAGATCATGAAATAAACTCTCATGCAAAGCACATTCCACCATTCACTTGTTAATCACCATGTTTTCATCTCAGAACCAAACCTTTCCTTTTCTTTTAAAGTAACCTCGCAATTTGTGTTAAGCATGGAATGAAATATTGATCGATACCGCCACATGCTACTCCAGCTAATTGTCCAACCTTTTCAAGTGTGATTTTTATGTTATGTATGGTCATGCCAATGTTATCATATCGATAATATATTACTATAAATTGGTTAATATACCCGATATTTGGCCTATATATAGGCCAATATTTGACTATCAAGGTATAATCCATAAAAAAATTTTCCTTTCAATATATATATATCCAAATACCAATATATATTATCCGATATATCCGATATAGATATAACTTCAACCAATACCAAAACCAAATATTTTCATGGTATTAAGGCATATCCTCTATTAAATTGATGTGTACTAATTTACAATTATACCATAAAAGATTCAACTTAATATTTTCTGATTCTCCAATGGTGATTTATGATATTTACCTCCTGACTTCTCAAATCATAGATGCTATTGAAATGACTATGAAGACAATTCTTTCAAGACAAACCACATGTATAAAATACCGTTTCTTCGCTGCTATGTTTAGGAAATCTTAGCAGGCCCGTTGAAATTGAATAATTGGAAAGCTGGCAATCTTTGGATCCATCCTGACAAAGTTGAACATCAAGCCAGGACTCCTTTACCTTGACAAGCAAAACAGAAAAAAAAAAAATCATATTCCAGGCTTCAAGCAAGGTGATGTTCTTTATGTTCTTCCTGTAAGATAGGATCTGTTGATGTTCTTATGCAAGTATACCTTGCTCGGCAGTGCAGGGTTGTCAAGGAAAGAATACTCTCTAATATCAATCCGTGGGCCAAACTCCTCCTCTGATGATTCTTTCAACATTACATTCACCTGCAGCGAATCACCACTAGATTACCATTACTATGACATGACAACTTGGATAATAAACCCATATTGTTCACATTTGATTCAGAAAATACCATACACTATCAGAAGTACATGGTGCACAATTGCAAGCTCAATGGACAAACACATACAGCAAGGAGCCTCTTAACATAAAGATTTTTAAAATTCAGAAAATGTATGGATATGACAGTGGAAAACCATTCATCAACAGAGAGAGAGAATGGGAAGCATGAGATAAAAGGATAATGGAAAACAGAGGTAGAGGGGGAAGGAAGAAAGAAACAGAAAAAAAGGCAGATGATTTTAGTACTACTCAATACTCAAGAATACTCAATTGACATCGGGTGGTTATCCTGCAGCCTGTAAATAGGTAAAGGTAACTTTTAGGTAGACCATGCAACACTAAATGATATTGATGGAACCATGCAACAAAATACCTGCCAAAAACATATTGTATTAGCTAATATGTATCAGATTTTGAAACTACTAAAATGTGAAAGTAACTTCCATATTGTTCAATATGGCAATTACTTACTGATTTCATCCAATAGGTGGTGATATAGCCATTACATCAATGGTTTCAAAAATAGTATTTAGCCATAGTGTGTTAGACAATATCACTAATGATAACAAGTTTCTTGTTTCACAATATGAAGATTTGTAAGAATCACTTGTGAAAAAAATAGTATTAAAACAATTTTAAATTTCTAAATATTTAGAAAGTCATTTAAATCCTAAGTTATTACTACTGTGGCTTTTAAATTAATCAATAAAAGGCTTCCATGACAACACTACTGCAACCACAATTGCGGCTGTGACCATTTTCAAGTTCCATGGACATAGCTAGAGGCTAAGTTGCTATTATAAACAACCATAAAACCCATTAGTCCTGCATACTTCAACAGACTATTATGAGCAAAAGTTCATTTTTGTTCCAGTTATTAATAGTTATCTCTAAAATTGTACCTAATCATTACACCAAAAATGGTCTTAACAAATAAATTTTCAACCTTTTTTATTAGTCTTTCTTTGAGGTATGTGCTAGTTTCCTTGGGAATGCCCTTAAAGTTCTCCATCAAGACAAGATAGAAAACTTGCAGGATATGCTCTCTCCATCAATCGTGCTTGTAGAGACAATTACAAGCAGAGTTGAAAGTCCTTCCCACTATAAATTGTTGTCACTCACCATAAGTGTACAGTGTTTTTAATCCTTACAAAACTCTAGTTCTATTAGTCTCTCTCCAGAGCAAGTGCCACACTCCTTAGGTGTGCCTTATATTTTCCATCAAGCATGAAAGAAGCTTGCTAGATTATGCTCTGTGTAGTTGCCATGCTTGTACAAAGTTTCATAGTTTTTCCACATTATGAATTGTTATAGCTCTCTATAATACTACTTCTGGGGAAACAATTTGACCAAAGAAAATAATGTTCCATTTTTTCAAGTCTCACTCTGAAGAATGTCTCAGCCTCCTTAGGTGCGCCTTATGTTATCCATCAAGATACAGCAGAAACACTGCAATATCATGATAATATTACCGAGGTAAATTCTGATGAAACTTTAGCAGTCAACTTGTTTCTGAAATCATATAAACAAAATGCGAAAATATAACCAAATTCGCAAAGAGGTTAGATAGACAAGAGGTTTTGAGCATATTGGACCATTGAGTTGCAGCATACAGCGTCACAAAGCATATGAGGTGTATTGTCATGGTCTAGTTTTAATGCAGAGGAAATCGACAGTGCAGGTCAAGGCCAGCCTTTTCCAATTTGAGGATCCAAAGGTCTCCTGCTGATATTTACCAACATGCAAGAAGCAAGTCTTTGTGTTGTTAGGCTTAGCTTTGATGCTCCTACGCCTCTTTGTTAAGTAACTAGCAGCATACCAATTGCTTTTTGGCTTCCAGCACACCTTTGGAGATGGTGCTTCCCCCATTCACAGATTCTTCAGCCTCACTTGGCACTTGCACACATAGGGTATTTTATACCATCTTGACAAATGGAAAACCCTTGCTCCTAACCTTCAACGGAGATTCATTAGCCCACTAGTGTACACCACTTACTTCTGTGACGCTGTCCCTGACACTCATCCTCTCTGGTCCAATGTCCTGAAATAATCCTAACACTTGTGAAGGCAACCTACTCCTTAACTCATCTTGTCCAATGAAGCATAATTAGCATGTACCAGCCCTTATGTCTCAACAAGTAGCATACTCAGTAAACTTAACCTTAGTGCTAGGTATCAAAGTGTCACCTTGTTCCATCCTTCCAGGGCAATAGGCATCCGGTTGGTTAGAGGCACCAAGTTTTCCTCTCACCAAAAAGGTCATTTTCTCAGTATTATACAAGGTATCACATCCCAAAAGCATCCCAAGGGTTTAAACTTCCATTAAAACAACTATCCACACTAATGAGCCCTTTGGCCCTCACTAAAAAGTGTCCACTCAGCATCCGGCATCATGAAGACTCTAGATTGTCCTCTAACATGCCCTAGAGCTTGTTCCCCATCAAAGGGTAGTTAACTTGAATGATATCTAGCACCTGACACTCTACAGCAACCCTAGGGAGTGGAGGGCTAAATGCCATGCTTCTCTCTATCAAGGATTTTATTCCATTTGGAGATTTCTATGAGTGGGGTAGTTAACTTGAATGATATCTAGCAACTGACACTCAACAGCAACCCTAGGGAGTGGAGGGCTAAATGCCATGCTTCTCTGATGCGGACATCGAAGACAAATATTCATTTTTATTTGCCTTCTAAATATGAAGATTCGATTTTTGTCTTCCAGGATTTTATTCCATTTGGAGATTTCTATGAGTGGGGTAGTTAACTTGAATGATATCTAGCACCTGACACTCAACAGCAACCCAGGGAGTGGAGGGCTAAATGCCATGCTTCTCCCTATCGAGGATTTTATTCCATTCATTCATCAAATATCAATCATCTTAAATAATAGTTATTGAACCCGCTATCTAAAAAAATTGAAACAAATAACTTCCTAAAATTAAAAATAAATCATAATCAAATAACTTCCTAAAAATAATAGGCCTACGATAATTTGGTAACAAATTATCTATTACTAAAAATAAGAATATTTGGAAGACAAATAATAAAAATAAAATCACAACTAATTAACCAAAAAGTGAATCTTCATATTTAGAAGGCAAATAAAAATGAATATTTGTCAGACCTCAACTCTCCCCGGTGGGAGGAACTCGACTCAATTGTTTAACCATCTAACCCGTGCTTGAGAAAATATATTATTTAAGAAGTGCAATCCCGGAGAACTCATTCACCTTCTCGGACATAAGGATGGGAATAGTTCCTTCCCAGTAGTAAACATTTGTCTAAAATAGTACATACTAACAATGCTGGGATCCTCCTTGATATGCAATGAGATCTTCCACAAAAGTATG
Source organism: Nepenthes gracilis (assembly GCA_033239525.1). NCBI lineage: Eukaryota > Viridiplantae > Streptophyta > Magnoliopsida > Caryophyllales > Nepenthaceae > Nepenthes > Nepenthes gracilis. The sequence continues at coordinate 5,668,855 of BSYO01000025.1, read as the reverse complement.
ATGAAAACCAAAATGGGATGGAATGTCAAGAACATATGCATTTGATCCAATCAAAATTTTAAAATTTTAAAGGGACACCGCCATGTCAGAAGCGCACATCCATTAATCTCCTATATTGAATTCAACGTGCCTTTTAGTCGGCATGCGGTTTGTATGTGGCATTGCTTGCTTCTATTCCTCGATGTGTGATGTTGTGCAAAAGTTTGTTTAACATGAGACATATAAGATGGTTTTCGGGGTTTGTAACCATGCACTGACTTCAAATGGAAAGGGATCTAATAGGAAGTTGGGCCGTTGAATCAAGTCCCAATTCCTAAGATGCTCTGGACCAAAAAAACTCCGATTGAGAGGAGGGAAAGAAACAATGGTCTTAGGAAGACCATACAGCGACTTGACAATCTCGGTAAAATAAAGGCGGCGACTCGAGAAGCATCAAACTATTACTACAAGGAATGAAGTGGGCCATTTTAGAAAAAAGATCCAGAACAAATATGGAATCGTGTTTCGAGAGAGAAAGCCCTAACACAAAATCCATGCTAACATCCCGAAGGACCATTAGAAAATCAGAGGCATTGTTTTTATTCATATTCATCAATTAGCTTATTAAACCTCCCGCATAGAAATTATTTTCCCCATCCTGAAGACGAAAAATCGCCCATAAAATCGGGGCGGGATTTTTAAAATAATTTAAAAATAAATATAATTTTTCTTGTGCTTCAGGACTAAAATACTGATCCACCGGCCTTCTTAAAATTTAAAAATAAAATCAAATAAAATCTTTACTAATCAGGACAAACTCTTGAGGGAGTAAGTAATGGCGCCCGATCTATTAATTTAAAAAGTAGAATCAAATCATCATTCAATTTTTCGCTAAAGTAGGCAAATCAAATCCTATTCCTAATAAAAAAAATCAAATCTCTTTGTCTTTGATCCATGACCCTTCTTCATGCACTCAAGCCATGATTGTTCTAAAACCCTTGATGAACCCGATAGAATGTGGCTGCCGTGAAAACTTCGAAATTCGTGGATGGATTTGGGTTCCACAATTTAAAAAACCCCATCGGAAGAAACAATAAAGCCCAAAAAGCCACTTTGTCTGAGAAGAAGGAACATTTCTTAAGGTTAGCAAATAAGCTTTCTTTTCTCGAGTAAGACAGTTGACACTTTTCCTTTGGTACCACATTGTAAATGAGGATATCATCAAAATAGACACTAGAAATCGTCCCATAAAAGGTCAGTAAAGTCTTCACTCCTTTTGCTAGAGAGCCCAAAAGGCATGACTAACCATTCATAGAGGCCAAAGTCAAGTTTCCACTCATCCCCCTGAACGAATTCTGATTTGGTGGTAACCACTCTTTAAATCAATTTTGGAAAAGATCATGGCACCAACCATCATATCTAACATATCATCAAGTCTAGGAATGGGAAAACGATATTTCACGTGATTTTATTGATTGCTCGACTATCAACACACATCCTCCAAGACCCATCCTTCTTAGGTGTTAAGAGGGCGGAGTCTTTGCCTGAAGGACTCATACTATCTCGAATGAATCCCTTGCGAAGGAGTTCGCCTAATGGGGATTCATCCTGAATGAGGAGGTTTGGGAGTGACACACACGGTAAAATCAATGGCATGTTGAATTTCACGTAAAGGTGGTAAGTGATTAAGTAGGTCCTCGGGAAAACATCTTGAAAGTTTTGGAGAATTTGAAAAATTGGCGTGTTCGGAAAGACTCACTCAAGATAATATGTAATCCTTTGGCCACTACCACGAGTCGCTTGTTTTGGAGGTAAGGGATGAAGGCGAATCCTCTTCCCCTTGTGAACAAAAAGAGAACATCCAAGTCGTAGAGAAGGGCGCCCAAGAATGACATGACCCACGTCCAATGACATCACACCAAATATGATCTTTGTACTCTAAAAATTGAATCGGTACAAGACAACGTTCTTTAACGGATATAGAAGACGTGTCAATCCAAGAAAAATTAAGGACTAGGGTGTGAATCCCAAACGAAAATAGTGTTAATAATATTGATGCAACTACAATATCCACGATTACCTTGCAAGCTTCTCGTTCACTTTGATGTAAGTATGAAAAATAGCGTGGCGGACGCCAATCATCCGCTTCATTGGATTGTGTCAGCTAAAAATGACGTTCCAAGGGAGGAAGAACCGAAGTCTAAATGAGAGGAAGTAGGTCGAATGCAGGCTCACAAATGTGTTAAGCTCATCATCATTCGGGTCATCAAACTCCTCTAATTTGGGTTCATAGACTTGTTCTTCAAGGAGCTCCTCAATTTCATTTTGTCCGTTAATGAATAAAGTTTTACTCGGACATTTGGAAGAAATATGCCCAAAACCTTTAGAACACACTGTAATTGAGAATGTCTTTTCGGGGCTTGACATCCTTTTCTCGATGTTCTCTTGCGGGCGACGGTGGAGGGAGGGGTTCCTAAAATGAGATTGATGACAGGAGTGTGTGATGTAGATTGACGAGACCAAAGTCGCGGACCAAATTATACGCATGGTCCAAAGTCAGAAACTCACGAAGGACAAGTTCTCTCCTAAGATCCTCGTAACCCTTGTCGGAACCTACTCAATGTCATGGCTTCGTCCTCAATACATCTCATTCAAAATCATCAAATACATATTCGATTTAGGATTACCTTATTCCCCGGTCGAGTAAGTGGCTCCGTTGTAGGAGCGGGGTAAATATTTCTCGTGAACTCTAATTTTAGGATAATTTCCTCCACACTCTCCCGATATAATTGGGAAAATAAATTGAACTTTTCTAAATCAAATATGATCCATGTCGCGAACCCATTGAGTGAAAACTAAAATCAAAATCAAATTTGATATTTTTGAAAAGGTGGTCATCCTGATCCCGCTCTTGATCAAAGTATCGAGGTCTCACGATAAAAGCTTTGTTGTGTGAAACTGAGGCCCTAGTTCTAAAGTGGCGAAAATTCAAAATCGATTAGTGGTGGCCAAATAATGGCAATCAAATGATTTTGTAATTCTTCTAATTTGACTCAATCAAATGGGAAACTTAAATCAAGGGTATTATGGTAAATAAGTCTTCTCAAATGATACAACACCAAATGGAAATCAATTGATCTCTTTCTATTAAAATTATAAAGCGATAATCAATCGCGGGGGTGTCAGTGGTAGTGAGAGGGTGTGAACAAAAATCGCATAGATAAAATTAAATACTATTAAAGATGAACAAAATATCCTCAAAAGAAGATGGAACAAACACACCTAGATGATTTGGCCACAGTGCAACTCCCAGGTGATCGACCCACGTGTTTGAAAATCATGGAAATCTTTTTTTTTTTTTTTTTCTCTCTCTTTTTTTCTCTCTCTCTCTTTTTTTTTTTCCTCGATTCTCAATCCTTTGTTTTCTTTTTTTTTTTTCTTTTTCCCTCGCTTTTTCAGCCCTCTACAACAGAGGGAGGAGAGGAGACCTGGCGGCGACGGCGAAACATGATGGTGACGACGAAGACGAACGCATATGTCGGGAACGAATCCTTAAGCAACGAAGACGAAGAAGAACGAGGGCGAAGACAATGACAGAATAAAACTATTTGGGACATAGTTGTGACTTCTCTTTCGACTCCCTTTCTTTGGTTTGTTCTTCTTCTCGGAGGACGGTGGAGGCTAGGGTTTATTTGGAGTGGTAGGATTTGGGTGAGCCGTCGGTTAGGGTTTAGGCGGAAAAAGATTAACGTGGTGGTTTGGATGGTTGTGTTGGGCTCGAGACCATCATTTTAAATTTCGTTGATTTGTTGCTTCTTCTTCCTTCTCCTTTTTTTTTTTTTTTTTTCTTCTCGAGGCGCGTAAGTGAATTTTAACTTTCAAAATATTTACTTTTTTTTTTTTTTTCTACTCGAGGCGAAACGAGAATGGGCATGCAAAATAGTTACTTTTTTTTTTTTTTTTGTATCGGCGCGACGCAGTGTCACGGTGGAGAGGATGCACGTAAAAAAAAAAGCGGTAGGGTGGCGGGACACCGGTGGTGGTGGTTGTGGTGGGCGGTTGGTGGTAGGAAGTTGTGGTGGGTTGGGTGTTCTTCAATACCAATTTGATGATAGGAGGGTGAAAGTAGAGAGAAGAATAGAGGGTAGGGCAAGAAGTTAGACTAGAGGGGTAGGGATGGATCAAACCAAAGGGGAGAGAGAAAGGGGAAGCACAATTGTTCAATGCAAACAATTTCTCATTCATTCATCAAATATCAATCATCTTAAACAATAGAAATGGCGGTCTTATATAAAGAACCAGCTATCTAAGAAAATTGAAACAAATAACTTCCTAAAATTAAAAATAAATCATAATCAAATAACTTCCTAAAATAATAGATTTGGTAACAAATTATCTATTACTAAAAATAAGAATATTTGGAAGACAAATAAATAAAAATAAAATCACAACTAATTTGGAAGACAAAAAGTGAATCTTCATATTTAGAAGGCAAATAAAAATGAATATTTGTCTTCGATGATCAAGAGAGAAAAAAAAAGAAAAAAAAAAAAAAATCACATAAATCTCAAACAAGTGGTCGATCATCTCCGAGGCGGTTTCAATAAGCCGGTCAAATCATCTCCAGAATGCTTGGATTTCTCGCGAGGACTGAATTCTAAACCACTTCTTCCAACCCTAGCCTAGATCTCAACCTGCACCCTCTTACCCGAGTCTATCACCGCCCCGACATGCCCACCACCAACTTATGGTTGAACAATTGATTCTGCTAATCACAGTTCCTCCCACCCGGGAGAATTGATGCTAACATCGAAGACAAATATTCATTTTTATTTGCCTTCTAAATATGAAGATTCACTTTTTGTCTTCCAAAATTAATTGTGATTTTATTTTTATTTATTTGTCTTCCAAATATTCTTATTTTTAGTAATAGATAATTTGTTACCAAATTATCGTAGGCCTATTATTTTAGGAAGTTATTTGATTATGATTTGTTTTAATTTTAGGAAGTTATTTGTTTCGATTTTCTTAGATAGCGGATTCTTTATATAAGACATTTCTATTATTTAGGATGGATGATGATTAATGAATGAATGAGTATTTGATTGCGAATTTGATCAAATCATTTCTACCCCTGAATCTAATTTCTTGTCCTTACCATTAATTCTCTCTACTTTCATCCCTACATCATTCTCCCTATTGAGGATTTTATTCCATTTGGAGATTTCTATGAGTAGTTATTGAATTGCCCCAAACTATTACGATGTTATATCTCAATTAACCAATCAAACATTCAGACCTAGACTCGCCTCAATCCTCTAGGTGCTTGAGAAAATATATTATTTACTAGGGAGAACTCATTCACCTCACATAAGGATGGGAATTGGCAGTGTTGTCTCCACATACTAACAATGCTGACACCTGTCTACAATCCTTGACATAGTCCCATGTCACCGCCATGTCAAAGCCACATCCATTGAGTCATAACACATCTCCAAGTGTTTGTTTAGAGCCATATTGATGCAGGGAAGGGGAAAATAGGGAAAGGGAAGGAGAAGAAACTGAGAGGAGGCAAAGAAACAGATGAAGAACTAGGGAAAAGAGAAGAAGAGATAAGAGGAGAGAGAGAAATAGAGACCAAGAGAAAGGGGAAGAAAATCACAATCATTCAAATTTTATTCAATTCATCAATGCTTACTAAAACAATAGAATTATGGTCCTTATATAGGAAAAAACATAATTTTAAAATAATTTAAAAATAAATATAATTTTTAACTAAATATGACATAACTTCCTAAAATAAAAAAATAAAATCAAATAAAATCTTTACTAATCAAATAAAATCAAACTCTATTAATTTAAAAATAAAATAAAATCTTTTCTAATTTAGAAATCAAATAGGAAATAAAATCAAATCTAATTTGAAAATAAAATCAAATCCCTTCATCCATGATATTCGAAAATTAAAACTTTTGCAAACCATAAGATGAGTGGCTACACAATCCTTCAAATGAGCTGACACTTTTGGTACCACTCCATCACTCCATACATCTATTAGTCTACACACCTATTTGTACCCCTATACAATGAAGCGAGTATGCAAGGTGGTAGTATGTGATGTAAATATGGCCATTCTGCTTGCAGTAGTAGCTCCAGCTAATGGCTGATTCTATATCTTTCGTGATATAGGGAATGGGTGGCAAGGGAAAGGCAGGAGAGAAGGAGAAAGAGGATGAATGGGAAAGGAACAAAGAGAGGTGAGAAGCAGAAGGAACAAGAGAGAAGAAAGACAATCGAGAAAGAGAAAGGGGGTGAATGGGAATGGAACAAAGCGAGGTGAGAAGCGAAAGGAATAATAGAGAAGAAAGACAATCACAATTTGATGTAGGAAAAGGGAACCTAGCTTTGATACTAAATTTGATATAGGGAAGGGGAAAGTAGGGGAAGGGAAGGAGAAAAAATTGAGAGGAGGGGAAGAAATAGAAGGAGAACCAGGGGGAAGAAAATGAGAGATCAGGGAAGAGAGAGAAGTCGAGACCAAGAAGGAGGGAAAGGAAATCACAATCACTCAAATTTCATTCAATTCATCAATACTTAAACAATAGAGTTAGGATCGTTATATAGAAAAACTCTAATTTTAGGATAATTTGAAAATAAATATAATTTTCTACATAAATATGACATAACTTCCTAAAATCAAATCAAATAAAATCTTTACAAATTAAATAAAATTAAACTCTACTAATTTGAAAATAAAATCAAATGAAAAATAAAATCAAATCTCTTCTAATTTGAAATTCAAATGGGAAACAAAATCAAATCTCTTCTAATTGAAAATTAAATCAAATCTCTTCATTTATAATATCCGCATCACTTATGCCACAGTGCAACTCCCCCACTATACTGGCTTTTCAGCCCTCTACTCACAAAACATGATATGTGGCAGCCTTATGAATAAAACTAGGGACATATAGGGAAGCACTCATAACATAGTTTTGACTTTAGAAAAATTTTATTGTAAGACCATCATTTTAAATTAAGTGAATTTTAACTTTCAAGAATTATGACTGTCACACCACTTCAAGGATACATAATTAAAGATGGACCACTTTAATGCAAAAGCTGTTGTAATTTAAGTAAAGAGCAATAAACCAGTAAAACACATACAAATTTGACACCTTCACTATACCTCAAATACATGATCCAGAGGACAGATAAAAGGTTGTCGTGTCATAGACCCTTCCAGAACTCCAGGATGAGGAAACCAAAGCCTATCCAACCTGCACCATATTGGGGGCATGACCTATAAATCACAGTAGAAGCTAACAAGACATCAACATATAATCTTCCAAGCAATTTAAACAATGGCTATGCTGCTGATTTTATCAAATCATTTCTACAATTGAATCAAACCATTAATGCAGCATTACATCTCAACCAATACATGAAAGTTGAAAATAAGGAATTGAGAGATTCCATTTTGAGGGTTAGGCTTAGACATAAACAACAGAGATATTCAAGAGAAGTAATCCAAATGCTTAAATTGTTCTCACCAGAGTACGATTTAACAGAGAAGCAATAGCAAGTGCTGTTCGTATCTGCTTTATCTGACAATCATTCACAGCATTAGTAACTGGACTAACAGATACAGATTTGAACTATAACAACTTAACGCATTAAATCTGGACATGCTTACTTGGTAATTAGCAAGTGCGAAGTGTGATTCAACATTGTGCTCCCCATCCAACAACAGGCTTTTTGGGATGGATGGCTTAAATGACAAGAAACCCCCTGCATTTCATTCTCCAGAATGTTAAATGCATGTACTATTGTGGATATCGAAATCCTGGAAAGCAGAAACCAGAAGCTCACCTAAGATGCAAGTTTATGTTTGCCAAGGGTGACACAAATGGAAATAAAATGAAAGAATATTATATGAAAACCATTATAATGGGGCCCTTTCTTAAAATAATTACCACAGAATAGAAAACAAGATTAAGTGTTCAACTTCAATGATTTGAACATTAAATGGAAACTAGAGAAGCAGTTTTTTTTTTTTTTTTTCCAATTCTCCAAAGGGCCGCATTATTTTCTGGAGCAGATTTTTTTACAGGGAAAGAATAATAGTTTTTTTCATACTTTGAATATGCTTTGGTCATAAAAACATTTTCCAAGGTACTAAAAATTTGTGATATGGAAATAACACACTTTTTTCTATACTTACATTTGGTCTTTGAAAACAAAATAAAGACATTTTCCACTGTTCTAATAACATGAACCTTCAGTTTTTTATGGTTTTCCCATTGGAAAACAGAGACACCACAGTAAGGGTGAAGACCTGCCCTACTGTTGATGATGTACCACAGTACTAGGGCTTCCTCTGTTCTCAAATGCAATCTGCCAAAACTCCTCACCCTCTCTCCCTTCCACGCAGCAGGTACATCCTCTGCTTCTCTATCTTTCTTCTCCCTATCCATGGCTGTAGATCTTCATTCCATTCTTCTTTGCCTCTCTCTCTCTCTCTCTCTCTCTCTCTCTCTCTCTCCAATCTCTCTATTTCTTCATGGTGTATACAAATCTGCAGTGCTCAGTCTCACACCCTCCTCTCTATGCAACCTCCTCCCCTTGTTTTTGTGATATTTCTCATTGGAGATGTATACATCAGTGCTTTTTTTAATCCTTTAAGTTTTTTCTGTTCACTGTGACATGTTTTGATCTATAGAGATTTTTTACTTTGGGGGGGCAGGGAGGAGCAAAGTGACTTTTGGGATAGCATACAGATGAGTTTATCCGTTTCGGCATTGCCTGTAACTGTATTGGAATCATCCATGTCGAATCAATGTGTAGTATCAGATGCAAATTGAATAAGAACCTAGGAGCATATATTAGCTGATATATCATTAATATGGTAATATATTGTAATTGTTTTTACAAGATTGGGAAATATAGGTATCAAGAGTCTAAACCAATTTATATCAGCTAATATTTCATACAATGGATAGCATAGATAATGATGCTATGCAAGAGGAAGTTGGAGTAACCCTTAAGACAATGAGAGACATGTTTGAAGTTGTTGGCATTCAGACTACGATATTTTAATGCACTAACAAGGAAATACAATGGAATGTAAGAACTTCCAGCAGTAGACGCTGGTGAAAGAAAAGCTTCAAGGAAATCTTTAAATATGATCTTTGCATATTTGGAGCTACCCATGACAAAGCTAAATGGATGTGTAAAAATCCATGTAGCCTACACTAATAGAAAAAGGCTGAGTTTAGTTTGGTTTGGTATAGGAGTTTAGTGATTTTGTTCCTAGCACCCTTGATAGCAGTCTTCTTTTCCCTTATTTTTTGGTTGACTTATTAGCATTTCTTCTGGTAGCAGACCTATCATGATTTCTAATTTCTTAGAAAATTACGCTCATCCCATAAAAAATGATTCTACACAGCATTATAAAATTTTGACATCTAATCTAAAAAATTGACTGCAATTTGTAATTTACAAAATGTATCATCTTAAGATACAAAAATATCTGCTTCTTTTTTCTCTTTTTTTTTTTTTCCTGGGGTGTCATATACAGCTATTTCTTTGCTGCACCTTATGTAGCTATTACGGATTCAATTTGTCTGGGTAGGGATTGCAACTCAATCATGACCTGCTAAATAAAACAGATCTGCAACCTCTTTGAATGTTATGGATAACCAAGATACCCAATAATGGAACTCTGTGCAATTTAAGATGGGTGAACATTTAACACACTTTCTCTAGTTACAGAGGAACTCTTTGCTTGTCTATGCCTCTATTTTGTTCACCACAACCATCCTTCTTTCATATCCTTTTCCCAGATCGGTAAGAAAAACTTCTTTTTAATAATGGGTCAAGGGAGGACCATTGAAGTAAAGCATGCATAAAGGAGTTAGATGCTTCTTATATTCTTTTTTCTAGCACTAACAACAAAAGAAACCATTGACTTCACAAAAGTTAAAGGACAAACACTTTCAGCCAAGAAGCCATACTCTTGACCTCCTGGTCACATGAGGGTGATAGCAAGACATTGATTTACTTCCCTTGTTTGGGTTTATGACAGAATTACCAAAGTCCATGTTGAGCTCAAGCATGTCAAAAGTTCCATATATTCTGGACAGAATCAGTTCAGACTTCATGTCCATTTATGTTGGAGCATAGACTAGAACACATAATCAAAATCAAATCTAATTGAACATGCAAAGCTAAGAACGAGCTATATGAAGAGTCAAAGACTAGTTGTATCATTAAACCTTAAAAAATTAATTAAGCTAAGTTAGTTTAAACTTGGATGCTCAAACTATACTAAAGTAAAGATTAACATGATTGGCCAAAGGTTTTTCCTGTAAGTAATTTAAATTTTTTCCATGAAAACTGGGCCGACCATTACACATAGCAAGCTGAGCTGTTGTATCAGCGTATTGCAAACAACCTGCTTTAAAAGGATGACCTGCAAAGATATTCAGCTGATTGGCAAGCTGACCCATACAAGACTAACCCACTAACAATTGCATGTGAAGCTTGGATTTCAAATTGAGCTAAATACTTCTTTTTCCATGGTTAACATCTTCATAGAGGCAAGATTATGAATGGTTAATCAGCTACGTACTCTGTTGATATCCAAAAAGAGTTCAGAGTTTGAAATTCATGACATAATCTGAAAGGCAGTACTATGTATATGTTTTTACATCTTCTAAAGAAAGAAAGCTTTTGCATGTCATCAGCATCATATCATGGAGAGCGGAAGCTTATGTGCAAATTAAACATATATGAATTACTTCCTTGAAAGGTTTTGAATTATTGCAATATCTACAGAAAGGAATATCAAGAATCCTTTTGAATTCTTACCTACTATATCTTAAGGATGGCTGATTTATCATGTCAAAAGGAAGCAATATTCAAAGTGCTTTCATATCTTGATAATCACCTAATGGTGATATGAAAATGTGAACAGTTGAATTTTATTGACTCTAGATGCTACATAACAAGATTTTATATATATAATATGCTTGGTAATTAAAAATTTGAAAGCTTACCAAGAGGGAGTTGTTTGAAGACATAATATTTTTCCCTCTTAATCATTAAGACTGTTAATTATCTGTGAGTTTTAATATATCCAATATTGACAAACCTGAAATCTTGGACTTCACAGGACATTTTGAATATCGTTCAAATCCTTACAAGGAGCAAACCAAGAGATACCAAGAATACTTCCAATGGCCCAATCTGTTCAATAAATCAGCCCAAGACAAGTTTTCCAAATACAAGAAAATGAAGTGTTAATACTAGCCACAGGATTTTCAAATACGAATCTTTGTTCTTTAATTTGCTAATCTATCAAGAAAAGAGAAGTTTGCTTTGGTTGAGTACCAGTGCTACAATGGTTACACTTGTTCTTTGAGAAAGGCTCTGTTCATTGCAATTTGAGATCAAAAGAGAGGTGTTTAGAGAGTCACAGGCATACAGGAAGTGCTATAGCTATGGCGTTTATCTAGTGAGAAAATCATTGAATTTGAGGGTTCACAGACCCACCAAATTGTGAACTTTCATGCAGGACGCAGGAATATTTGCAAAAAAGCATCAAGGATGGTGTGATCTTTGGGTACTGGATGTAAGTGTGTCAAAAGTAGGTATAAATCATTATTATTCATGGCTTTATTCTCTCACTAAATTTAATTTATTTTTGCTTTACTGTTTACAACTTGTTTGTCTATATAAGCAACTCCCATAGCACTTTCCTAAGGAGTTAGTATGATAGCTTAAAATTCATTAACACCCAATTCATCCACCTCCCAATCAACTTCTCCGGTGTGCTTGCCATAGATTTTGGTCAACTCGTAGTATTCACCCATTGTGAAGACAAAATCTCGATTTCTCTTATTCTTAAGCATCTTGTATCCCCTTCAATCCACAAAACTCAAGACAGCTAGCAAAACGTGTTATTCTGAAAACATGCCATTGCTTATAGGGTCTAACACCCATCCCATTTTTGACATTCAACTTCAACTAATAAATCATATTTCTGTTCTAACCAAACCTTGAAAATGCATTCCTATCAGGGCAATAGCATATTCTCCTCCAAGTTATGGGAAATGATTTGCCAGCTTTGCCACTGGTCACATGCAGTTTATTGGCAATGCAGATGGATGTGACTCTAAAAGTGAAACTCAGGGTGCTCACTATGCAGATCACATATGTTAAAAACTTAAAATTGAAGATGTACAGACTCCAGATATATGATACTAGCATTGCGGTAACATTGTTGTGTATATTATTTTCAAAATTTTTATTCCAATATAAGAATCTTCTCACAGTAGTTTTATTCAGACAGTTTTAACTGAATTCTAGAACTAGTATTTATTAAGTAGAATTAACATTGCAGTTTCTTTGCCTTCATTTTTTACTTGCCTTGCAACAATGATAAGCTACAAACATCATGTTAGGAAGGATTGGAAAAATGATACATAAGAAACGGACACCACATTCAAGGGTAATAAATCATGACACCAGCCAGGAACTACACTAGTTGATTGAGTGATTGACAATCAGTTCAGTGAGTAAATTTAGATAGGTACTGTTGCAACTCTGTAAGTTTAGACAGCTGGAGGTGGAATCAGAAAGCATAAATTACCAGCTAAATACAAAGTTACCGTATAGAAAGAATCAGGAGGATACTTCTTGATAGGGCACATTTAGATAGGTAAATTTGCACCTCTGTAAGTTTAGACAGATGGTGGGGGAATCAGAAAGCATTTATCACAAGCTAAGTACAAAGTTCAGAAAGATGTTACTCCTGAACATGTGATGTGCCTATCTTGAGATAATGACTACAGAATAGTAAGTGTGATTGTCTAGCATCCTCCTAATTATTCTTGGTTTCTCTCTCCAAGTCTGTAAAATCTTTGATGCTGACAATAAATACCTTAGCCCATAATAGTCTTCAATTCCCTTCTGTAGCTTTAATGAGCTAAGCTCATTGTATATATTAGATGCACAAGAATCTATCAGATTTAATTACCGTAGACCATCTTTGGAGCAGGATATCACTAAAGAGATGGAAGATGAAATAAAGGCCATTGGATAAGAACACCATAAAGCAGAAAGGGAAAAGAACTTGACCATAAACTGTCATATTCCTCCATAATACAAGAGATCTCCACAGAAAACAGAATTATAAGAGTGACTAGATCCTATGATAAGTGTGGCTTTTTCCTATTATTTTGTGCACCTTCCCTTTTGTAATTGTCCTTAAGATAGAAAAAGGGTCAAGGTTGCAACGAGACACAAATGGGCTGGAAACTGGGGCTTCAAATTACCAATACTGTTTGAAATTGATATTGAGCAAGTTTCATTTTAATACCAACTGAATGTTTAGGAGTTCCCTTAAGTGCCTCCATACATAAACAGTGCAAGAAAGCCTAACTCTGGTCACATCACAAGCATATTCACTGATTCGGCCCAATAGTCAGTACAAAAGAGCCAATGATGCTCTAGCCATTATTCAGTCAGCCTGTCTGTCAGGCTTCATCTGAAAATTGCGCTTCTCTGTTTTCTTTTGACTGTGTGGGCCATTACCAGGACTCATGCAAGATAGAGAGCCAGAACTAGGGAATGGGAACTGGGGACTGGAGTCCATCGCAGTAAGGGCAGAGAGGCCCAACTAGGGACTCAAGCTATGGAGCCAAAACCCCTAAGGAAACCAGGAAAATGTGGCACATGGAAAAAACTTGATAGCACTCTTTTTCATTAATGCCATAAATCAGGGTCTCAAATTAAGCAGATCAAAGCTCTTCTTGTGCATTCTCCAGCACTATCATCTCCTCTCTTTGTGAGTTCATCCATCCCACCATGGCACCTCCACCTCTGCCATCCACCCTCTCCACCCAAACAATATCGAAGGGAATCGACATGTTCCTCTTGAAAAAGCAATTTGAGAAAGAAGGGACTGGTTTTGGAAAGACTGAGGCAGTTCTTGGCATTCTGCACACAGCAGAGAATTAGAAGAAATAGAAGGAATAGTTTGGCTAGAGAGAAAACTGGCAGCACGGAAGAAGGAAAAACAAAGGGGAAGAACTGGAACAGAGGAGAGCAGGGACAGATTTCTTCTTCTTCTTTTTTTCTTCATCTTTTCTATTCCTTCTTTGAAAAGGTGAACACTACTATTTCTTCAAACATGCACTAAGTTTTCAATTATAGGATTTTAGACATAGCTTTTAGTGATCTATGTACCCTTGAAATTTATTCATGAAACAATATTCTCTCTTTATGATTACTTCTCTTTATGCTTAATGATTTTAAATGCTTGACCGCCATTTGAATGACTTGATATTGTACATTAAGACTAAGCAAAAATGCATACATAATTGATCTTGAGAGAAATGAATAAGTTGCATTATAAATAGAGAGATACTATAAAAAGATAAACTTTGGTTCATCCATGGTTATACATTTTATTCACATAGAGATATAGTAAATAGATATTAGACAACAATTTTGATGTAACATAGGTAGTAGTAAATATCATTGCTTTCTTTATTCTCATTGTGACTAAAAATTATGCATAAGAAATTAAAAGATGGTACAAAGAAATACCAATGTGAAATCAAAAATACCCTAGTATCTCTCTTTGTTGAATTTAATCTCATTTTAGTACGATTTCTATTATAAATAGGTATTCAATTAGTTACTTAATTATTCCCTCATTTAATTTAGTTGTTAGACAAATTATAATAAGGCTAATTTTGGTTCAATTCTTTGAGAAACGATACTCAATTCTTCACTTTAATACTTATTATGATATCATGCACTTGCGATTAACACAACACAGATCACTTAAATTTGCAAAGGAAACATCACATCATAAATCTAGAGCATAATAGCCATAGATCTAGTTTAAGATGTTTATGGGATGAATAATATCAACTTGATAAGGCCAACAACGAGAAAATTGCTACTAACCATGATATGGCATTACAAGTTAAATACATATCAAAAATCTGTGTCACATTAAGAAAAGCCACAATCGTGTGAAATAATCTGCTAGAGGAAACTGCATTAAGATATTGTTTCAATTGAAATGATTGTGTCAGATGAAATAGGTTCAACATTCAAACATTGAAAAAGAAAGTAGGCAAGAACAACATAAAAGAGCATGGATACACAGATATAATTAACTCAACGTGTCACCTTTGCACAAGGTACCATATCATAGACATTAGCAAAAGTGATAAATCACTTAGCCAAAAAAGAGTGACATATCACCACGAACATAGGCGCAAATTACCTGGTGAAGTATAATACTCTGGTGGATCATAAAACATCATGCCCTCCCGGAGTCGATGGCGCTTTCCCGGAGTACCAGCAAATTGGAATGTCGTATGCACGGCATACGGCTCTAATCTGAGTTGTAGATGCATGCCCTAACAATGAAGCCAAATATTTCCTAGATGAATAAAACACATATAGTTTTGATATTTGCAACTGGTTCCTACAAAATATCCTATTTAATAGCAGGAAGATATTACCAAAACTTAAATTTACAAAAATTTAGAAATTCTACCTGAACAAAATAAGTGTGCCCACTACAAAATATGCTAGCAGGAAGAAGGCCTAGCTTGAGGTTTCCATCATAAGCATACACAAGACCACTTTCATCATCGACAGCTGGTCCTAATTGCCTGCGAACAATTTCATTGAATCCATTCTGATCCCATATCTTTTCATCAGCCAAAAGGATCTCTTTCCATTCTTTTGCTAATTTCTTTGAAGATTCAGTTGGGCGCCAGTGGAAGATTCCTATGTTGTAGGCAGCATTAACTGTCCAATATGGCAGAAGTACCTCCAATTCAGTGATTGCTAAGGATATCAATGAGATTAAGTATAAGTGCGCATCAGTCATTCCATTCAGGTTGACTATTACTCCCGTGCTTCCTAGACAAGGTCTAAGCCAAGCCAGTTAGACATGTGAACCAAAAAAGTGGCACCTTAGTGCCTCATTAGGCCCCTATTCTTCTGTGTTCACGTGTAGAAACAGTTTCTCTAACAAATGGTCTATTTTTAAAAAAAAAAATAAAAAATAAAAGAAGATTTACGATTCTAGAGAAAAGAATTCATTCTCATGTAGGAAGATGGTAAGCATTGGAGCAATTGGAACATTGCTTCATTGTGACACAGAAGTCAGAGATTGAAATTAGGAAAACAAACTCTATGCAATGCAAAAGTAAGGCTAGATACATCTAATGCTCCCGGACAACCATGTGGGAGCCTCATGCAATTTGCCACCCCTTTATTCTCACATAGGAAGGAAGGAATGAAAAAACTGCAACCAGAGGAGGAAAAAACAAAGTAGGTAGTGCTAACACAAATAAACAGCTGCAAGCAGGGGATAACCATCCTACTACTGATCACATTGTCTGCATGCAAAGTCTGATAAGATTAACACACTGAAAGTGTTTCTATTGCCAATATCAGAACTCCTCCATTCTCTCCGTGTTTAATTGTTTTGATTGCTCTTTTTTGCTTATAATCAGTGATGCAGGAGCTGTCAAGGTCACTGAGAGCCAAAGAGGGTGGGTCAATCTGCAAACTAAGTCCTTGACTTAGTGGAGCAATGCAACCAGACTTGGAATATGGACAAAATTTTCATCCAAATCAGAAGTTATTGCAAAGTTAATATATACCAGAAAATGAGTTGTCACCAGGAAGATTTTCATGTCCTGCACCCAATTCATCACATGGTGGGCAGTAAAGTATTTTCTTTATAAAATTATTGAGATTCCATGTCTGTGCAGTCAATAGTCAACAGCGCATAAACAATTATTATATGACTGCTTGGAACTGCATCAGCCCTTGGTGAATTCTTCTGACCCTACACTGCATGTCTGGGACGCAAGCATTTGGATTCTTCCTGTTTAGAGGGTTGTTACTAGCCAGTATATAAAATATTGAGCTGCCTAGTATAACCAAAAATCATTTTGAGTGATTATTTGAATGCATTTGACATTTTGCCTTACTAATTCCTCAAACTGTATATATCTTTGATATTGATATTATCTGCTAGAACTACAGTCAAGCAGTTTATGAATGTCCACGGAAGATTCAACAGAGTAGTGAGCTCTTGAAGTCATATATCCCTATGGCTGGTGATCTAGCTTTATGAGTTATTCTAACCCAAAAAATATCTATCTTATTTTAACCTAATTCCACTATTAGAAAGTTTCCAAACTGGTTAAGAACAATAATGTCAAATATCTTCTTAAATCTTAAAGGGGGAGATGGCATTTTCAATCAAGAAGTGAGCTGATGCTCCTTGTTAGAAGATTCAGAATCCAATATTACCAGTAATTGAACTAAAATAGATCCCACGGGCACTAACTTATGCACCCAAAAAAGGAACTACACATGAAGAAACAAATTTATCAGAGATTACGTTTCTATACTTCATTGTGTTACTTTAAAAAAAATTAAGACCACACTATAATGAGTTTAGACTATAGGGTTCTACTAGTCACCTACACAATAATTAACTGTCATCACATTACAAGAGTTACATGGCCGACAAAAAGATTAACAACAACAAAACCTTCAAGCTCAGTACATGTGATGAGTTATATGAATCCTCTGCCATCACTGCACTAGCTTTAAAGCAGCATTCTTAGAAAAATTTATCATATTTAAAGCCCATGTGATTATTGCTCCAAGCTTTTCAAGGCTTATCTCACATAAGGAATATAATTGAACACTTGCTCTAATTCCCCCAAGAAATAGAGGAATTTAAATCCACCAAGTTACCAACACCAATAAAAAAAACCTCATTTAATGGAACAAAAAATAAACATCATTTGTGGGGTGGTATATGAATTCATAATAATATGGACTAGAATTTGAGCATTGTTAGGCAATTCAAGTAGTTGAGAAAATGAAATATAGAATTGGACGGAATGGAACTGAAGCATCTGAATTCAGGTAATTGATATCCTCATGATGATAGGGCATTCAAGGTAACCTGGTGGTTGTCTACCCACTTATCATGGCCAAAATTCAATCCCACCAACTCCACTAATCAAATCTTACTATCAAATAAATTGAGGATATGTCATTGTGGATGATGATGATTAATTACTTCTTCAAAATTTTTCCACAATAAGAACATGATTCATGATCATAGAAAACCTTTTCAGACATGAAGACCTTCATTTCAAATAATTAGAGAAGACAATAACCAAGGAAGGACAAGATTAGTGACTGCAAAGCTCAATAACCATCCATTGAAGGCTAGACTTGCAGCATTTCATCTTTGGTCCACATAAAAGAAATCAGCCCTTATATTCTCCAAAGTCAACTGCCCTCTGATTGAAATCATCCACATGACTTGGACTAATCCATTTGAATTCAATGAAGTTTATCTCCTATCAATACCATCTTTATGTGCCCTTGCAATTTAAGTTTCCAGGAAGCAATTGCATTCATAGCCCATTAGTTTACCCAAATTTTGAAGGCACCTTCATAATTCCAGAAGCTCTACATTCAGTAGAAACTCAATTTCCACAAATTCAGATTTAATTTCTATTTCCATGTGATCTATTTCCCGGTAAGTTAAAGCAATTGCAGTCTGTCCATTAAGTTAGAATCTTCAGTTCTGTAACATTACAGAGTTCAGTGAACTCTTCTTAAGATCATGAGTAACCCTTTACAGGAATTCCTTCATTTCTCTCTTATTCGTCTGTTTTAGAGTAGCTTTACTAGCCAATATCAGATTGCCTCCAAATCACAAGCTTGTTAACAGCCCAACATTTTTTACTCATTTCTGAAATTTTATCATCATTTAGTGCTTGGCATGCATGGTATTTATCCTCTAATTGATGCAGAGCTAGGCCTAGGATCCACAGCCAGCTCCTTGAAGAGAAGTTTTATGTTGTTCCATTTAATATATATATGTTTGTCTCATTTAATGGTTAGTTAATAGCTTCCCTTTAGGTGCGAGATGTCCTAATTGATAGTTGTCTTTTAAATCGTATTAGAGACGACATAACAAATGTTAGGTGGCTTTTATCTTATATTTATACCCTTGTAATGCCTCCTTTTAAAAATCAAATTTGAGAATTTGAGAAATACTTTTTAATGAAATTTAAAGCTAAGTTGCTTCCTTCTCTTGTTGTTTTTTCGAGTTTGCTTTCTTTAAATTTCAACTCCTCTTACCCTATCCCTCATCATTTGGTATTAGAGACTATATTAATACTTAGGTCATATTCTTACTTTTCCATGGCAACTTGTGGAAGTAGAAGACGACATAACAAATGCATGTGGAGAAATGAAAGAGATGATGAACTTTTAAACAATTCGAACACTTCGACAACAAGTTGAAGAATTAACTTTATATCTTGAACATCGAGAGGTTCATGGTGGGTATGGTGGATCAAGCCATGGGTCTTCTAGTGTTAAAATTGACACTAATCCTTTTGCCAATCAAGCAAGATATTGACAAAGATTTTGATACTACAAAGATCAACTTACCAAAGTTTCAAGGTCGAACTCAACCCAAAGAATTTCTTGAATGGCTTAATGTCGTTTAAAAGTTTTTTAATTACAAGGAAATGCCAGAAAATCAACTTTTGAAACTTGTTACTACAAAGCTTCATTGCTATGCTTTGAATGGTGGGATAAAATTAAAGAGATAAGCCTTCATAAAGGAAAGTCACACATTTCTTTATGGAAAAAGATGGAATCGATGCTCAAGGAAAAATCCCTTTTGGTGGAATCTTCTTAAATGGTTTCTCTGAATTTAACAATCACACCTTGAAATGCTAAGATTGTCATGGAGTATACTGAAGAGTTCTACAAACTCATAAACCACAACGATCTTCACGAAGATGAAGAGCATCTAATGGCAAGATTCATTGGAGGATTATGGAACTTTTTTAAATAAAGTAAAAATGCATCATTTATGGAGGCTCAACAATACATATCAGCTAGCCTTAAAAGTGGAGGCTATGCTCTCCCATAAAGGCAAAAGGTTTGTTGAGAATAGAAGTTCTTACCTCTAAAAGGCGAATCTTCAAGTGGAAGTGGTAATTCTTAATTCTTGTGGAGTTCACCGAGAAGGTACAAACATAGCACCTAGTGCTGCTCATGATGGGAATAGTTTTGCTCGTACCAACAACCCCATTACTTATTTTAAGTGTGGCCAAGTTGGCTATTGGTTACAAGCTTGTCAAAAAGGCAAGTGGGGGCTCATGTCAACCTTGTTGATGAAAAGGTCTATGAGGACCATGATGACTCAAGGTAGCCCCAGTACATTGAAAGGAGAAGATCAAACAGGTGGAGGTTGAACCCGAGGAAAGAGAAAGCCTTGTGATCAAAAGGGTTCTCTCTACCCCCAAAGGCCGAACTAGAGGAAGTTGGATCCATTCCAATATCTTCAAAGCTCAACGCAAGACAATTGGCTAAGTATCCATCATGGTTGATGGAAGGAATTGTGAAAATATCGTTTCACAAGACATGATAGACAAACTCAAACTTTCAACCGAGCCACATCCAAGGCATTATCGAATCGCATGGTTCAAGATAGGCAATGAGGTAAAAGTTACTAAGCATTGCCTAGTTTCATTTTCTATCGAGAAAAATTATCAAGACAAGATAAAGTGTGGTGTGGTTCCTATGGATGTATGCCACATACTTCAATAAAGGTTGTGGCAATACGATAAAGGGGCCATACGTGATAGTCATAAGAAAACACATACCATTAGTATATAGAGGTCAAAAATGTTTTTTTTTACTATGTCAAAAACGAAAATCTCTCAAATTCCAAAGGGAAGAGGGTAGTGAATTCCTTTCCATATCAAAGTTTGTAATAGAAAACAAAAAAAAGGGATTGTTTACCTATTAGAGGCCAAAGAAAAAGAGAAGGCCACTGGAGCTCCACATGGTACTTTCAAAAGATTTTGGTGATGTTATACTCGAATAGCTTCCATAGGGGCTTCTCCCTTTAAGGGACATCCAATATCAAATTGACGTCATTATCTAGTCAATTTTCCAAAGAAGGCTTACTACTTAATGAGCCTAAAAGAGCAGGAAGAGCTGAATCGACAAGTGATCGACTTGTTGAAAAAGGAGCTACATCTAGGAAAGAATGAGCTCATATGCTATTCTAGCTTTGTTAACTCTAAAGAAGGATGGATCGTGAAGAATGTACATTGATAACCATGGTATCAACTATACTACAATCAAATATCAATTTCCTATTCAATAGATTGACAACATTTTTGATATGCTTGCTGTAAAATGGTTCTCTAAGATTGATATTAGAAGCAGTTATCACCAAATTCAAATGTGGGAGATGAGAGAAAGATAGCTTTCAAAACAAATAAAGGCCTGTAAAAATGGTTTGTTATGTTATTATGTGACACCAATGCGCCAAGCACCTTCATACAACTAATGAATCAAGTCCTCCATCCTTTCATCAATAAATTTGTTATTGCATATTTTGATAATATTCTTGTTTAATAGTAGTGTCAAGAATGAACATATTGAACAATTAAAGGTTGTTTTAAGCTCTTTTGAGAGGTGAACATTATATGTAAACTACAAGAAGTGCTCATTTATGATTGATATCCTAACTTTCCAAGACTTTGTTCTAACTTCTATAGGGATTTATGAGGATCAAAAGAAGGTCAAGCTATCCAAGAATGGTCCTCACCAAGGAGCTTACATGAACTAAGAAGTTTCTATGGATTGTTTTCATTCTACAATAGATTCATTAGAAATTTTATCACCATCGCAGCCCCTATTACAAAACGCATAAAAAAGAGGGAGGCCAAGGAGAGTTTCTGACTTACCAAGGACAAATTATCCAATACCCCCATCCTTGGCTTGACGGATTTTGAGAAGATTTTTGCCATCAATTGTGATGACTCATATGTAGACACTGGTGGAGTTCTTAACCAAAAAGGGCATCCTTTTACCTTCTTTAGCAAAAACATTAATGATCATTAGGAGTTATTCCACTTATGATGTGGAGTTCTTCACATTCATTCAAGCTCTCCATACTTGGCATTCTTATTTGATTTAAAGGAAGTTTATCTTAAACTGGAATCATGAAGCACTTAAGCACATCAACCAACAACACCGAGTTTATCTTAAACTCAAATCATAGCACTTAGGCACATCAACCGACAAAGAAACTCGAATTGACGACATTCTGAGTGGGTTTCTTTTCTACTAGAATACACTTTTGTCCTAAAACAAAAAAGTGAGAGCACTAATAAAGTAGCTAATGCTCTTAGCAGGCGCGTGACCCTTAATTCCATACAAGTGCAACTTGATGGCTTCAAATCAATCAAAGACATATGATGGCAATGATGACTTTGGTGAAATTCAAAACTTTTGCCAAGAGTGGCCCCACCGTAATTGTTCTCTACTAGGAAATTTCCTCTTCAAAGGAAATTGCTTAAATATTTATTCCCAAGTGCTCTTTTGAGAAATATCCAATTAGAGAATTGTATTCGGGAGGTGTCGGAGGTCCCAATAGAAAGACAAGTCGTGATGATTAAAGAAAAATATTTTTTGCCATCCATTTTTCGAGGCATGGTTCATTTTATAAAAAAGTGTTGGATATGTCAAAAGTGCAATAGCCAAACACAAAACACAAGTGCTTACAATCCTTTGTCGATTCTAGAAGCCTTGTGCAAGGATGTTAGCATGGATTTAGTGGTAAGATTGCTCAGAACCCAAAAGAGTAATGATTCCATCTTTGTTGTTGTCAATCACTTTTCTAAGATGGTTCATTTTATCCTTACAAGAAGACAATGGATGCTTCTTAAGTTGCTCATATCTATTTTCATGAAGTTATGAGACCTTATGGTGTCCCTAAGGCCATTGTCTTAAATAGAGATAACAAGTTTTTTAGCAAAATTTGAAGATGTTTATGGAAGAGGATCAGCACTAGCATGTGTTATAGTAATGATTATCATCTTCAAACTGATAGGCAAACCGAATTAATAAATCAAACTTTTGGAAATGTACTTCAGGCATTCTGAGCCGGACAGCCCAAGCAAGGCAGCCAATGTTCATTAGCGAGTCATGATTTTCAAAGGAGGAGGGCCTTCTTACAAAAATAGTAGTTTCCCTTAGGCACTTACAACAAACTCAAGGAAAAATAATTGGTTTGTGTCGAGTTATCAAGGAAACAACAACAATGCTTATGAAATTGAATATTCTCCACATATGAACACTCATCCAACTTTTAATTTGCAAGACTTAACTCAATGCATGGCAAACTGAATAAAACTCACAAACGGGTTCCTTCTCACCCGAGGAGGATGATGAAGTGCATGGCCTAGGCACACCAGCCAGCTCTCTTGGACTGCCAGCCATCTCCTAGAAAAGATTTTGATGTTGTTCCACTTAATGGGTAGTTATTTATTTTTCATTTAATAGTTAGTTATTAGATGTCTTTTAGGTGAGAGATATCCTAATTAATAGTTGTCTTTTAGGTGAAAGATGTCTTAATTAATATGTTGGAATGCTATACTTTAATTTTAGTAGTTATTAGATTTTTTTATCTTGTATCTATACCCTTGTAATGATTCCTTGGAAAATTAGATTTAAGAATTTAAGAAATATATGTTTGGTAAAGCTTGAAACTCATTTTTTCCGCTTTTGTAGTGTTTTTGAGTTTGCCTTCTTTAAATTTCAACTCCTCTTATCTAATCCCTCATCACTATTCTCTTGTTTTTTATCCACGGAATGTTGATTGTCAAATCAACAATAAACGCACCACACTAAGAAGGATTTCATTTCACTATGTTATGTTCGGCCCTCCAAACTTATTTCCATTCCCCCACAAGTATTGGTAGCTCCATTCAGAGCCTGGGGGATGGTTGTTAGTGCAACAATAATATTGTGACCAGAAAGTCACAGTTTGAAACTATGAAAACCACTCTAAAATGTACGGTTGAGGCAGAACCCCATGATGGGCCATCCTAGTGCACTGGAAAACCCTACAAGAATTGGTAGCATTTTAAGTCTTTTTTTTTTTTTTTTTTCGGGTCATTGGGAACCTAACTATCCCTACCCCAGCAGACATCTAGTACAAGGAAGAAGTGAGCCCCATATTACCCCCACCAGCAAGAGAAATACATCAATAAGATTAAAAATTTTATGTCAACTAGACTGTTAAAAATACTGTAATAGCATATCTCAACCTAATTCTTTGAGGGGCTAATGTACGAGGTTTTCACATTACAAGCTCAAGGGAGTAATTGAACCTACTTCATACTTGCATTCTATAGAGACTGATTCCATGGTTATTTCTCCATGATTCATTAAGCATATTGTAGCCAGTACAGTGCTATGGTTCTCCTCTTATGCTGGATAAGTTCAGTTTAGATCTCAATTCACTTGCAATTTACAGATTCATTACCATTCACCTTTTCTCCACATATATTTGTTTTTCAATTTAACTAGCCAGATATTAATCAAATTAGAAATTTTACCCCATGTACATAATATTAACAAAACAGTCTTAAAAGTGATTCTACTTGAAGATTCTAGTGTTTAGCACCACCAGTACCAGGAAACCTGCTGTTACACATATAAGAAATGAAAACTTGCTCAAAAATTCCCCTTTCTGTAAAGTTGCAGATTCATCTTGAGTTCTCCCCAAGAGGATTTCATGCATGTATGTGCATCTAATGACTAATACATCCAATAGCTGACAAAGAAAAAAAGCACGTCAAAGATTACTGAGGCACAATTACATTGTCACAAGTGTCTTAACAATAAAATGTCAGCATTGGAGTTCTTGTTTATTATCTCACCTTGTTGCCAAATATCCAACTTGTCATCTACTACTGTTGGAACAACCTGATCACTTGATGTCAGAACATCTGCTTCAGGAAAACGAGCTAAATATGGAAGAGGATTCTGTCATGAGAATAAAATAAAATTATTAGCATGTTCAAGACAATTAAAAATACATCAAAAAAAAGACCAATTGCATGATAATGAAAACAAGTCGAAAAAGATTTTTTTTTTTTTTTTTTTTTTTTACAGAAAAGAATTTTAAGTACAACGAATCTTTATTTGGGTTTCAGGATATACTTTCCAAATTGGCCAATATCTTTGTCTTGACCAAGATGCAACACAGTACTTACTAATCCCAATTCCTAGAAAGAAAACCATTTGATGGCAATAAGACATGGCCCCATCAAACAATTTCCTGTTAGATTGGTAAGTAAACAAGCTTTATAGGTGGAATATAACCTGTCTCTAATCCAAATGGGAAGGAAAAAAGTCATTTCACATGGAAGAAATTAGAGATTCATAAACTGACCGTTTAAGTCCTAGCATTCCTAAAAGTAGACATCATTCAGATCTTTTGCCATTAAATGCTGCAATCATTTTTTGGGTATGTAATGGCAATTGGCAATTCAAGGACAAGAAGGACAAACATTCATTTTATGACCCTTGAAGAGACATCACAAAGAACAAAGGGATCTCAACCATTCAGGGATTACAGAGAACAAGCCTAAATACAAAATGAAAGCATCCCCAAAGAAGTGGCTGTGTAGAATCAGATATGCAAAGGACATACTCAATCAAGCAGAACTGCAAGCTTCCTAAAACAAGAGGCTAGCAGCAATTCTTTCTACATTGGATATTCACCTTGTTGAGAGAGGGGGTACTCGGGTTTCAATGGGCCCCTCAAGCTGCATTTAAGTACATCCACTGGAGTTCTGAGTTGCAAACAAGAATGAACTTAAGGCCCTCTAATGTAAAAACATGAATTTTCAACTGAAAATCTACAACCCAATTCCATGATGAAAGAAAAAGTCACTTCTAACCATAGATGGAATATCAGTATCAATATCAATCACAACCATATTAGTATCAAAAATATTGAATAATATGTATATGTATCGTATATATCAAAAGAAAAAAATTCTAAAAATTACAAATTGACAAACAAATATTAGCCGATATATCGGTCATATTAGATATATCGGCCAATAAATACGATATATCATAACATATCGCATTTGTACAATGGTATCAGGAAATATTGGTATCGGGGGGTCCGATGCCTATATAAATGAATGATATTATGTAAATACAGATAATCTAGTGGGTCATATTCACAATTTTCACTTGTCACCGTGGATAAGATTAAGGCTATCAATACATTCAGCCTCTCATTTTTACTAAGACAGCCAACAAAAGCAGATTTTTTTTTTTTTTTTTTGCAAGATTAATCATTTTCCCTGATAACAACTACTTGAAGAGCTTGCTTGAAACTAATAAATCAAGTGTCCACTACGAATTTCTCATAGAAATCTTTCCAATTAGAATGAACTCACAAGTCTTCAGGACACAAATACATAGATGGAAGCGTTATGGACAATACAGAAAAAACAGTTAAGAATAAAATTAGTGAATACCTTCAACCAAACCATGTCAGTATCGCACATCAGTAGCTCAAAGCCAAATGGCAGGATGGAATCTATTAGGACAACCTTTTCTCTCCCCATTTTATGAAATGTTGGCGATCCCCATCCAACATCCATTGTGCTCATATGACTGCCCATATCAAAAACCGGAATGCCCCTCCAATATAATGCTTCCAACAATTTAATGTCCATTGCACCTGTAAGAACAGTTCCAAGCTTTCTCAACACTCTCAAAGTGATTTGAGATTCCGATAAAACAAACTTTCATTCGCCAATCAATAAGTTAGAATAGTTAAACAAACCCACTGCATAGCAACTAGTTAATCAGCCAGGAAGTTATCTGAAGCTCACCAACAAGAAGATTATAAAGACCCAGATCAGTCAAGTGCTTAACCCAGGTGAGTATGAAATCCATGAATGCATAATTACCGAAGCTCACTATTATGACATTATCTTTTACCCTTTCCTGCACCAATTCTTTGGTCAATTGAAAGGTCTTCAAAGATGGCATTTTCTCGCTCCTTGAGGGCGCCTCCCATATAGGACTCAACTGCGTGCTTTGAGACCTTAGAGGAGGCGTCGACGGCCTGTCCACCACCACAGATTGAGAAAAATTATGTTCTCCAGATGAAGACGAATCTGCACCTGAAGCATAAAACAAAACATTTTAGAAATTCGTAAAATTATTCTCTCAACCACATCATCTATATGATGCGTCAATTACTTCAAGGGAAACGATTAAATCAGAGAGAAAGAGAGTACGAGAGAAAACGGCTGGAGGTAAAGATGACAAGGAGATGGAAACTTTAGGGGAGAAAATAGCGGAGAAGACATAGACGGAAGAGAAAATGATGCCGATGACCAGTGTTGCATAGACCGTCAGAAACAATGGCTTAGAGTTTGCCGCTTCTTGACATGGATTTTTCCATTCCATTGCTTCCGCAATGCAGAAAATTCTTTGATGCCGAACTTTGAATTCCGGTAATTTTTATGAATTCTTCATCAATTTTATCATCTGCGTTTCTTGGAGATGAAATTCAACCAAAACCCTAATCGCAAGATTTGATGTTTGAAGATTAGAACTTGAAAGAAATTATAGTTATCTCTGAATAAAGCCAGCAAAGTCAACTCCTCAGCTGCCGTCTTAATCTGTGACCGGTAGTCGCCATACGTGAGAAATTTTTTAATCGAGTCGTTCCGGTGGGAACGCAGAAGGATGTAAAGGGTAACTTCGTGAAATTAATTTTTATTGTTAAGTTATTTTAGTAGTAAAATTAACAATTTTTTTAAAACAAATTATTATTTATTTAAAATAAGGAATAAAAAAATATTAATTCCTTTTCTGGTTTTTTTATTTTTAATTATCAAAAAATAATTATTTTAATATTTATTTTTTTATATATTTTTATTTAAAATTAGATCTTATTAAAATTAAAATTAATATTAAATATAACTTAATTTAGATAAAAATTTGTACCAATTGAATCAAACAGAGTCAGATACTTCATAATTCAAACAGGTCTGATTGGGCTAGGGACATAAATATTTTTTTATTTTTAATTATTTTTTATTTAAAAATTTATAAATACATAAAATACAACTAAAAATATAAAATATATTAATTAAAATATTATTTAAAGATATATTTAAATAAAGAGTCTTTATATAAAAATTATTAATTATATAATAATATAATTAAGTATATATATAATAGTAAACAATTTTAACATAAAAATTATTATTTATATAAAACTATAATCTATTAAAATAATTTCTTAAAATTAATATTTATTTAAAATTAAAATATATATTTATAAAAAAAAATTATAATTCGGACCAAATTATTCAAAATTAATTACTTTCACCGGTGACTATAACTTACTCAAAAAAATAATTAGGTCTAAATTTTTATCCATATTTATATATAATACCAATATATCTTAATTAAATCTTATAAAATTTTAGATTTATAAGGCCAAACAAATTGATGACTAAATTTTGATCTAATATATCTAATTTTTTTAATATATGTTAGAATATTATTTCTCTAAATAAGAATAAAATAGTCATTTTATATTAATTTTTTAATTATTTTTTTATTATTACTTAATATCAAATATTAAAAATTAATTTTAAATTTAATTTTATATATTTTAAATAACTAATCAAATAATAAAATATTAATTCTAAATTTTATTATAATCTTCTTTAATTTATTAAAAATAATTATTATATTTTTATCTTATTTTATTTTAATAACTAAACACAACATGACCTTTTTTTTTTTAATTTTTTCTTTACTACTATTTTTTTTAGTAATATTTGCACTCTCAAACTAAATCATTAGATTACTAAAATTCTATTTAAAAATTTTTTAACACAAATATAAGTCAAATTGGCCTGTAAGCCCACTTAAGTATTAAAATTAATCTTAAAATATAAACACAAAATTTATATCAATATTAAATATATCAAATATAAATAATTTACTAATTAAAATTACATCTGTATTGTGGCAATGTGGATGAAGTCAATGACCTATCCCTGTTGGTATCCCCACCTATTTACCCATCAAAAGAGGAAAAGTAGGAGAATGTGTGGGTGAACTCAAAATTTTAAACTGTTTATAGATCTAACAGTTAGAATTAAATATTATATAATAATAATAAATATTAAATAATTATTTTAATTATTGAATATAATCAATCATGTTTATTCATTTAATTTTTAGTATTGACCCTTAGATTCATAGCTAGCCTATATAATTGACTTTATCTTAATGATGCCCGAGTGTTGAGGTAAACCCCATCTTCAACACGAAGATTTCAAATTACTCGGCTATACTTACTTTATTTGAGAATAGGAATAATATTCATATAACTCATACCCAATTATTTTATAATTATAGTTTCATGTAGAGGTAAACAGAGTGGGCTTTTTTCAATTTTATTATTTAAAAAGTATTTCTTTTCATAAATTAAAAATAATTCTATAAAAGTTATAAGAGGATTGTGGAAGCAGGTGGGCTCCTTTGAGAAATTCAACGTGCCATTAAGAAGTCATTTGGACTTGGACACATCACATTTGTTCAATAACTTTTATCCCTATGTGTATACATAAATTTAGGAATTGTTGGAATGATCTATGTATATTTATAAGAGAATGATGTAAACAAAATTTAAAAATAATAATAATAATATAAATATCAAACTTCTAATTAGGAATGATAATATTCTCATATCCTAATATCCCCCCCAAAAAAAAAAAAAAAAAAACACTCAAGACAGCATCGAACATACCAAATTGAGTTTAAAAACCAAATCACGATAGCAACAAAGCAGATGTAAATGAATTTTTTTCAGGGGGCATGGGGAGCCAGAGAGGCTCTTTAGGTCAGTAGTTTCGGCGGGTTTAAACCCGTGGCATACCGGTACCACCAATGACCTTTCATCATATTCGGTTATCGGGAATAAAATAAAACAAAATAAAAGGCGAATAAAATATATTAGTGAAATAAAATTCAAAATTAAATAAAGTTAACATAAGACAAGAATAAATATTACATTGTGATGGGTGTATCAAAAATGGACTGACTCAAAGTCAACGGATGTCCAAAACGGACAAACAACTCGCTAATGGCCCAATTGGAGAACAGGCCTAATAGCTGAAAGGCCCAGACGGTCAACACCGGCGTTGACCATCCCAGCGGCCAACGCACACACGGACGGTCAACTCAAACGTTGACCATCTGCGTACTGTAGCATGGGCCCAACAGTGGTTTCTTCTACAGTTATGGATCTGGCCCACTTGAGCCCGCGATCCATCAGACGACCAACAACGGCTCTCCTCACACCTTCCACGATCCCAACTGGCTCCCGAAATGGACGTTGACAAAATCGGTGCCCTTCACGTAAGGAAGGTGCCAGATTTTTCAAATCTTCTGCCAACTGGGGATTCCAACGGTAAAATACACAGAATGAAGGTGGGCAATTTGAAAAGTCGCTGACCGCCGTGGAAGGAAACTATTTCAACCCTCTTGGCAACTGGTATCAACTCTAAAAGGTAGGCCACCCAAAATTACACAGGGGATCACTCCTTCCAAAGGAGGAAGATCACCAGCTCAACCATAAATAAGCCCTGAAATTCTCATTCCAGGCACGCTCTCAGTTACTTACGCTTTCTATTACGCACACTCTTACCCAGGCTACTCACCAAACTATTGCTAATACAACGCCCACAACGACACTTCTCCATTTTCTACTACTCAAAAACCTAAGGCATACAAACGCGCCTCTCACGACCGTTTACTGCCTCTCCACCATCCAGATTCAAGAAGACAGATTTGTCTCTCTTTTATCTGGAAACACACACTCTCTTTCTCAATTCTCAGTTTCAGAAACCTTCTTGTATTTCAAAGACCGTTTACTGACTTGAGTGTCGGAGTATTTTTGGTGGGACAACTTCCCGCCGACATGCTAACCTCCTGTTCTTTTTAGTAGTATATAAGATCCAAACTCGAGAAGCAGTCTGCAGAATCGGAATGACAAGCGGATCGGTCCGAATCTATTTGAATTCAATGATGTATCAGAACGCATTATATTGTTTGAATTCCACTCAAAATTACAAAAATCCCTGCTGTTTTTCAAGCATCAAGCTACCCAATAAGAATGTGATACTCCAAGATCAGAATCAGCATCATATAAAACAAATAAGCGATGCAAGCCAATAATCGCTACTCCAAATCCCTTTCCTCAAGAGTCAGCCGTCCTCCTCGCACCGCCACCAAAAAGGGTGGCTAGAGGAAAAAGAAGCCCGACCAAGAGGCACGAGAGATCCGGAACAATCCAGTTTCAGCCTTCTCCCGCGTTCCAGGCCAGAATAGGCCTGAGGAAGGCTTCGGGAGCACATCTCCGCGAAAGAGTCCGGAGAGGAGAAATCCATGATACTCTCGGGCTGAAGACGGGAACGCAATCCATGAGCGAGCCTCCGGGATCGGCGGCGTCCGGGAGGATAACCAACCATTCTTGAACCCTCTAGGGACAAAACGGAGTTGAGGGTTTACCACAACTCCAAAAGATCAGCAAATGCCGTTTGCTCAGATCCGCGAGTGGACAAAATCTGAAACCGTGTGTTCCAAGATGAGTGCGCCATCGAATTGGACCGATCTCCTTTCACAGCGGAGATCCTGAGCTGTCCACTGCCTACGAAGTTCAAGATGTCTTCCCTTGACTCATACGATAGGAGAAGTAACCCGGTTGACCACCTCGATACTTCCGCACCCATCTGAGTCTACAAGGGTTAGAAGACTCAGCGATGTGCCGCTGTTTTTCGCTCACGCTGAAGGGAGATGCCCGAATCTGGTTCCATCACCTCCCTTCAGGTACCATCAGCAACTTTCGTGAGTTCACAGATCTCTTCCTGGCTTAGTATGCCTCGAGCTGACGGGAAGAGAAGCAACCGTGGCATCTCTCCAACATCAAGCAGAAACCGAGAGAGAACCCATGGCGATTCCTGGATCGTTTTGTGGCAGAGGCCAGACGGATTCCCTGGATTACAGAGGAGATGAAGCTGGGCAGTTTCATCTCTGCGCTGACCTACGGTGACTTTTTCAAGCACCTGGCCCATAAAAATCCTCAGACCTTCCGAGAGGCAGAATCCATCACCCGGGCCTACACTGCAGCAGAAGAGGTCAACAAAGCAAAACGTCCAGAACGGACGGATTAGCCTCGATCGTTCCCAAGAGAAGGGAAGAGGAAGTACAGCGGCGGAGATCACTCCCGCCAGAAGTAACGCCGGATGGGCTCCCAGAACGCAGAGACTACAAGGCTACCAGTTTCACACCTTTGACGGACACACGCTCAAACGTTCTCATGCAGATACGCGGAGAAAAATTTCTGAAGTGGCCAAAATCACTAAAGAAAGACTCTGGAAACCAGTTGAAGTACTGCAACTTCCATCGCTCTGCTGGCCATTCAACTGAGGACTGCAACACTGCAAAGGGAGATTGAGGAGCTGATTCGCAGAGATCACCTCACCAAAATTGTCAGGGATCCTGGACAGAGCTTTGGAGCAGCTGGCGGAGAGGGGCAGGAGCAGACTCCTCCCCGAAACCAGGTTGCAGCAGGGGTGGTTAACGTGGTTATCACCCGACCTGCTAAAAACCCATCTGGCGGCGAGAAACAGTAGGCTGGGAGGAAGAAGCAGCGCATGGCGGATAACACTATCAGCTTTAATGTTAATGACTTAGCCCATGTAGTGTCCCCCCATGCTGATCCCCTCGTTGTATCTGCGCTCGTTTCGGACGGTAGTGTAGACTACCAACTGAAGCGAATATTTATTGATAATGGAAGTTCTCGAGATTTACTTGGATACTTTCTTCAGATTAAGCTAAAAAAAGAATCAACTGAAACCTACCGAAGGCCCGTTATACGGCCTCGACAACGAGCCAGTGTCCGTTCAAAGGACTACCCAGTTAGAAGTCACATTGGGTACGTATCCAAAAACAGTAAGTCGAACGCTCACCTTCATGGTGGTCGACCTAACCTCAATATACAACGTCATGCTGGGTAGACCGTGCTTGACAGCATTCGGGGCGGTCACTTCGATTCCACACCTCAAAATGAAGTTTCCAACACCCTACGGTGTCGAGGAGGTGCTAGGTAACCAGGTTATCGAACGAACCTGTTACATGTCACAAATTGCCCCTGCCGGCAAAGACGATTAGAACTTGACCATCGGGGCGAGACAACTCTTCGGCAAGCGCATCCGGGGAAGCCACGGATCCAATCCCCACCGGACCAAAAGAGCCTGGATAAGTGTGTACAAATTGACTGGCTCACTTACCTACCACCGCGGGGAATTGGTTGCGTTCTGTGAAGGAACGCCGATCTTTTACATGGACTCAGCAGACATGCCCGAATCCTACGGAGATAATGGTTCATAAACTGGGGCTTGACTCCAACCGAAAGCCCGTCAGGCATAATCGGAGGAACCACTCCGTTGAAAAGCCAATTGTCATACGAGAGAAGGTCAAAAAGCTACTGGACGCAGGCTTCATTAGGGAAGTCCAATACCTAGACTGGCTCTCTAATGTCGTCTTAGTAAAGAAAAGTAATGGGAAATAGCGGATGTGCATCGATTTTACTGACATTAACAAGGCCTGTCCAAAGGACAGCTTTCCCTTGCCCAGGATCGACCTCCATCGTTTGATTCAATGACCAACATGAGATGCTAAGCTTCGTGGGTGCCTATTCAGGTTACAACCAGATCCGGATGAGTCTTGAGGACGAAGAGCACACCTCGTTCATGACCAATCAGGGCACCTACTGCTATAAAGTAATGCCTTTCGGACTTAAGAACGCTGGAGCGATCTACCAACGGTTGGTCAATAAAATATTCGAAAAACAAATTGGTCACAACATGGGGGTCTACGTCGACGACATACTCGTCAAGAGCAAGGTCACCGGCGACCACATCCACGACCTGGAAGAGTCATTCGAGGTGCTCCGTAAGCATCACATGAAGCTGAATCCAGCTAAGTGTATCTTCGGAGGAGCCTCCGGCAAATTCTTGGGTTTCATCGTCTCCCAACGGGGAATCGAGGCAAACCCAGAGAAGATCAAGGCGCGCCAACATGGCACCGGCCACTTGGAACGTAAGGACGTCCAACGATCGACGGACGGGCCGGCAAGATCGTTGTTAAGCTTCTTTGCGAAGTCTCCATTGACAAGTACAAGCCCTTCTTTAAAGCCCTTGAAGGAACAAAATCCAACGGGTTCCAATGGAGTCTGCGAATGCCAAACCGCTTTCGATGAATCAAACTATGATTGACCACTTCCGTTGTTAGTGTCACACTAAGGGCGGAGAGGAATATATTTTCTTGGCGGTGTCGAGGCGTCCCTGAGTTATGTCCTCATGTGCCAGGACTCTGACGCCCAGCGGCCGATCTACTACATGAGTAAAACGTTGACCGGTCCAGAGACCCGTTACTCACGCGCAGAAAAATTAGCCTTGGCACTGATATTCTCTGCGCGGAAGTTGAGGCCCTACTTTCAGGCCTACCGGATAGTGGTCCTTACGGACCAGCCGCTGAAAAACATCCTCTAGAAACCCGACGTTTCTGGACGATTAGTAAAATGGGCTATCAAGTTGGGCGAGTTCGACATCAAATTCCAGCCCAAGCCTGCGGTGAAAGCACAAGCGCTGGCTGATTTCATTGTCGAGACTACAACCCCAGTCCTCGAGGAACAGCCCGAAGAAAGCACGAAACTGCTTGTCGGAGTTCTGGAATGGATACTCCATGTGAACGCATCGTCTACAGACACAGGCAGTGGCGCTGGAGTGGTCCTTACGACCCCCAACGGGTTTGACGTGAAATACTCCCTCAGGATCAATTTCCTGGCAACCAATAACGTTGCCGAGTACGAGGCCATGTTAGCCCGATCGCGATTAGCCAAGAAATGCTCTGCCAAGAGATTGGTAGTTTACAACGACTCCGAACTAATCGTTAACCAGGTTAACGGAGGCTTTGAGGCAAACAACCCTCTCTTAGCCAAGTACTTGGCAAAGGCAAGGGAGGCCGCCTAGGGTTTTGACAAACTGACCCTAGTTCACGTTCCCTGAGCTGAAAACTAAAAGGCGGACCAGCTGGCCAAAGCCGCTGCTGCCGAAAACCCAGAACAGTATTCGAATGACATGCGGGAGATCCTAGACGCTCCCAGCATTGAGAAGCGATAGGCAATGCAGATTTCCTAAACGGAAAACTGGATGACGCATTTCCTAAATTACCTGGCGGACGGATCATTGCCAAAAGATGTGGAGAAGGCCAAACGGGTCAAGAAGACAGTTGGGCCGGTACATCATGGTTGACGGACGGTTATACCGCCGTAGCCCTGCGGACTCCATACCTCCGCTGTCTATCTCCAAGAGGCTGACTACGCTTTAGCGAAGTCCACCTCGGGGTCCGTGGGTCTCACATTGGTAGAAAAAACTTGACCTTCAAGGTCATGCGCCAAGGCTATTATCGCCCTCGATGAAAAAGACGCTACCGAGTTCGTGAAGAAATGTGGCTTACCACCTTCACAAAGAATCTTTCACTGCCCGGCTATCCCTAAATCAAGGCCCTTCAGGGCCCCTTGCCCTTCGCGTGGGGGCTCGATCTCCTCTATTTCCCATTTCCCGGACAAAGAAAATTTATCGTGGGCATTGACTACTTCACCAAGTGGTTCGAAGCTGTCCCACTGGTTAAGATAACAGAACACAATACCCTGGATTCCTCCGCCAGAACATCGTCTGCAGATTTGGCATCCCCGAGGTCGTCGTGACCAACAACGAGACCCAGTTCTCTGGGAAACACTTCACCAAGTATTGTACCAGCCTTAGCATCAAACTGGTCCACACTTCGGTAACATACCCCTAAGCAAACGGACAGATGGAGGTAATAAACCGAACGCTGCTCCACGGATTAAAGACTAAGCTGGAGGACGCAGGGGGCTCCTGGGCGAATGAGCTCCCTTCCGTTCTTTGGTCTTATCGAACAAGCTCGAAGGAACCAACGCGCGAGATGCCCTTCAACCTCTGTTACGGGACTGAGGCGGCAATCCCGGTCAAAATCGGGCTTCCAAATCTCATGGTGAAGTCCTTCGACCCACTGACTAACTCCCAAAAAATCAGGGAACACTTAGACTTGTTGGAGGAAGCCCGCGACGCTGCCAGAGTACAGACAACAGCCTACCAATATCGGATCGCCCGATACTACAATAAAAAAGTTAAGGCACAACGATTCGACGTTGTGGGCTTGGTTCTACGAGGCGTCGAGGCGACAGGCAAGCTGACCGGTCGCCATAAGCCTCCCCTAATTGGAAAGGGACTTATTGGAGGAAGCCCGCGACGCAGCCAGAGTACGGACAGCAGCCTAACAACATCGGATCGCCCGACACTACAACAAAAAAGTTAAGGCGCGACGATTCGAGGTGGAGGACCTGGTTCTACGAGGCGTCGAGGCGACAGGCAAGCTGGCCGGCCGCAATAAGCTCTCCCCTAATTGGAAATGGCTTTTCCTCGTCTCCGCCGTCCTGTGAAACGGAGCCTACAAACTCCGGAGCCAGGACGAAAAACCGGTTCTGCGAATGTGGAACGCCATCCACCTCAAACGATACTTCCAGTAGCAGACACAGGTATGCACTTGCATTATTGTTTGCAATCGCTTGCTTGTTTTGATTTTGTAAAAAATAAGTGTTTACTTAGCATCCTTTCTTTATGCATGTGCATGTGTTTCCTTTGTAGGTTACCCGACCTAGACTGCCCATAAGTCGGGAGGGTCTACACCCGCTCGTTAAACCCTGGTCATCCAAACAACCCATAAGCGGTCGAACTTGAACCTCGATTATCCGAGCGGCCCATTAGCGGTCGTATCTAAACGTTGGTCATCCAGGTGGCCCATGAGCGATCTATTATAAACTCTGGTCATCCAGGTGGCCCATAAGCGGCCTAATATGAATCTCGATCATCCGAGCGGCCCATTAGCGGTCGTACTAAACATTGGTCATTCAAGTGGCCCGATAGCGGTCAAAACCTTAGGGGGATTACGTAGCATACGCAACGACCTCCTCTATGAGGAGATAGCGTGAGTCAGCGACGGTCCGAAGGAGAAGCATCCTTCTCCAACGTTAGCCGTCCAAATCATCACTGGACGGCGCCATCGATCCGGTTAACTGGCCGATCGCCAAGCCTAAGAACATAGCTTCCTAGGCAGCCCAACAACATCCACCGGCCAACTCAGTTGGCCGCCCCACGCAACAAAGGGTGCAAACACGAGCAATAAAAATAAATGAACACAGAATTGAAAGAGTTTCCATTTTATTGCTTTAAAAGCGTTACAAAATTACATAAGTATAAAAAGGAAAAGGTACAAAAAGCTATGAAGGCGGCGGCCGCCTCTATCGGTCCTAGTCCTCCCCCACAAGGTCGTCCTTATGCTGCACCCCACAGTTCCCTAAGTGAAAGAACTCAATGGGGAAGTCAGGGTCGATCAGCCTCACACGACGCCGACAAACTTGGACCCCCTCAAACATCCGTGCGTGTAGCATGCCCTCGACCTCGTGGGAACGAATCCGGAGACCCAGTTCATTCTCCAAAGTGGATATTCGATCGGCAAGCCGTTTCTTGCTTGCTTTGCTTCGATCCTCCTCTTCTTTCAAACGAGCGTTCTCAGCTCTGCCGGGTGATCTCCGTTTCCATTCCCGCCAGAACAGTCTCGAGGGCAGCAGTCTCCTCGATTTGCTCTTCTACCAAAGCAGCCAACTTGGCGTCCAGCCAGGCGATCTCCGCCTCCCTATCGGCGATCACCTAATCTCGCTGCTCCACCTTCTTGGAGATGGCGGAAATCAGCTTCTTCGACTGCACAAGAGGCAAATAAATAACAAGTTAGAAATCCGCGAAGGGAAAAAATACACGGTAGACATCGCCAAGAATCATACCTCACAAAATATCCTCATGGTCCTCTCAGGCCTGGCCTCCAGACTTGGCCTAGGTGGCGGTGGACCAGGAGCTTCCTCTCGAGCCGAACTAGTGGCGGCCTCCTCCAAAATGCGCTCCGGTGCTTCTTGATATCATCCATGGTGCTGCAAGCTCACCAACTACTGACCTTGGCAGCGGCTTTGGAGGATCGTGCTCCACCATTCGCTCCACAATAGGAATGTGGGCTACTGGAGAGCTAACGACGGCTCGCGCCCCGCCGGCTCACAAGTCGCTCCTCAAAAGACTCAATCAATTGAAAGACCCGAGAAACACTTACGACGCTGGCTGCGCGCTGATGACTCTTTCCGAGTCCGCCCGCCGCCTCTCGTGGGTCTTCTCAGCCAGCCGCGGTGCTACCGAGCCTCTACCGCAAATTCCGGCCACGTAATCGATGTGGGACGACATTTACTGAGGGCGTCTCGGCACCTTTTCCCGTGAAAGGGCCAATAAATCCTTCTTTAGTATGCCGCATGCGGATGATTACCCCCTTGGAGTCCTCAGGCGTCATCATCCTTACTGGCGGTATGGGTTTTTGAACTGGGGATGGCGGACCCCAATTCACCTTCTTAGTCTCCTCTCGGGAAACCAAAAAATCCCGGTCGAACTCGTCGAGGTTCTCCTTTATTAACTTAGTCAACCACTCCTGGGCCGCCGTCTACGGTGCCTCCAGAACCTATCCCCAATCCTTTTCAAGGGGCCAGGCCGTTCCCACACTCACAATGAAGAACCGGTTCTTCCAGTTCTTCAACAAGTCGTATATGGCCTTATTTATCTTTAAGCCAAAACAAGGGACGAGCGATATCCACTCTCCTCCTTGATTTATTTTAAACAGGACCCTAACCATAAACATCCTAAACTTCTTACCATGCTTTCGAAGAAAAATACACATAGTATAGAGATACCGGATAGCTTTGGCATGAAGTTGAGCGATGGGTACTCGTAGAGCTTTCAAGAGAGACTCCAAATCGTCCAGCAACGGGATACGAAGGCCGCTCCTCAGGTGGGCCTCGTAGACTGTGATATGCCCCACTGGAAGAGCAAAAGCTCTGTCATTCCTTTCCAGGACTCTCCATGCTATTTCCTTTGGGATATTAAACTCAACGCACAGCGCTTTAACGTCACTCTCTTTCAAAACGGGAGCGATGTCTGCAATGGATGCCATGGCTAACTCGAAGAACTAGGGTTTCTGAAAGTTAGGAACGGAGAAGACGAAAGCTTGGAGACGTAAAAGATTTTCAAAGTGTGGAGGGGAAACTTGAACGGCAAGCACGCGTTGAAACCCCTCATTAAAGACACCGTCAGTCCTGCCACGTGTCAACTCCCTACTTGGCCCTTCAAAAGGTGATCTTTGACGCATTGATAGCCGGAATATCCGCCCAACCAAAAGAAGACGTGTGTCTTCTTAAGCTCGCAAACCGGGCCGGGATGGCTACGCGGCTCATCGTGCCGACGACAAAGCTTCTCCGGAACTGACCAAAACGGTCAACAATTTCGGTCAATATTGTTCTCCTGAATTGACAAAATGAAACCTTATTAAGTCGATATTGTTCTCCCTGAATTAGCAAAACGGCCAACAACCTCGTCAACGTTGTTCTCCTGACCGACCAAGACGGCCAACAACTCGGGTCAACATTCTTCCCCCGAAATTGACCAAAGGCGGTCAACAGCCTAACAACCTCCTCTACGCCTTTCGCGAAGTTCTACAGATCCTCAA
This sequence comes from Nepenthes gracilis, assembly GCA_033239525.1. Lineage (NCBI taxonomy): Eukaryota > Viridiplantae > Streptophyta > Magnoliopsida > Caryophyllales > Nepenthaceae > Nepenthes > Nepenthes gracilis. The sequence continues at coordinate 5,629,177 of BSYO01000025.1, read as the reverse complement.
ACGCCAAAGGGCAATAAGGGCATCCCATCATGAACATGTCGGGAAGAGTGCACCGCCACCGGCATAGGGGGCTAGTGAGGGTGAGTAAAAAAGGCCAGTACCAAAGTCACCTAAGGCGCCAAAACGGACGGACAATCCATTAACTACCCGATTGAGAATGCGCCCAATAGATGAAAGACCCGGGACTTTTCAGCGTGTACCTGGACGATCAACTCAAACGTTGGCCGTCTGCGCCTCACAGAGCATGGCCCAACAGTGGGTTTCTTCTACGCTTATAGATCTAGCCCACTTCGAGCTCGCCATCCATCGGGACGACTAGCCCCGGCTCTCCTCACACCTTCCACGATCCCACTGCTCCCGAAATGGGACGTTGATAAAATCGGTGCCCTTCACGTAGGCCGATTTTTCAATCTTCTGCCAACTGGGGATTCCAACGGTAAAATACACAGAAGGAAGGTGGGCGATTTGGAAAGTTGCTGACCGCCGTGAAAGAAAACTATTTCAACCCTCTTGGCAACTGGTATCAACTCTAAAAGGCAGGCCACCCAAAAATCACGCAGGGGATCACTCCTTCCAATGGAGGAAGATCACCAGCTCAACCATAAATAAGCCCTGGAATTCTCATTCCAGGCACGTTCTCAATTACTTACGCTTTCTATTATGCACACTCTTACTCAGGCTACTCACGCAAACTATTGCTAATACAACACCCACAACGACACTTCTCCATTTTCTGCTACTCAAAGACCTAAGGAATACAAACGCGCCTCTCACGACCGTTTACTGCCTCCTCACCATCCAGATTCAAAAAGACAGCTTTGTCTCTCTTTCATCTGGAAACACACACACTCTCTCTTTCTCAATTCTCAGTTTCAGAAACCTTCTTGTATTTCGAAGGTCGTTTACTGACTTGAGTGTCGGAATATTTTTGGTGGGACAACTTCCCACCGACACGCTGACCTCCTGTTCTTTTTAGTGGTGTATAGGATCCAAACTCAGGGAACGGTGCCGGAACCAGGACAAGCGGATCAGTCCGAATCTGTTCGAAGTTCAGATCCAATGACGCATTACATTGTTTGAATTCCACTCAAAATAGTAATTTTTTCCAAATATACGAAAATCTCTGCTGTTTTTCAAGCATCAAGCTACCCAATAAGAATGTGATACTCCAAAATCAGAATCAGCATCATATAAAACAAATAAAATATCAACATGCAATATATATGTACGTATGCGCGAGCGTGTATTTGGGTCAAGTTTGGGTTTGGGCATAGTAAACTCAAACCCAATCCTAGATATAAAATTTTATCTAAATCCGGTCAAAATGGGTGAAATCCCATTAATATGTCTCCGTTGGGTCGTCGTGCCGGGATGGCCAAATCATTTCTTATGGAAGGAACAATTACTCAGATAAACGTGCAATTTCCATGAGAAAGATGATTAAAATTATTTTTTTGCCACCACAATATCTTGTCAAAATCAATATATATATTGCAATGACATTTCTCTCCTCACGGCAGTGCAAAATTCGGAGCCAGAATAGTCGGGGCGAAAAGGGAAAATCATACTTCAAAGAACCAAGAAACATGGGGGCAAGAAGCAGGGAATGCAGGTCGGAAGTACTACAAAGGGGCTGAGGGATGATGCAACTGAGCTTACCTCTTAAGTCTCAGGCTGGAAGGTAAGACTCCAAGATCAATTGTGTAGGAGAAGGCGACGTGATATGCACGATCAAAGACAGGAACTTCCAGTGCCGGTCTGCTTTGTCCCTGAACATTGTGGCGTCAACTCTACCGCCACCATGAGGCCCGCTGATATGAAAATAAACCTGCATTGCATCATTTGTTTGCCAACATTATCAGCAAAGACAATTCGAAGTTGAAAGCAAGACACCAATTTGACTGCAAAGAAATCATTTAGACAGAGAATGTTTTTCATGCACTCAGCGAGGGAGATTTTCCTTTTATTTCAGCATCACGGAATATAGATTAATGATAATTGGAAGTTGCATTAGGCATATGTTAATTTGTGGGACTTGATGCTTTGTTGATTTTGACGTTGTTTATTTAGAAGTAACATACATAACAAGAGGTTTTTTGGGCTACAAATCCACTCATATTCAACCCTTTTAACCTTTTTTTTTTTTTTTTTTGTATTTTACTTTCAGAAATAAACTTATATTTATCAAATTTGTCAAATCTAGGACAACATTTATAAAATGCAGAGTTAAAAAAATAGATTTTTCAACCATAATTTTAGAAACTTAGAATTGAGATAATAAAATTAAAATCTAAATTAAGATACGAAACTAAATTAATTTTAAATTGGGTTTTTATAGAAGTTATTTCAAATTTTATGAAGGTGATGAATAAAAGTTTAAGTTTGAACAACAAAAATGACAGCTGGATAAATCTTTTGGACATGGAGGGAATGAAAAATATTTTCCCACAACAATGATCACGGATACGCCAACTGCATATACTGTGCTTGCATGGCTGCAAACTATAAGGAAAAACAAAATTGAAACCTGAACATGCTCGACGCCGTCTTCATCTTCCCACTTCCTGTGTGGAATCCGTTGGCAGCCGCCACGATTTCTACTTTCCTGGCCATATCCCTTGATAGGATCCCCAATTCTCACCCGGACCTGAGACAAACCTCTTCTAAAAATAACTTTCGGACCAATATTACTAGCTAGCTACTATGATCCAATTGCACTAGCATTAGAATCAAATAAATTCTGGAGATAAATATTGATACAACAACTGGGTTTGCTAACATGAACATTGAAATTAGAAGATAAAGAGCTTTGCAGTTGAAAACCTTATGTCAGGCATAAAAGCAAATGCATCCAGGAAAGAAGAATTCATCATCCCCAATATACCTAAACTAGACTAAACTATGTCCATGATGAAAACTTAGTATTGCTGATTACGGAATGAATTACAACTAATTTATATCATAATTTAGAGAACTTTTGTAGAGTCACTAATGAACTTTCAGTTACTATTATACACTGTCAAATCTACTGTTGTTCCATAATCCTTTTGTCACCAATGACATCCCAGCTGACAGGTGATCTACACTTCCGCCCATTCAAAACAAATGGTATTTATGCTTTTCAGACATGTGGATTTACGATTCCCGGTTCCAAGATTGCATTTTTTTTATAATTACGAACCATTACTGTCACATTTTAATCCAACCCAAAAGCATCAGGATTCATTTCACACTTAAACTAGCATGCTGTCTCATAACAACATTCATTAACCCACTGAAACTGTTTGCAGAAGATTCATTTTGATACAGCAATCAGAAAGTGTCTCTCTATGCCTTTATTTACTTAGCCGCCACAAATTATTTGTGGGATTGCAGAACCACTGCTAGTTGTAGCAACAATGACAAGGATTGGGATTTCTTTTCAATCCTTGTTTAATTACAGGTAGGGTCCCCTCCTACAGGAAAGAAATTATCTACCTTCAATGTTCAACCGTTTTCTACACTTAGTTGTTTTTTTTTTTTAATTGTGCCCCAGAAATCTTGGGTAAATATATCAAAACCTCTTATACTTGTACACTGAGGTCCCCTTACTTTCCCGGGAAGGAAACAGTAAAGAAAATATGGAAAATTAAACATAATTGCAGAAAGGACACAGGTTTATTAGAAGTTAAAAGTCAAACCTGACTATCATGTTGAACCCTTTCCAAGGCCTTGCTGAAAACTTTGTACCTACAATAGGTCAAAAGATCCACAAGTTTAACAGTTGATATGGATGTGAAAAATATCCTTCAGCTCCAGAGTTTAATGCGCATTGCTGAGCCAATATTTGAGTAATTACTCTTTTGGTTGAAATATTAGCTCTTTGAACACCCCATATGCTGCAACTGCAGCTATTCCAAGCCCCACGAGAATAATAACACTATAGGATGCGCCCTCCGCAAATGTCACAGGCTTCTCCGGGATATGGTAAGTAGGAGAATCAAAGGGATCCTCTGCAGTAGATAAATCCTTTCTTGTCTGCCAAAAGGAGAAGAAAAATGTGTGAAATCCAATTTGTCATGGATGGAAATATCGGTATAGTTGCAACCGTATTAGGCGATACAAATTAATATCAACTGTATTTGGCACAAATATTTTTTTTCCCATTATTGCGAATATGAACATGGGGGCAAATATCTTCCCATGTCATCCAATACATCGGAAAACATTAAGTGTATCGGCCAATATATACAAAAATGAGTTGATTGGCCAATAAATCGTGACATATTACAAATACAATGATATATCACAATTTTTTATAATATCGAGAAATATTAGTATGTAGGGCAACTTCGATATTTCATTTTATGAGTGTGAGATATTGAAAAATGAAGTCTGACTGACACTGATCAGGAACCAAAAAATTCACACAAGGAGGATACTGTGATCCAAAACATGAATTATTGATGGATGGACCCGCAGAAAAACTGCTTTCATTCAAGATGCAACACAAAAGCTCATAAAATAATCCAAACATTCTTTGGCTGAACCAACGCCAGGTAATTAAATACAAAAGACGTGTTGAGAATCTCCTTCCATGTACTCAATGGGAATGAATATGTAAGGGTACAAAATACAAGAAAATACAGCCACAAATAATGTGATATAACTCAAGACCTCATCCTGATTTTGCTCAGGTGGCCCTGATGATGATCTGGAGGCAAAGGATCGGTGGAAGTAATAAGTTAATCGAGCTGTTCCATAAGCTTCACTTGGTTGATATGGCAACTGAGTGTTTGCCGGAGCAAGCAAAAATGTTTTCTGCCTCCGTCTATATAAAGAAGAGATCCCTACAGAGGATAATAAATATGAAGAACCAACACATTAGCAAGTATTACAAGCAAAAAAAAGGTAGCAAGCATACTCTGAACACTGCTTAATAGTAAGTCAGGCAGAGATTTCAGCACCAAGTACAATATACCAATGATATCTCTTCCATTTTCCCTTTTTAGGGTATAACAAGAGGTTCAACTATCTTTCCTCAAAGCAAAAGAAATGAAATTTTGGAGAAAAAGCAACAACAAGCTAAGAACTAGAAGTTCTCCAAGATGAAATGCAAGAAAACGAGATTTATCCAAAAAGAACCTATATATTAAATGCCACCTCTATTCCAAGTTAAATGACTTTAGTGGGAAGTGGCACAACTTTCATTTCAGGGTAGAATCATAATATCTCAAAAGTGAAATGATCACACAATTATTACAAGGGATAATGTAAAAACACAAATATAAAAACATTTCTTTATTAGGAAAATGGGTATTTTTTTAGGTCAATGTGAAAGGAGGGTGCAAAAGGCAAGATATGAAGGAAGCTCCAAACCTTTGACCACTCGTCTTACCCATCTAAGAAATCATAATTATGGAACTCTATTCAGTATTCAATTCCTTAAACCCAATTTCCTTTTTCTTAGCATAAGTTCATGAAGGAAAATTTATTTTTCATTCTTCCTTAACTCACACTTCAGACCAATTTTGTTTGAAAAAATTTTCGCCTACCCACCACCTGTTTGCTACCCAAAATTCGTTGGTTTTCCTTTTGAGTTGAGCCTAAGTCCCAGCTGAATCAAGATATGAATATTTACATAACTTTTTGCTCACCAATGCTCCCATGGGCTCCATAAAGTAATACAAGTCCCCTCAACTTTTAAGATTCTCTGCCAAATCAAACAAGGAAAGGCACCAAAAGGGGAGCCAAGAGGCATCCTACATCAAAGAATTACTCACAAAATAAAAGGACTAATGCCAAATTGATCTTTTGAACTGCCTAATACCAAATTGATTGCCCATACTCTGGAGAAGAAGATGATCAATCTGTGAAAATTTGTGGAAGATCAGAATAACAGCTAATAGAGTTCAACTTAAAACATAAGAGCTAACATTGTCTGAAGAACTAGACTTGCTCTCTTCATGCAACTGATAGTGAAGAAGCATCACCTGAATCAAGTATCATAAGTCCCCTTATAAGGCATATCACCCCCAACTTTAATCCTTACATCAATCTCAAGAAGCCCCTCTTGTAACCCTCAATACTGCTTCAATGCAAATTTGAATTGTCTGGCAAGTGAATAAGATCTGTCAGGATATGATTGATCATCCATGTAAGCCTTCAAAAGATAATTCATACAGTAAACTGGCTTCTGACAGCATTTCCTTCTATAAGTTCTATCACTAGTTTGTTTTCATCCTTCTAACATTATTATAAACCAGCAACATGTCTTCTTACATGGGCAACGTATGGTTGAAAATATCGGTATCAGTACGGGTTGGAATCATATCAATATTAGGCACTTTGAGCATTTTATATTAGTATTAGATATAATAGAAGCAAAAAACTTTCTAAAAATCATAAGCTAATAGACAAAAATCAGCTAATATATCAGCCAAATATCGGTTATATTAATTAGTATTTTATATATTGGTTGATATATAACGAAATACCACCGATATGACAACATACCGCGATTTTGCTGCGACATTGAAAATTTCAGTATGGGGCTGATATCAATAAATATCAGCTAATATTTCCGATATCGGCTAATATTTTTATCTATATTGAGAACTCTCCAGTATCTTTCTCCAAGCAATTCAATTATATGTTAACAACATCAACTCAGCAAAGTCATGGAACCCATTATCTGGAGTTGGATGTGTAAATTCTGACACTACCCTCTGAAAGTTGGCAGGTTACATGGGCTACTCTTTCTCACAGGTGAACTAGCTGAGAGCCTTCAAGAGCCCAATCCAACTCAAATCTCTTCTTAACCTTATGTCCTAGATGCAATTCACTGCCTCAATCTAGCCAACCAAAACCATAACCTATTTTTCAATTTTCATATTATTGATCACAACACCAAGGTAGCAAAACTTATTGGCTTTAGGATTTCTATTCTATTACAAGTGGTTCTTTTCTCATGTTATCTCTGTAAACATATTCTTGTGTAGCATCTAATATCCCACATTATAACCAAGTCTTTGGCCATTTAAATCTCCTTCTATGAAATTTATGTCAAAACTACAGATACATTAGCCTAGTCAAAAAGTGAAAGCATGATCATGTCTAGCTTTACAAATGAAATTGTCATATATTCTTTAGCGTATAAAATGAATCTTTAAATCTGTCCCAAAAGAAATCTATCCATTTAGATGTTTCTATTTCCATATGTGATTAGGTGTTCATTTTTTGGGAAACATTATGAAACAAGTAGCTTACTTTCTGTTTTGGGGTAACAAAGCTAAAAAATGAACTTACTTAGATGTAAGCAGTTACTCCAAACAAGCAGTGGGTATGACTTTATGGGGTTTGAAACTAAGAACACATGCTGAATGGGAAGATTTGTCTTGCTAATTCAAAAGAGTTGTTCAGGGATAGATCTATGTTGCTCAATACAGGCATATGGTTCATGCTGCTATAGTCTAAGACTCGTGGATGGAGAGAAATACAGGAGCATTTTGTGGAAAACAGTCAGAGGGCATAGAGGCTGCTGGTGCATGAGGCCCATTGTGGACTACACCATTCACCCCAGGAGTAGGTGGATGGTAGTTGGGTTGCTTTTGTTACGAGGTTTGATGTATATTTTATTTGAAATAACTTCTCCTCAGGTATGCCTGGAAGTATTGTCTTCATATGGTAAATGCAGCGAAGTACTATTTCCCAACCAAAGAAAAAAAAGTCTTACCCATGTTTTCAAATTTTCCATATCCTTCTAACATGCTAATTATGTTAATTTCTCTATTATCTCTTTAATCATCAAATTAGGCTTCCTTACTTTCAATGTTGTAAACTTAGTCTTGTGTTCAAATTAGGCTTCCTTACTTTCAAAGTTGTAAGCTTAATCTTATATTGCTCAATCAACTCCCTTAGCCATTCATGTCCAGAATCAGTCTGGAAACCTAGCTTGCTTGATTGTATACAAGAGGCATCCTCTTGTCATTCGATTAGAATATATTGCCCCTTAATCATCAGTGAGGGCGGAAATAACTAGCACGCATGATTTAACAGCCAGGCACCAAAAACCTAATTGCGTTGTGCAGCAACCCAACCTTTGTCCACTTATGCCATTTTTCCAATGAATCATTCCAGGGATACCTCAAGGGAATGTAAGAGGTAAAAATCCATAGCTGAATATCCTAAACTAGCAAATTAGCCTGTTAAGCACATATGAGGGCATTTGAGTATCACGAATTAGTGGTGAACCAATTTCTCAGTAGCCATTTTCTGATGAATCACTCTAGGGATACCTCAAGGGAATGTAAGAAGCACAAATCCATAGCTGAATATGATAAACTAGCAGATTAGCCTGTAAAGCACATATGAGGGCGTTTGAGTATCACAAATTAGCAGTGAATCAATTTCTCAGTAGACATTTCTGAAACATGAATGAGTTAAATTCAAAATATCCTCTTCTGACAATACATCAGAGCCAGGCTCTACAATCTCTTTAAGAATATCCTAAACCCTTCTGTTTTTTCCTTCATAGAGACTGAAATTACAATTAACAGAGCTCAAATACGGTGATGGACAATAAGTCTTTGAAGCTTAATTAACTCCACCAGATCTAGAATACAAGCTCCTGAAAACTTCAGAACTGAAGTAGAGAGAAGAAAGTACTATCATGAAATCCCTCACATGATAGTACTTAATTAACAGAGCCCAAGTACAGTGATGGACAATAAGTCTTTGAAACTTAAATAACTCCACCAGATCTAGAATACAAGCTCCTGCAAACTTCCAAACTGAAGCAGAGAGAAGAAAGTACAATCATGAAATACCTTTCCATTTCATATCAATAGGGAACTCCTACCTGTCATTCATCCAAATAAGGGAGGGGTAAAGAGAACAAGAAAATAACAGCCAGCACCATTCAAACTTCAAAACCCTAACTTCAACTAAACAGCCAAAACCATTAAACCTTCAAAAGTGATCACAATTCATAGCAGTTTCCATAATTATACTTCTGCAAGGTCTTCTTTTGTTTTTCTTATTAGTTTCCATCTATAGTGTCACATTCCCAATGCCAAGTAACCCATTATGAAGCTGTCAATGACAGTCTATTTGCATCTTACTATTATGGAAAACCTGAGGTCAATAACAATCAAAACATACATTCATAAATGATATTGTACATGTAGACCTGCACATACAAGTTCACTCTGTGGACAACTTGATCTGTACAACAATAAAAAAAATACACATTCAGATCCTAACAATATTGGATGTCTAGATCTCTGCTGTCAGATACACAGCATAGACAAATTGAGATCCTTAATAATCAAAGCATAAGGGCTCTGAATGCATTGAATTGGTACCAACTCTCTTCAACTGATGTGCTCATCCCCGAAAAGATGGGGACTGGGGAACAAAACAGGAAAGAAAAAGCAAAAAGAAACAGTAAAAGAAAACAAGAACAGAAAGTAACCTGAAAGAGTGAAGGATATGCAAAATAAGCAATGCCTACTGAAATCAGAAATATAAAAAAAAAAAAATTTGAGGGAATAAAAGCAAAGAATAAGAACAGCCATGTAACTATTCATAATGCATACAGAATGACTAACCATTTCCTCCAATTACACCCTGCAGAACATTAAAGAGAAACAAAAGGGGTAAATCATCAGTTTGTAACAAAATATTAAGAAAGAAACAGTTTTGTAGTTTTTCATTTTTTTCATTAAGAAAAATGAACATGGAAAAGAATTCCTTCACCTTAATAGTGCTACTTGCATCAGCAACAAGTTGTCAGTGCAACCTGACTGCAACACTATCTGCAACAACATCCCCACCAAAAAGCAACCTCATTTTGAAACATAAAGCTAAATACATTGCATCAGCATAAGCTTCTTGAAGAAAATGTGTTGTGATAAGCCCTAAAATTGATATTTGGACATTTTACTTGTGCATCCAGAACATTATCTGTTAAGACACAGAAGAGCACACAGTTGTATCTTAATTTATCTCCACGTTCTCCATGTAAAGGATAAGTACCATGTTGTGATACATATATCTTTGGAAGCAGGTTATACTGGGAACGTGAAGGAAATCTAACAGCAGCACAACTGTGTAGGTGAGCCTCTAAACAGCAATTCCTTTTTTGGGGGGCTGGGGGTGGGGGCAATTTCGTGTTATGATGTCGTTAGCAATTTTGCAGTTTGAGGGAAGGAATCCAATTTTTTTGTTTTTTGTCTTTTTTATTGAAAAAGCACGTCTTGTGCTAACGTGAACAATCAAGTTTCGACCCCGTTAAAAGTATAGCGGAAGTAGTAGAAATAAATATCTAATACACGTAAAAGATATTTAGTACTAGATGCATACGAGACTAACAATGCGCGATAACGAAATACGTAAGCAATAATATAAAGACGCGATTTTTATTATGAGTGGCTTCGATACCCACGGTATCGAAAAACACTCTGGCGTCAGCGGCCCGAGGAAGCAACGACTATGAAAATCAACTGTTGGTAACGACGCTTTGTGTCTGATCCCTACGAACTCCTTTTTGCCAGCGAAAGCGGAACCTGGACACCTTCAGTCTTCACGTCAATCTTCCCTCGAACTACTTGAATTTTAATCACGATCAGTCTCCTTCTTCACAGACAACGTCTCCGCTCGATGGTAGAAAGCAATGTTTCAATAGTTAAAGAAGGTGGGTGAGAAAACTAGTTAGAACATGTAGAGCGATCTTGTAAGGAGGCACAATCCGAAAATCAAAGAGACTTCTTCTCAAAGGAGGCACGAAAATCAACTCTCGAGAATTCTTAGGGTTTCAAAACATAAGCCTAGTATTTATAGAGGGCGCAAAAATCGTTCAAAAATTTTGCCCGTTGCGCTCGGCGGGACTCGGGCGCGACGGGCGGCGTGTGTGTCGAAACCAAAGGGCGCTCGGTGTAAGGCGCGCGGCGAGTGGCACCTGCTAGATTTTCGCTCGGCGGATCTCGGCGCCCCAGCCGTGGACCTCTTGCTTTTTCTGGGCCAATTAGCTCGTGGCGGCAAGTTTTGGATTTTCGGCTCGGCGGGGTTCGAACCCCGGCGTACGGGGCTACGGTCCTCAAGTGACTAAAGGGGGAACTAATACAACTTCAGAAGAAACCCACAATCCGACATTGATACAATAATACATATAGTCACGGAATATGCCAATTAGACAAATGTCTCTAACATTTTTTTTAAGTCAAGTTTATTTGCAGATGGCACCATTTGTGTGTGTGTGTGTGTGCGCGTGTGTTTAGCTGAAGGGATCTTTCTTTTTCAAATTCTGGTCTCTTGATTTTTCTGAGCAATTATCTCGTGCTGCAAGTTTGATTTTTGTCCTCTTAAGTTTTGTATGGGAGATGTCCCTTGTCTCCCAACTAATACAATTCAGAAGAAAGGTTGCTTTGATACTCGATATAAAGGCCAGAAATAGACTCCGGGTAATCGTCAAATTTCTTAGCAAAGGATTTGGCCACAATTCAAGGTGTTTGTATAACCGAAGAAAAACGAAGTTCTATCTAGCATCCTCATGTCCAACCTAAATTCCTCATAGTCCGTTGATCAGGCAAACAGAAACCTACTCCAAGAATTTTTCATCAAAAGGAGAAACCCTTCTTCCTCTGCTAATATATACGTGTTAGAACATAACTAAAAAGGCAGCCTTTTGAGTACAATTGTTGCTAGTGAAAAAGGAGTTTGAGCAAAAAGTTGAACAAGTCGCCATTAATAAAGCAAACAGGAAAGATAAAAAAGGAATAGTTAGTTAAGTTACCTGAGAAGGGTTGGTAGCGCGACTAAATCTTTCCCATCGAGACGTCGAGCAAGCTTCCGCCGTGGGTTTCAACAACGACGCAACTCTTCGTCGCCACATCCCTATCCCGATGAATCGCAGAAGAGCAGTGCAGGGATTTATGGATCCAATAACTCACTACCCCGTTTTTTCTGGTTTCCTGCTCCCGGCGGACGATGACACCGGCACACAGCGTTCGCAGCCTGAGGCGGAAGACGATCTTCGGGACCAAATGGATTTGTAAGTAACTTGCCGGGCTAACGAGCGATTTGGTTCATCGGGTTACCCTTTGGGTTTATGGATTCGGCCATTCGGGTATCACAATTAAGTTTTCAACCATTTGATTACTGTTTATTTAAAATTAAATGGACTATTTAATTATTATAACATAATAAAATAAAACATATATATTATAATATTATGTAAAATTAAGGTTAAAATGAATTAAGGTTTTTTTTTATTGAACAAACAACCTTCAAAATACCTTTTTTCTATTTATTTCTATTTATACCAAATATTTTTGATAATATGATATTATATTTATTTATATTAATAGACTAATATAAAAATAAATAAATAGAATATCTGTTTATGTCATTTAAAAATATTTGCAAGCCACAAAGCCAAATTGAAAAGCGACAATGGATTTTAACATATAAGGCAGCTATAAGGTTAAAATTTTCACATTTAAAGTAATAAATTAGATTACAACATAAGATTTGTAACTAAAGAAGGGAGAATATTTAGTTTTTTACTTTACTTTTATAAATAGTTTTTTATAATATCATATTTATGATAATTTTTAATAAAATATATAAATGAATTAAAAATAGATCATAAGAATAATATTTTTAAAAAATATTGTATATTGGAAGCCTTTTTGCTTAAAAAGAAATCTAATAGATGGTTACAATAATCTCCTTTTGAATTTCTAATTAAGAAAAAAAATATTTATTTTCTCAATAAAAATATTAGATTTTAGGTATTTTGTTTCTATTTAAATAAAAAACAAAATCCCATGATGTTAAACAAATTTAATTAGCTCCTACTTCTATCAATCCTAGTCGTTGATTAAAAAAAACAAATCATCAGTTAAAATTTATTAATTTAATTATTTTAAAATAATTAATTTTATAATTTCTTTTAAAAAAATATTTAAATCATAACTGCCTTATTTAAATAAACTATTAAAATTTTAAAAAAATATGGATTAATTCTTTGCAAAAGTAGCCCTTTTAAGTAGATCGGGGGGGCACTCTATTGCTATCAGCAAGTAGGCTCCAATCAAATTTTAAAATAATAACAAAATATATAATTAGTTTTTGGTTTTTTTATAATATTAAAGTATTAAAATATTTATTTTCATAAAAATAAAATTATAAAATATTTATTTACTTATGATGCGTTTAAAAATCTTGATTCGTGACGGGTTTCAAGAATGCCTTCTTTGTATGCTGGATCTCCTCTTTGTCTGTGACAATTCAAGACCTGTGCACGATAATTAAAACTAAGTATCAAAGTACAATTAGGGCTTATTTCCCAATAGGCACTCCGACGCTTAAGTCAATTCCTTTTTAAAATAGAGAATAAACTTTTAAAGGAAAAAGGAAAGGGAATTTTAGTGCAAGTATTTTGTCCAGCATTTTGCCCAAGTAGCAGTCCAAGTAATGAGGTGTATACTCGAGATGTCTGGACCTGTTTTTTCTCGAATGACATTCATCGTTGGGTGCCTTATTCTTTTATACGATCCTCAGACAGTTCTTTGCTTGTCCATTTCCTCATGACTTGTGACATCATGTTAGATAGGGATAATCAGTTAAACCTTCCAGTCGTGGGATCATGACACGGTCTCCATGATGGCTGTATGAGGATTCAACGATGAAGTGAAGGGGAGGGGGAGTTCTGGCAGAAGAGAGGAGAGCCTGTGCGAGAGAAGGAGGGAAAGAGAGAGGGGAAAGAGGGGAACGAAAGAGAGAGAGAGTGAGAGGGTAATATTTCCTTCTTCCTTTCATTATACGCAAGTTAGTATACATATATGGGACAGGGAAACGGGTAATTGGGAAACGGGTAACGGGGGGACGGATAACGGTAACGGGTACGTAACATTGTCGTTCCCATCAAAATGACCTTGCCCTCAAGGTCAAACGGGTTATACATAAATGTCCTAACAGAACAAAGCTTATAACAAACCCAATTACCAACATAATAGAACAGTGCACATGGTTCTCAAGCCGAAGCCGCTACCGGCATATGTCGGAGTATGCCGTGGAGGAACCCAAGAACCGTAAATTGTTGTGGCATTTAGCAGGTGCCCTGTAAAGATCGGTCATGACCTGCATGAAGATTAACTGAACCGAGATATGACTCTTCATTCTTGAAACCACATATGCCATAGTTTGTAGGTTATCATCCTCCACATCGATGTTGTTTGCATCTTGTTCGAAAGATACTTCCAAATCAACATACGATTGTGCATCATCGAAATTCAATGCCATCCATAGTTCTCACGACTTTGAATAACCCGGGAATAGTTGAAGGCAATTATGTTTCTTTCAAAGCAAGAAAAATCTCTCTCCAATCATCTTGAGAAAATCGGCTACCCGATTTTACTCAAAAACGTTCTAACGCTGACTACCCAGATCCTAATAAAGCACGGCAGGGACAATTTATATAGCCCATCAACACATATACAACATTCGGTAGTTGGGACCTCACAACGGTGAAGAAAGTGACAAATAGATCCACTAGACCTTCTCTTGCCACGGAAGTAGTTTTAAATCCCATGTACTACATTGAGTAGAATGGTTGGAAGTTAGTGACTCCTCGTCATCGATTATTTTGTTTTCGTTCTTGTCATCCACACTATTGAATATGGGGAAGATGACATGTTTGAAAAGAAGACTCAAAAAGGACGTGAAAAAGAGGCAGTAGTGATCCTGAGAATGTTAAAGAGCACTTCCAAAGAAATTTTTGATAGCTGCTCTGGGATCGAATGTCAATTTTGATAACCTAGAGAGTAGAGGCATCCAAAAGGAGACATTTTCATCTTTAGTGGTAAAATCGTGTCCATCAAAACCACCCTCCGTGCCTGTGAAGATGTATGGATAATAATCCTTCCTATCCTCATTCTGAGACTAATCCCCCTTGCAAGTTTGACAAAGACAAAACCTGAGGAAAGCAATGGCATTGAGGCTAACATCACCATTAAATCGACTACTTGTAAAAGTGATTAGGCATCGAACGCGGTCGATGAAAGTCATCGACTCCGTCTGTTATGAAGGGAAAGTACTCCTAACTATCTTTCCATAGTCTCAAAGGCCAATGCCACTACACTTTTCCTCTCATCACCTGCAGCGACTATGAAAACCATAAACACGTTTTCCGGCCAGATTTCACATTCTTACGACACGAATGAGGACCATCTGGGAAATGCAGGAACTATTAATTCTTTAATTTCAACAGAAGCCGTTGCTTTTCTACATAACAACAACAAATGGCCTCAAAAAATTCATTTTGAAATTTATAATTTGCAAGCTCTTCGCTCTAGAAATTTCATTACAAGCCGCCGCTAATGAATCCATCACAAAAATTGCTCTTGAGCTTCTCGACAAGCCAACCGTCTGAAAGAAGTCTCGAAAGAACATTCCATATGCGAGACCAAACTACTCGATCCGGTTCATGTTGTAGTGCGCAACTTCAACAATTTTGCGGGTAGACACACGAGGATTAGTAGGAGACGCAACTCGACATCGTAACTGCGCAAGGGCCTTCACAAATGATACGATTGCATCATTGTTTAGCCTTTGGCTATGGGCAAATATGTGATTCAACTCATAGCTTCCAATCGATCAAGTAGATTCACGTTTGAAATGAAGTTATTGACTTGCTCACAGTCACTAGTTTGGGAGGCGTGATGGGCAAGCTGCGTAGTGCGGTGCGAAGGAGTAAGGCTTGTAACAAGGGATAACAACGACACGTGAAGCTCATTTGCATCCTCATAATTGTCACGAGCAATTCCAAAGGACTGTGGGCCAATTTCAACTGCCACATCTTCCTCTATTAGCTGCAATGTTACAACCCTCTGGATCTTGCTTGCGGTTTCTGCGGTTGGAAATGTTTGTTGTTGGGATGATGGTATGATGCGGAACAGAATGGCTCCATCTCGGTAGAACAGAAGCATCTCCGCAGAACAGCAATAACTCGGCAGTACAGAAGCATCACGGCAATACAGAAGAATCGCGGCAGTTAGAGTCAAGTGCAATCTCAACTTTGCACATGTGTGTGAAACTAACGAGAGAATACATGAGAAGAATGTATGAGCATGCCAAACCAAAGAATTCAACCGTAAATGGAAATGTAGTCCACTTGATTCGGTCGGATGGTTGTAGCGTCCGATTGCTCCGTCACGGGGCCTCGTCCCAAACCATCGAAATTTTCCAAGAAGTGTCGTCAACTAATGTTGCCATTTCCAGGGGTGCCCCTTCAGGAAAAACTTCATTATGAAGCCGTGGGATGATAGACAGTTCAACTGCAAGAGTGGCTAGCAATTTTGCCTATCTAATTGTCCAAACAATGAGGTGAAATTGCCAACGAATACAATTTTTCTCGATGCCCCAATGTGATGTGCGCAGCGCTTGTAGTTGAAGAAAAGATGTTGCGTGCAGCGTTCGAAATTGCAATGGAAGGAATCTCGGTTTGAGCTACAGTGGGACCTCGGTCCTACGCTACAGTTGAACCGAGATGGAATGAACCGAGGTGATGGAGCAGGACAACGCAGAGAGTAGAGAAGCCACTGTTGATTCCTTCCACACGAGCATGGATTCTTTCCACAAGAATCCAGCATGCTTTTCTCAGGCGTTGGAAGAACAGAGGAAATCACGGACAGAGATGCTTGAGCAAGAGTCGATTCTTTCGGCTGCAGCACCTCATCATCTCCACCAAGGCTACCAAGGCCCGACAATTTCACAGCCAAGTCAGCACCACCAGAGCCCTTCGCAAGTATGAATGACAGAATTTGTTCTGAGGTGGAAGGCAGAAGAAGATGAAAAGACGGGATGAAAATCGAAGCGGATCTTGTAGACGACCGGAAATGGTGGTCATTTCGTTGTTGTTCGATTCGGGCCAAGGTCGGCAAACTCTCAGCGAGGGATGGGAGAATTAGTTTAGTGGTGGATGCGTTAGAGGTGTTACTGGATGCAGGTGACAAGTTTATTGGATATGCGCGAGGCTATTGTAGGTGGATTTGGTTCAAGGGAGGGAAAGTGTCCGTGTGGGAGGATCGAAACTGTGTGATAGTAGAGACGGTGGAAACGATTCGAGCAGCAGGTGATGGTACTGACGTCGTGCTCGAAGTAAGGGCAGTGTGAGGAAAATTTGTAAAAAGGAAAGTCGAAGTCGGTGATGAAGTTGAAGACGATGAGAATTTTGTGGTTGACAATGGTAGTCGGTCGAGGCGGTTGGGGGAAGAAGACCTAATTTGGTCTGAGATGAGAGCAGAAACAGTTGTTTGAGGAACGGGTGGTGGTGATATGGAACCCGAGTGATGGAAGAGATGGCGGGAAGAGAAACGTGGCGATGGGTAGCCATCGTAGAGGATGCTACGACGAAGCGAAGAGTTTATTGACCCGTCTAGTGTCTTGCTCGAAGGCAGTGGAGTGATTCTTGAGTTCGCCATGGGCGAGGCTAAGTTCGGCGCGGGGGCGACCCGGTCCTCATGCAGTTTGTGAAACGGCCGTGAAGCAGGCGGGCACCAAATCGGTCGGTAGCTCTTCGGAGAGCCTTCATCTCGTTGGCCAGTGCAGCAACGGACCTCTCGAGCGCTTCGAGAGCTCATGCTTCGATTTCCTCTGCATTTGTCTCAATGAAAGCACCAAATGATACGGTTTCCATGGTGGCTGTAAGAGGATTCGACGATGAAGTGAAGGGGAAGGGGAGTTCTGGCAGAGGAGAGGAGAGCCTGCGCAAGAGGAGGGTAAGAGGGAAAGAGAGAGGGGAAAGAGGGGAACGAGAGAGAGAGAAAGAGTGAGAGGGTAATATTTTCTTCTTCCTTTCATTATACGCAAATCAGTATACATATATGGGACAGGGGAACAGGTAATTGGGAAACGGGTAACGGGGGACGGGTAACGGTAACGGGTACGTAACAGATCATGTGCACGATGCACATGATCCAACAGTTTATAGAATGGGATTTTTTCCGGGCTATGTTCATGGGCCTTGACATTAGTCCAGCCCATTTTGTATCATGGCTTGAACGGCCTTCATCAGGTGAGCCCATCTGTAGTCGTACTCATCACTAACCCCCATACCAAAGGTTTTTAATTTTAAATCTCTAGTATATTCATTGATAGCGTACTCCTTTTTTTCCCATCTGCTCTTTGTTTTTACTTTGGTGGAATCACCTTGTAGCTGATTTTCTTGAAGTCAATTAGGGACGGAATTGAGCAGGAGTGATCAAACTCCAATAATGGATGAAATCCAGGGTGAGATGAAATTCAGGAGATAATGGAACTTCCGGAGAGAATGAAAGTCTTCGGAGTGACAAAGTCTCTGGAGAGGATGAAAATTTCAGAAGAGACAAAATCTCTGGAGTGGATGAAGGTCTTTGGGGAGAATAAAAGTCTCCGGAGTGACAAAGTCTCCGGAGTGACAAAGTCTTCGAAATGGATGAAGGTCTCTGGAGAGACAACTTCTGAAGAGAATTAAAGTCTCTGAAATGAAAAAATCTCCGGAGTAGATGAAGATCTTCGGAGAGAATGAAAGTTTCCAGAGTGACAAAGTCTCCAGAGTGGATGAAGGTCTACGAAGAGACAGCTTCCAGAGAGGACAAAGTCTCTGAAGTGGATGAAGGTCTCTAGAGAGAATGAAACTCTCAGGAGTGACAAAGTATCCGAAGAGAATGAAAGTCTCTAGAGTGACAAAGTTTCTGGAGTGGATGAAGGTTTCCGGAGTGACAAAATCTCTGAAATTGATGAAAATCTCCGAAGAGAACGAAAGTCTTTGGAGTATATGAAGGTCTCTAGAGATATAACTTTCGGAGATGACAAAGTCTTCAGAGTAGATGAAGGTCTCCGAAGAGAATGAAAGTCTCCGGAGTAGAAGAAGGTCTCCGGAGAGACAGTTTCCGAAGAGGACAAAGTCTCTGGAGTAACAAAGTCTCCGGAGTAGATGAAAGTCTCCAAAGAGAATGAAAATCTCTAGAGTGACAAAGTCTCCAGAGTGGATGATGGTCTTCAGGGAGACAACTTCCAGAAAAGATGAAATCTTTGGAGTGACAAAGTCTCCAGAGAGTCAGCTTCTGTAGAGGATGAAAGTCTCCGAAGAGCCAAAATCTCCGGAGTGGATGAAGTCTCCGGAGTGATAGTCTCCAGAGAGGATCTATCACCAGCAAGTAACCGGTTTATTTTTCAAAATTTATCTTGGGTGCTGTCCACCGTGTCATTAATGAGGAGGATCTCCCAAATGACACATATGGATCTGTAATCATGTCATTCCTCGAAACCACGTATCATTTCAATTCGAAAGTGGTGCCTTTTCAACTCTAAAAAATCTGTTATAAATCTGGCACTGTTTTGGTTCAGCTTTACTCTTCGCCTTCAAACTTCAAACCCTAACTCTTTCAATCATCTTCATATTTTGGCCATTTCACCTTTTTACTCTTTAGAGTTTTGCTCTCATGGCCCTCCGAGTCGTTGAAACTCAGTCAGTGCTTTCTGTCGATGATGTTGAGAGGTTGTATGCCTAATTTAAAATTCCTAGGGAGGTTTCATTTGTGGTGGTTGGTGAGAACGACAGGGTTTGTGCTCCCCCTGCTGATTCCATCACCATATAAGAGATTCACCTTAGGATTGGCCTTCGCATTCCCATTGCGCGTGAGTTGCTTCAGATGTTCAAGGAGTTTGGCTTTCCCATTGTCAGATTTCATGCAAACGCTATAAGATATCTTTGCAATCTTTGCATCTTTTTCCATCTTCGTGGATTGGAGCTTAACTCCACAGCCGTCAAGGTTATATTCCAATTTGTCCAAAGTGGCAATTGGATTTTGTTATATTCGAGGAAAATAGGCATTTTCGGACTGATCCACGAGTCCGTGAAAGATTAGAAAGACTGATTTTTCTTTATGAAATTATCTGTGAGCATTCTTTATGGTTGGGGGTGAGTTTCTGACTCACTCACTGGTAGGGTCACTCCTCAAGAGGAAGGAATCAGTGAAGTCCTTTATCGAGATTCTCCATGAGAAGATAGATTCTTTTAATGATAAGAATAGAGACCGCTTTCTTTTACCGAAGATCCTGGTCTTTGCTGAGTGGGTGACGAGCGTAGAAGAAATAGTAGCAGCCGTCGTATCACCACCAAAAATTCGTAAAAGAAAAAAACGGGTGCCGCTAAGCTTAAAGAAGCTTCATCAAGGCAGCGAGTTACCTTTTCTCTCTCCGTTGATGCAAACCCTCCTGATTCTAAAATCGCCCAACCCGAAAGCCCAACTTTAGGCCCTAATGTCCAAACGGATCTAGAGCTCGAGTTTGAGACGGATTTGGGTCCTGAGCTCATTACTGGTGAGGATCCTTTGGTTAATTCTGAGCCCCCGTGAATTCATGAAATTGCTTGCCAGCTAGCTGTTGTTGGGCAAACAGTTGCGTGTGGTACTTTCATAGAGGCTGTAGATGTCCAGACTGAAGGTGTGTTGCTACCTTATTTTTCGCATACCCAAGGAGAGCCATTTGCTCGTCCAGCTATTGCAAAGGAAGTTGCCGGAGTGGCAGGAGTTTAGGAGACCTCTCATTAGGATTCTCCAGCGTTATATCCAACAATATCCTCAACCCAACCAGAAGTTGGTGAGCACCAACCTATGTGGTCATTCACTCCAGGCTTGTCGACTTCATCACCTCACCCAAGTCCTGTTGGAAGAAGGCTAGATTCCACTCCAGGGGCAAGGGTTCCCTTGACTGAGGCAGTTCTCGGAGTGCCATTTCTTACGATAAATATTTAGTTAATCCTTCCAATTGAATTGGATAAGTTTTGATACCATGTTTACTTTGTGCGCTCTTAGGAAGACAAAATGTTCGATACCTTGAAAATCGGCTTTCATCAAAGGAAACTTTGGATTCGTCAACTGTGAGATAAGGTCAACAATTTGAGACGAAATCAAGTTAATCTAAGTGCCCTACAATAATGTCGAGACCAAATTTCCAATATTCAAGCCGAGTTGCAGGGTGCTAGGAATGCTCTCGAATTGGCCTACCAACAAAATGTAGAGCTTCAAAATGAGAATGCCCACCTGCACTCTAAGCTGAGGGCGTGTTTCAAGCCGGAGGAGGTGAGACATGTGCTGAACGCCCGATTTCTAGACGGCATTCAACTATGCCGGCAAATAGAGTTGCCAGTTGACCTATAATTTTCGGTCAGCTTCTTTGATGAGAGAAACAAATGTGCTCGTCGCTCGTCTGACTTGTGGGATTTTTCTGACTCTAGAGAGCCAAGTTCTCGCCACCCAAGGAGCTTGCAAGGATAGTATATTTTTATGGTCATCTAATTTTGACATTATAAAAAATGTTACATGGCTTATAAATATACCAGTTTTTTAGTTGTCTATTTTATTTTATTATGTAAGTAACAATTTGTCGTCTAAGCGTTTTGTCCATACGCTTTATTGGTGCTGGGCTTTGGCGAAATTAAGATCGTTGACAATTCTAATCCTAATTCACAGGCCATGATTGATTGAAGGTGATTATCCCTGAGAAAGGGAATCGAAGCACGTATGCTAAACAGCTCCCTAGTGTTTAATTGTTTTATCATGCTTAGTCCGTTCGAATGAATCCGTAATTAAAATTTTCGATTGCTTGCGGACTGCTCGATAATTGGATCGATGTTCTTCTGACTGCTTATGGGTCACGGAACAAGTGAGATGAAAGCTCACCTAACTTAGGGACAATTTAGGCCAGTTTAGTTCAATGCATTGTTACATGAGCACATACACATAAATTCAAATAAAACAATAGTAAAAAGAAATAAATAAAAATGGTAAATGATTTCTTTAATATTAAACATAATACAGACACACGAAGATGCATACACTACCTACCTAGATCTCGAATGAAATTATTGATAAATTTTTTTTAAATGAATGGCATTCCACGTTCTCGGTATTAATCTATTATTCTAACTGCGCAATTTGTACGTACCATCCCAGAGGATGGTTGACACAATAAATGGTTTCTCCTAGTTTGGGGATAGTTTATTTCTATTGATAATTTTTCTTGTGGCCTCTATGCTGCGTAGGACTAAATTTCCAACATCAAACTTTCGGGCATTCCCCCTTTTATTATAATATCGTGCTACTCGTTGTTGATACACAACCATACGCATCTTGGCCGTTTCCCAGGCTTCATGGAGCAGTTTAAGACATTGCTTGAGTCTTTGCGTATTGCTAAAGGGGTCAAAGTTCTTAACCCTGAGACTGGGTAGCCCAATCTCCACAGGGATTACTACCTCTGTCCCAAAGTATAGACTAAATTGAGTTTCTGGAGTTGGTTTCTTGGGCGTAGTACGATGAGACCACAATATCGGAGGTAATTCGTCGGCCCAGGAGCCCTCAGCATCCTCCATTTTTGCCTTCAACCCATACAACAGAGTTCTATTAATTACTTTCACCTGTCCATTAGCCTGCAGGTAAGTCACTGAAGTATAGACCAGCCTAATGCCCAAGTTTGTGCAGTATTTGGTGAAATATTTTCCCGTAAATTGGATACCATTGTTGGTTATTATAACCTCTAGGATCCCAAATTGACAGATGATACTTTGTCACATAAACTCCAGAGCATTATGCTCAGTAAGTTTTGCCAAAGGAGTAGCCTCCACCCACTTAGTGAAATAATCAATACCCACAATAATAAATTTTCTTTAACCAAATGCGATTCAAAACGGGCCAATAATATCAAGCCCCCACTGTGCAAAGGGCAATGGTGTCTGCAAAGTCCTCAACTCAGTTGAAAGTTGATGAAGCATATTTCTGTGCAGCTGACAGTTTTCGCATCATTTGACGAAATCCATTACATTTTTTCTACATTGTTAGCTAGTAATAACCTTATTTCATAATTTTGAAAGCTAAATTTTTACCTCATATATGAGATCCACATATGCCAAGATGAGTCTCACTCAGGACATAATCTGCCTCTTCCGGAGTAAGGCACCTGAGGTGTGAGGTTGAGTATGCTCGGCGGTATATTTTTTCGTCAATGATAGCATACCAACCTACTGTCTTTTTCACATATTTGGCATCGTCTGGGCTCTTCGGTAATACTCCATCAATTAGGTATCTCCAATATGGCGACATCTAGTTTTCCTCATTGATGACCTGTAGAACTTCTTACTCTAGCTCCTCAATACTCAGAGTTTGCAGAACTTCCTGTGAGCATCTCGAATATTGTTCAAGGTTTTTGGTGGCTACAGCCTTTGCAAGTTGGTTTGCCTTTCTATTGTCCGCTCACGTGATATGAACTATCTCTATTTTGTCAATGCTTTGCACCATATCTTTCACCTTTGCAAGGTAGTTCTTTAGCAAATGATTAGTTACCTGAAAACTTTCCTGAACTTAGTTAGTGATCAATTTAGAGTCATTGTACATAATTACGTGCTTTGCTGAACACTCTCTAGCCAGCCCGAGTCCAGCTGGTAAGGCTTCATACTCAGTGACGTTGTTAGTCGCCGGGAATCCAAGCCTCAAAGAATAGCTGATTTCTTTTCCATAAAGAGTCCTCATAACCACTCTGGCTCCACTGCCGGACTGCATTGATAACCCATCAATGTGCAAAGTCCATTTGGGTAGGTTGTCTGTGTGGCAGATATCTTCATTACCAACGAAGGTGCCTAGAATTGGGGTCGTAGTTTTTATAATAAAGTCCACTAAAGCCTGATCTTTGATTACCGGTCTTGGTTTAAACTCAATGTAAAACTCATCCAACTCTATAACCCACTTTACTAATCTTCCAGACATATCATGCCTTTATAGTACAGCTTTCAAAGGTTGGCTAGTGAGAATGATTATTCTATAAGCTTGGAAATAAGGCCGCAATTTTCGGGCTTAATGAACAAGTGCTAAGGCCATTTTCTCTGTGTGTGAGTAACGAGTTTCAGCGTTTGCTAAAATTTTACTGACATAATACATCGGTCGTTGCACATCTGATTGTTCTCGGATTAACACCGAACTTAACACTGTATCCGACACTGGAAGTATAGATATAAATCTTCACCATACTTTGGTGAAGCTAACAGAAGAGGAATAGACAAATAGTCCTTCAACTCTTGGAAAGCAGCTTGGCAGTCCGCTATCTAGATGAAGCTATTTGCTTTTGTTCTCCTTAAAGCGTTAAAGAAGGGAAGGTATTTTTTGACCGACTTAGCCAAGAACCGGGACAAGGATACAAGCTTCCCAGTTAATCTCTAGACAACCTTTACCGTCCCAGGTGGTGTCATATCCATTATTGCCTTTATTTTCTCTAGATAGCTTCAATCCCACATTGTGAGACTATTAAACCCAAGAACTTTTCAGATGTTACTCCAGAAACACACTTAGTTGGGTTTAACTTTATCTAATGTTTTCGGAGTACCTTAAAGGTTTCGTTCAAATCTCAGATGTGGTCACATGTTGCCTTACTCTTTACGAGCATATCATCCATGTAAACCTCCATATTTCGACGGATTTGGATCTCAAACATTTTGTTTACAAGCCACTGATAAGTGGCTCCAAGATTTTTGAGACCAAAAGTCATAACTTTATAACAATATATACCTTGATCAATCATGAAGGAAGTATACTCATCATCTTCTGAGCTCATTCTAATTTGATTATATTCGGAATAAGCGTCTATGAAACTTAACAGTTTGTATCCCACCGTAGAATCCACCAACGTATCTATCCTATGCAGTGGATAACTGTCCTTAGGACAAGTCTTATTCAAATTGGTAAAGTCCACAGACATTCTTCATTTTCTATTGCTTTTTCTTACAAGCACCACGTTGGAGAGCCAATCAGGATATTGGACTTCTCCAATGAATCCGACGTCGATCAACTTTTTTACTTACTCACGGATTGTAACAAGTTTTTCAATCAAGTGATTTCTTCGTTTTTTCCTTATTGGCTTGTGATTGGGATCATGTCCAAGCTTGTGGATTATCAAATCTACCGAGATTTCAGGCATGTCAATGGGTGACCATGCGAACACATCCGTATTCTTCTTGAGGAAGGAGATAAGTTGATCTCGTAGCTGTCCAGAAAGAGAAGCTCCTACTTAAACATATTTCTCTGGGTCATTTGGGTCAAGATGGATATACTCTGTAATTTTGCCAGGCTGGGCTTGCTGCAATGTCATCTCATCTCGATAGTCTAAGTCTTTAACTGGCCATTTTAGAACTGCTTGAGTGACTTGCGATAGGTAGCAAGTTCGGCCAGTAACTTGGTTTCTCAAGACTTTACCAACACCTGAAGATATCGGAAACTTCATCTTCAAGTGTAAGATAGACATTACTGCCCCGTAGGCCATTAAACCGGGTGTGCCTAGGATGACGTTGTGAACTAAAGATAGATCCATAACCAAGAAGGTGAGTACGTGGGTCACTGTTCTGGGATACGTTCCCAACGTAACTTTTGGTTATATAGTTCCTTAAACGAATACGGATTCGTTATCCAATTTATAAAGGGGTCCATTCACCGGCTTAAGTTGACTTTCCTTTAAACCTAATTTAAAGTAGGCATCCAAGTAAAGCAAAGTACTACTACTTTCATTATCGATAAAGACCCGTTTTAATTGGTAATCTATTACACCATCAGAAATGAGTGCGATTACTACAATGGGGTCAGAGTGAAAAATTTGTACATGAGATATATCGTTTTCATCAAAATAAATTACATCATTCCTAACCCCTACCAGTGGCTTTTTATTTTCTACAGTAACTTCTGCCTAGTCTTGAGTGTGTTTTTTGGGCAGTTTGGTTGACATCATATTAATCACTCTTGCCGCAACTCTGTTCCTCGAGCATTGCTACTGGTCTCGCTTTTCTTCTCCTTCTCCTCCGGTGGTCTGTCCTAGATTCTTTACAAACTTTTTAAAGTGCTCTTTTTTGATAAGCTACTCAATTTCCCTTTGCAAGGTCCTACACTCCTCAATGATGTGTCTCGAAGATTGATGGTAATTATAATACTTTG
Source organism: Nepenthes gracilis (assembly GCA_033239525.1). NCBI lineage: Eukaryota > Viridiplantae > Streptophyta > Magnoliopsida > Caryophyllales > Nepenthaceae > Nepenthes > Nepenthes gracilis. The sequence continues at coordinate 5,603,186 of BSYO01000025.1, read as the reverse complement.
ATTGATTACTTTCCTCTTGGTTCTTAATTAGCTTGGGCCATCTAAGAAACTTATCTCTCGTATCTTCATAAGAATGTTGGCTTGGGAGTCGTTCAATGGTGTCAGGTTTAAGGGTTTGAATTCCCTTCGAGCCCCCGGCTCAAACCTGGACTTCTTTTTTGAATTTTGCGAGTCAATGCAGTCTCTGTACATTTTCCTTCCATCTAGTCCATTCTGCGAACGATCCCCACGTTCAGGCTTCTTTGCCTCGTTCGCTTCCTCTGCAGTTATGTAGGCAAGAGTTATAGCTTCTACCTCAGAAAAGTTTCAAGGATCTTTTTGAGCCAAATGCTTGAAAAATTCACCAGATTCCAATGTATTCATAAATGTATTTAATTTTACCTCATCGATAAACCGGGGAATCCATCGAGCTTCCACAGTGAATCTTCCTAAAAAACTTTTCAAACTTTCCCTTAGCCCTTACTTGATACGAGTCAAGTGCCAATGTTGTCTTTCAATCCTCCTATTGGCGGCAAATTGTGTCAAAAAACTATCGGCCAATTCCTTGAATGACCGGATCGAATTCGATGGTAAACAGTGAAACCAAATTCGAGCACTCCCTTAAGTGTCAGGGAAAAATACTGACACATACTCATTTCATTTAGACCTTGGAAACTTGAGTGCATGCGGAAGTGGTCCAAGTGATCCATAGAATCACCACTTCCATCATAGATGTCGAATGTTAGCACTTTAAATTTATGCGGTGTGGGTAAGTTCTAATCTCCATTGTAAAAGATCTTCTCAAATCTGCGTAATACTTTTTAGCATTATCACCGAACCACGCGTTGCCGACTTTCTCTAATTTTTGCTCCATATGAGGAGCAGTTGTTGCTGCAGATCTTTTCTCATTGAGATAGTCCTTCAACTCCGAATGCTTTGGTCGGTTAGGCCGACTACTCCCTTCTACAGGTTGTATGTTGCAAGAGGCCCCATCGTGATCTGAAGGCCTTAATTCATTTCTTGAATAATGAGGGTTTTGCCGCTCAGGGCTATCCTCCTCAGATCTTGGGCCTAACTGACCTTCCAGTCACGAGCGACCTCATTCTCTGTTGTTTGAAGGTACTTTTCCTTGATCAATGGGCTGTTCCACATTTCTCACTGGCGCCTCCTCCTCTGGCTCCTTTTCGAGGCAGGAGTGCCTACAGTTGAAGTTGGAACCGTCTGGCTTTGCTGTCTCAACTGTATGCGAAGGGTGTTGAACGCTACCGCTATGTTTTCCATTTGATTATTCATGGCTTGCATTAAGATTATTTGTCGGTCTTTCCCACGACTACCTGCTGGAGGTTCATTGCCGAGGGAAGTCGCGTCTCCAGGTGCATTTGTGTGTCTTATGGTGTTGACCATATTTGGACAAGTGTGGTGGTAAAGCCAGCTTTTCACTCAGGCTTCGTACAGATGGCACCAATAATACGTTTTAAGGATCTTGATTCGTGACGGATCTCGAAAACGCCTCATTTATAAGGTGGATCTCCACTCCATCTTTGACAATCTAAAACCTGTGCACCACAACTAAAATCATCCCTTGCTCTCACTCTCTCATCCACTGAAAAACTGGAAAATATCATCACCACCTGCAATAGCTCAACCACTGTGGTAGCGGTGATATATTGATGCCAGTGTCGGTGGCAGTCACTTGTGGTAGTGGCATCTGGTGGTGATCCCATGGGAGGTGACAGAAAATGTTATGGTTTTCTCTCTTTCTTACTTTCTTTTTGATATTTTGTTGCTTTTTTATTGGTTTCCCCTAGTATTTACCCTTGTTTATCCAAAACCAACCAGAAAATTTTCCATACCTTTAAGGCCTTATGTCTTTACCTCATTAGCCTCGAAACACCCCAGTCCCCAATTTGTTCCACCAAAATCAAAATGTCGGCTAATACTCATGCTTTCTCCAGTAAAAATAGTCTACATAGCATTGCCAAGTTTCAATACATCAACTTACTATATTAGATCATGCATCTTCAACGATAATAATGTCTACCCAGTGTAAAATCTTCCAATAACTAGCAGTAATGCTAAATAAGGCCAATGTTCTCTAAAACACCACCATAGGATGTGACAGCACAGAGAACTTCTCTAATGTGGGCATAAAGGAACATAAACTACAAGAAATTAATAGCAAAGAACTTTTCAATTGATGAAACATGCAAGAAAAAGATTATATTGATGAAATTCTAGCATTTTGATGCTTAGATAAGGATACTGAAAAGGTAACGCTCCCACCAATCCAGCATATAGAGTGCAAAAGTGACATTATAAAGGTAGATCTTGCGTAGAACCCAGTTCATATCTTCTCTAGATTTTGCCCTGTGAATAACAAAACACAATCATGAACCTTTAAATAACATAATCTACTAGATTTAAGAGCATGATTAAAGTCAAATCAAGTATGAATTACAAGGGGTGTAAACAAGCCAAGAACACAACATTCAGGTTAAAATGGCTCCCTTATTGCCCAACATGAGCCTAACTCAAACTCAACCAAGATTTTATAGCTTGGTTTTAGACTCAGTTTGGTTTGTGATTGGAAGACTTGACGTCAAATCAGAAAATTAAAGTGGATAAATCAAATTAATAAGCAAGCTTACCAAGTTCTTTACAATCTCCTAACAAAGCTTTATACTCAGCTTCAAGTTTCAACATAATTGAGCTTCAAAAATAAACAAAATATAGCAAACATACAAATTTTAAAACAAACAAACACCAAAATAAAGCATACCAATATTGATAAACAGGCTTATAAACAAGCAAAAGCCCAAAGAAAAAAAAAAAGGCAAGCATCAAAATAACCAAACAAAAGGTTGATGAGATCTTAGACAAGCTCAATGACAAGTTTATAAAAGCTTAGAAATAATGCTATACAATTAATCTTCCAGATGGTCTTCTCACAAGCAAAACACATTCAAATATGAATCACATGCACGCTATTGAAATTTGTCACTAAAACACCACATGAGAGAGGTGTTGCGCAGCTAGGGCATGGTGTGGAAGTGGCACTATGGCACAAGGATATATTACACAACATGATATTCATGTAGGAAAAACCCTACAATCTTGCATTTACTTGAACACACCAATCAATTATATACCAGTCTATCAAAAGGCGAAACAGAAGATACAAAGGATATATATGGTGTTTTCTAACTTGATTGCTGAGCAACTTAAGAAATTAGAGGATTAACTAATAATGTTATTTTTACATCCTAAAATCAAAAAGTTAGAAAATGCAAAATAATCTAAATGAGTTTTCTTTGTATCCCACATAGGATGTACTCAAAGAAAGAATGATTTTGCAATCCTATGAGTCATAAGGAGCTCACTAAGATTCTCTACACTACCCTTGAAGCCTCAAAGGGCTTAGGGAAAGGAAAATTATAACAATTATGAGGCATTTACTACCAAATGAAATGAGAGAATCCCTGACAAGGTATCTATTTCAGGGTCATAAAGGCATTTCAGATCCAAAGGAGAAGAAAGGCAAAAGACCTCTCAGAAAAGGGAAGCAGCAGGAATAGAAGTTTGTGCACAGTCATCAGGTGCTTGCTACAGTTCAAGGATAGTTTGCAAATATGGTTGAGAAGTTTGTTACAAATCTGGTAGCTATATTGTATATATAAATACCTCTGCATTATTGTTTTTACACAGGAATGAATAATCAGAAAATGAGAATCAAGAATTGATTTCTCAAAGCTTTTGGCTCTGTTTTGCCTCATCTCTTTCTTCATCTGTCTTCTTTGATTTTTCTATTTCTTCACTGTGTTTCTGCCCTCCCTCTTACAGGATCACCAAAAACATGTTTGTGCGGGAAACTACAAGTTAGGAAAATCCGTCAGCCCCCAAAACCCAATTAGCATATCAAGCAAAACAACATTATCCAGAATCCCAAAATCAACAAAATTATCTAAACTTTGGCAAGATTCAGTACAGCCAGATTAGGAATTGAGTACAGGATATAATACAACCATAGTTTTATCAATCTTACGACCCATCCCTTGGACATCCCTAAATGAGTAGTGGACCACCACACCATTCCTGTTCATTTAAGATCCATGGGAATTATAAAAATAGAAACCAGTGGGTTTCAGCTAGGAGTAAAGGCAGAAATCTAGGAAGCAAGAGCAAGCATCAGTTGAGAGAATTTCCGAGTGAGAACTTTCAAATAATCGTGACCAAGAGCATCAAAGCCATAAATCCAGCAAAAGAAAAAAGAACAGAATCAAAGTTAGCAAATATGCTGATCAAGAGTTGAAGAGAGAATCAGGTAGAAAACATACGGATTTTCTAGCAGGTCTGACCTCTCATAGCTGGGAAAATGGAGCTGCCTCCACTGCTATCAATCGACCGCAGTTAGGGAATGCGGTACGGTTGTGGAAATGACAGAAAGAAGGCTGCGGATTGGGACAAAAAACAGTAAGAAGATTTATAAAGAAGAGCAGTGAGGTGAAAGAAGAAACACAGCAATAATATCTCACATTGCCCACCAGGAAAAATCTTAGACACTACATGTTGCGTCGATGCATCAGTCTCATATTAAAGTGTCGATGGATAGGATAACTTACTCTAGCAACCATAAGGTGTTCAGTGCAAATCACTTTACCTGTCTCATCAAAGTTTGGCCTATTTAATTAGATTATTGGCCAAATTGAGATCTGTACATTTGCTTTGGTCCCCCATAAAGATTATTTTTCAGCTTCAGTCTTGACTGGAAACCAAGCCAAAGTGAACTAGCCCCCTCGATGGAGCAAAGTTAAATTTATTTGTAACAGAGCTAAACAAGTTCTCATAATAGAATGCCCAAAATTATAAATGCAAAATCCACGGCATTCAGTTTTGATCAAATTTTATTTTTCAAAAATCCTGGAAAATTTTGTATGCAAATAATATTTATATCTGTACATATATGTGTTAATATAGAGACAAAATACCATAGTTGGTGCAATATTTTGCTAAATAACAAAGTAATTTTCTAAAAAAACCAAAATACTACATATCTTTCTCATTTTAAAATAGATCACTGAATGTTCTGGCAAATATTCTGCTAAATATTGCAATATGTCCATAAATATCAAATATCTATTAAATATTGTTGAATATTTTGCTAAATATCACAAAATAGTTCATTACATATTTCTAAATATTTTGCTAATATCATAAAAACGGGGATGTTTAATATTGTCTCTCAGATAGTTAGCCATGAATGGTAGTACTTAACATCAATGTAGGATTTGCTGCTTCTATTCATCAATTGGAAAACAAAATGAAGGAAACAACCAAGCATGATGGAGATAGTAGAGGGAACAACCAGCAATATAGCTAAAGAGCACACAAAAATTCATATAGTTGGGGAACATTTCCCACTATTACTTTTTAATTTGACTCAAAATAGGGTTTTGTACATTTTTAAATTTTTTACAGAACTTCATAGCCAATTTTCATATTTTGATATGAATTCCATCTTTTTATGTTAAGGTGTATTTTTCATCTAATATTGATATTTTTGAGATATTGCAATATGTCACATAACATAACAGCATTATCAGCCATCTGATATATTCCTTACAACAACATTTAAACTGTTGGTTTCACTTAAATTGAAAGCTTTATAAGTCAACATTTCATGAGTTTGCCTATAAGATCAATCGCTTTAAATTTTTATTCCATCAATTACAAAGTTATGATATACATTCGGGATAAATACAAATAAAGCACAAAAGGAACCTTATCTTGTTGTCTTCATCTCTTTTCAGTTTTCAAAAGGTGTGAAGAAACATATAATTCACCAACATAGAAAAGAATTGCAAATATAAAAAGACAGGATATAGCCACATACATCAATGTCTTCTCCATTAGCAATATATTTCCTATAAGCATCCAAAGCTCGCTCCAACAGTTGCTTAGTCACAATCTCATTAAACCATGCTACCACCTTTATACAGAGGAGAAAATAAATAGTAAATCATATCACTGGTGCCAAAGAGGCTAATTTACAAAGTGAGAGAAGTATATGTGATTATGGACCCTAACAACACATTTCTTCTGGATGATGCCATGTAGTTACAATTAGTTCTCTATAATGGCTATAGATCCTGCAACGCTGGAGAACACTCAAGAAAATGGCCGAGATGAGTAGCCACAAGAAACGGAGGTGATCTGGAGAAGTCACTGTTCTGGTAATCACAGAAGGGAAATTGGAATCATAAATTCAATGCCCCCCGCCCTGGTCAGTAGTAATTACATGCAAGACGATATGCACAGCACATGACAATAGTATTGTTTTAAGGATTAAGTGAGGAAATGGAAAATCAAGATGGCTCGACAAAAGATACACAAATTACGATAGTTTTTGTTATTCTTTTTCCTTTGCAAAATGAAACCACTGAGTTTGCCCCGAAGCATACAGCATGAATTAATTTAGTAACAACAGCTGGCTGCATAAACCAACAAGTCATTGGATGCCTAAATACAAATAACCACCACAATTGAGGAAACATGTTTGCACCCTAGAAGAAATTATGTAATGTTGACGTTGTAATGACTGATAAAGTTGGGGTATTTAGGGTCTCCTCCATGATTTGTTTCTCTGTACCATCATTCATGGCTTGCAGTTAGAAAGACATTCTGCCAAAAGTATTAGGATTAGTACCCCGAAAAAAAAATTAGGGCCCTATTTAACTAGTTTTCAGGGTTGTATAGGAGGAACTGAGATGACGAATCAGTTAGATGACAGTGTCCTTATTAAGGTTTGAAAATTCCTAGTCATAATGGGCCAATATGCTTGACTAGACTATGTAAATATGTAACATAACAAAACAGTGAATCAAAAAGGCAACGGAGGAAAGATGTTTTGGTATCTATTTGCAAAATAAGAACAAAAATCATAAAATTGTCATGGAATTAAACTTATAAATGAGTGCTCGGGCATGTAGTAATTGAATAAATAAACGTTAAGACTATAAATGAGATATCAGAAAATTTTCCTCCTTCTTTTTTGTCTACTCGATCTTTTCATTCTCTAAAGCAAGAAAACTTCCTCCATATCTCCACATTGTCTTTTTTACATTTCCTTATAAACAATTTTCTCACATCAAAAGCCAATTTTCTAACCATATTGTTTCTTAAAAATTCATGCAACATCCATACTTCGGAATTTCCTGTATTATACATTTCCTAATATTTTAAATAATTTTTTTTTAGTCCAATAAATATTTCATGTGAATCAGGGTGTTTTTAGAAATTATAATACTACATTTCGTTCATCCAGAGAAGCCCTGAATATTATTAACATACTGAGTGATTTTAAAATCACAAAATAACACACCGCATATAAAATAAAATCGTTATACATTTCGAAGCGAAATCCAACAGCTTCAAAGAAATTAGTCACAATAACTAAATCGAAGAAAAAAATTTCAAATAACATGTGCCAAGAAACGAAGTAGATTTAATATCACATATTTCGTCGCCTGAAACGTTGATAATTGAACGAAAAATCGCATTTGTTACCTCATATTTGGGTCCCAGAGAGAGAGGAGATTGGTGGATGCTTCTGGAATCCTTGCCTTCTTGCCCGAGTACTCTTCGTTGGCGTCCTGTGTCGTCAAAGATGGAGGAGGAAGGGAGGGCGCGAGAGAGGGAGAGAGAGAGAGAGAGAGAGACAGGCGCCCCCTGCAGGAGGAGGAAGAGAAATGCGAGAGGAAGATATAATATGAGGCGCCGCAACTGAATCGATGAATTGATGGATTTCTTAACACGGTGATTTCATAACCACCATTCATGTAATTATTAATATTCTCCCTTTTTAAAAAATTAAACAACATCACAATCCAAAAGAAAACCGTGTGCATACTATAATAATTAGAAGCAGATGGATAATCCAAAGAAAATTTACTAACACATTCTCCTTATTTTAAAATATTATGATTTATGGATTTTATGTCGTGTAAATTTTTTAAATTTTAACAATTTTAATACAACAGTTGCTTCTAATTTTATGTCACTAAATTGTTATATGTTGATAGATTCCATTAATTAATTTCGGTTTCGTTATTTTATTCGGATTAGAAGTTAATATTCTCTTAATCCATTATATATTTTAAATTATTTTTGTTTGAACTGTACTAGTTAAAAAAAAATGACAGAATTTTAACATAATTTAAATCTTTTTTTGCATAATTTTTGTATCTGTATTGCACTACTATATCACGATATCTTACCTTGCTATTGGCCATGCATTCTTTGTTGAGGTCACACGAAAGAGTAGAACATGTCTCGGACTCCATTAGAGAACGGGACGAGGATTTTGTTTGAGCGTCATGACCAAGAGAAACTGGACGGACTCCATCCACGCGCGTGCGTTGATTCCCTTCTCTCATTAATGATGCAGCAGAACAATAAATGCGGACAAACTACTAGGTGCATTTACAATTGGAAGTTGGTGGCGACCATTACTTCCCAAGATGTTGCGTGCCTACTGGGCGTGCGCCTGCAAAGCGGCTGGCGGCAACATGCCACCGCCACCTAGCGCTAGGGTGGCTGGGTAGCCTCCCAGTCGGTGAATATATATATATTTATTTACACGTATATATATACGTGTAGAGATCATTTAATGCCATTACGTATGAGAGAGAGGTTGGTGAGTTGTGGTGTGTGTCTTTGTGAGCAACCACTTCACTGTGAGAACTTGTGAGAGAAAACTTTAGTGAGAGAAAAGTTTATGCTGGCGAGGTTGTTTTCTTTTTTTGAGAACTGTATGCTAACACTTATGACATAAACAATCCTTTTATAGTGTATTCTTCGTGGTTTTCCTCCTTACGAAGGGTTTTCCACGATAAACTGGTGTGTTCCCTCTCATATTTCTCTCTACTTTTTCGTCCGTCCGAGAGCTTTGCTCTGTTAAGCCCCAGCGTTGTGTCCGCGGCCTTCTTCCGTTTTGCTTGCTCCACAAGTGGTATCAGACACAGGTTGTTTACTCGGTGTCTTTGCTTGTTATCGAAATGGAGTTTGGCAAAGAAGATGGTTTGTTTGAGCGGTTCAAACTTTGACATCTCGCGAGCAAAATGTCCCGACTTGCTTTTCAAGTCTATGCACGATCCAGTCTTCGCCTCGAAAAACCGTCGGCAAAAACTACGAGGTTCGGCGCTTGGAGCACAAACAGTGTGCGGTTCATCCGGCCCGGTTTGTTGTAGGCGAGAACGTGTACAACCATGTTCGTGGGAGACAAATGCCAAAGCCCTTTGGGAGAAGGTGGAGAAGCTCTTTGCCTCCAAATCTAGTAACGATAAAATTTACCATTTGATGCGGTTGGTCCATATCCATACAAGGGACGGATCTTCGTTGCCGACCACTTAAACGAGTTTGAGGATCGTGGAATCGCTGGCAATATGGGCATTAAGTTCGAGGGCGAAGTGCTAGGACTTTGGCTCCTAGCAACCCTCCGGACTCATGGGAAACCATGAGGGTCACGATCGCCAACACAACTCGAGCGGTGTGGTGACACCGGAGATGGTAAAGGAGCATGGCTTGAACGGCGGAAATCTGACGGCTTTCTCGGTACGTCTACCTCTCGGCCCGAGGTCCTTGTCACTAATCGAGGGAAGAAGCGAGGGCGTGACCCAAAGTCTCGAAGACAAAGGGCGAGTAAGTCACGTTCTCGGTACCAAGATATGGAGTGCCATCATTGTGGCAAGAAGGGCCACATCAAAAGTTCTTCATAAAATGGAAGCGTGAAAACGCCGGAGAGCGAAGGGCTAAAAGAGACGAGGCGAGGAAGAGTCCCTCGGTTCACAGACAAGAGGATCTCCTCTTACCGGGGTGAGTCCCGAGGACTTGGACTGCGTAGCGCGAAACGGTCCCTGATTGGAGGTAGTGGACTCTCGCGCTTCTGTCCCATGTTACCTCCGAGAGAATCAGTTCTCCACTTATGCTCCTTGCCCCCGGGAGTACCGAGAATGGGCAACAGCGACGTCCGGGATTCATCGGACGGGAGACATCACGTTGTGATGAGTGGCATCGGAGCCACCGACTTTGAAGGACATCCTAAGACGTCACGACATTGACGAACATCACTCGGTTAAGGCGGCGGATGATGAAGGTTACTGCAGCGTCCTTACTGACGAGTATCAGAATGACAACTAAGGGCTCCATGGTCATCGCCCGAGAACTAAGGCATCTGGCCTTTATATTTTGAAAGCTCGGTGAAGTAGGCGAGGTGAATGCCACGAGGATTGTGGAGTCCCTTGATCTTTGGCACAAAGAGGCTCGGACACATGAGTGGCGTGGCATGGGTCACTTGGCCGAAGGGTCTCATTCCCGAGGTGGATGGAAACATGCCTAGGACGTGCTCGTCACCGCATGGCGGGGAAACAAAGAAGAGTCTCCTTCTCCCGGAGACGTAACTTCCAAGAAGTTCGAGATCTTGGAGCTTGTACACACGGGCGTGTGTGGCCCTCTCCTAGAAGTCTTTTGAGGTGCACAGTACTTTGTGACTTTCATAAGCGGCCTTTCCGAGGAAGGCGAAGTGTTCCCGCCAAGACGAGACCAGGTCGCTAAACTTTTCATGTTCCACGTCCTTGTTGAGCGGGAGGCCGGGAGGGAGACTAAAAGGCGTGAAGGGAGCGACAACGGTGGCGAGTACATTGGGCCGGTTTGATACCTATTGCGAACCCATGGCATCAAACATCGAAGACTCCACCAAAAACGCCGCAGTTGAACGGAATGGCCGAGAGGATGAACCGCACTCTCATGGAAAAGGGTTAGGTGCATGCTCGTCGAGGCAAGGCCGCGAGGATCCTTTTGGGCCGAGGCCTTGAGGGACGGCCGCCCATGTTATTAACCGCTCGCCTTGATAAGCCTCGCATTGGGAAAGTTTCTCAGCCGATTTGGACCGAAAGAACCAAAGATAAGGATCATTCATGGACTTTTTGGTTGCAAAGGCCTTTGTCCATATTCCGAGAGATGAGGACCAAACTGGAGCCAAAGACACTGCAATGTGTTTTTCAGGCTATGGTGAGAAGAATTTGGGCAGGGCTTTATGACCCAAAAACAAAGAAGTCGGTTCGTTCGCGACGTGGTCTTCGTTGAGGCGAGACCATAGAGGACGTTAGGAAAGATGTGAAGTCTCTTTCCAAGACCTCCCCAGACACGGTTGAGATTGAAATCGTCTGGCTGTGCCTCTTATCCGATGTCCTCGGATCAAGGTAATCGCCAACCGGGATCGAAGTAGTACGGCGCCTCGGGGATCGGAGTTGAAGATGTGGTACCTCGGCAGGGTGAGGTAGCCCCGGAGTGAGACAGTCGTCCCGTGAGAGCGTCCGTCAGAGTCGGCCTTTCGGCCCGGTGAGTTTGTCCTCCTCACCGATCTTTGGAGAACCGGAGGACTTCAAGAGGCCATGAGCAAGTCTTGAGAAGGATAAATGGTTTCAAGCCATGGAGGAAGAAATGACTTCCCTTCATGAACCATACGTTTCGGTTAGCGGAATTGCCTAAGGAAGAAAGCTCAAGAACAAATGGGTCTTCGCCTGAAAATCCAGGACCCGCGCCGAAGACACAAGGCACGACTTGTGGTCAAAGGTTTTGGTCAACGAAAGGGTGTTGATTTTGATGAAATTTTTGCACCCGCTGTGAAGATGTCCACCGGTCCGTGTAGTGCTCTGATCGGCACTGCGTTGGACTGGGGATTGAGCACAAGCTGGATGTCCCAGATGACCTTTCTCCATGGAGATCTAGAGAAGAAATCATGGAGCAACCGAGACGGTTTTTGAAGTCAAGGAAAGGAGGACTTGTTTGTCGTTTGAAGAATAGCTTGTATGAAGTGCACAAACAAGCTCAAGACAAAGGTCAGTAGGAAGTTCGAGTCATATGGTCAAGCAAGGTTACCATAAGACCTCCTGGACCACTTTGTGTCTTTGTCGCGAAGTTCTCGGACAACGATTTCGTCATCCTTCTCCTTTATGTGGATACGACATCTTGGTTGTCGGACGAGAATAGTGCTCGGATTATGGAGCTAAAGAAGCGGCTTCGGGCGTTTTTCGCCATGAAAGACCTCGGGCCGTAAACAGACTTCTGTGGAATCGGAGATTTCGCGGCAAAGGAGGGCAAGAAGCTTTAGCTGTCCCGAGGAGGGTTATATTGAAAAGGTGCTTGAAAGATTGATATGGAAGGGTCAAGCTTCATCCCAGCTGCCAACCATTTTGGTCGAGTAAACGAGTGTCGCAGTCCTCGGACACTCGAAAAAGCGTATGAGTAAGGTTCCTTACTCCTCGGCCCGTTAGCGATCTTATATGTCTGCCCGCCAGGACATTGCTCATGCGGTTGGCCTTGTGAGCGGCATTTCTCTCAAACCCAGGGATGGAGCATTGGTGCGGTGAAGTGGATCTTCAGATATTTGCGCGGGACCTCCAAGGTGGCTTTGATGTTTGGAAAAGAGAAGCCTCGATTAATGCGTTACCGCAGACACTTGGAATGGCGGGCGTTGATTAGAAATCAACGTCCCAGGATACTGGCGAAATTTGCGGGAGGCGGTCTCACTGGCGGTCAGCTCACGAGAAGTCGTCGGCTCTCTGACCACGTAAGGCAGTTCATTGCCGTGGTGAGGCCAAGGAAATGCTATGGATGAAGAGGTTCGGTCAAGAATCGGGGTCAAGGCAAGAGGCGACGAGATCCTTTGTGATAGTCGAGTGTCATTCACTTGTGTAAGAACTCCTCATTCCATTCTCGGTCAAAGCACATGACGTGCGATATCATTGGGAGAGAGATGTCTTTGATGATGGGCAGCTATCAATTGGAAAGGTCCTCGACGACGATAATGGGTCGATATGTTGACAAAGACTTTTACAAAGGAAAGTTAGAAACTTGTTGTGACATTGTTAGGTAATGACTTTACTCCCACTCTCAGTCGTGAGGGGAAGTTTGTTGAGGTCACTCCCGGTAGCTTATGTCCGGACTCCATTGGAGAATGGACGAGGATTTTGTTTGAGGCGTATGACCGAGAGGACTTGGGACGAGACTCCATCCACGCGTCGTTGACTTTCTCTCATTAATGATCTACTGGCCCAGCCTAAATGCGGACAAGGCTACTAGGTGCGGCCCTGATTGGAGATTGGTGGCGACCCACAACTTCCAAGATGTTTGCGAGGCTACCAGCGTGCGTCGCAAAGCGGCCCGGGCAGCAACATGCCCGCCACCCTAGGCGCTAGGGTGGGTAGCCTCTAGGTTTAGTGAATATATATATATTTATTTACATGTATATATATACGTGTAGAGATCATTTAATGCGTATCAGAAGTGAGAGAGGTTGGTGAGTTGTGGTGTGTGCCTTTGTGAGCAACCACTTTGTGAGACTTGTGAGAGAAACACTTTAGTGAGAGAAAGTTGTACACTTGAGGTTGTTTTTCTTTAGTTTGAGCTTGTGTAGCTAACACTTGTAAACAATCCTTTTATAGTGTATTCTTTCGTGGTTTTTCCCTTGCTTACAGAAGGGTTTTCCACGATAAACTCGTGTGTTCCCTCTCATATTTCTCTCTACCTTTCTCGTCCGTCCGAGAGCTTTGCTCTCTGTTTCTGCCCGAGCGTTGTGTCCGCTCGGCCTTCCGCGCGTTTTGCTCCAACATTCTTTTTAGATTAGAAGCTACATCCATTCGAATTCAAATAAGCAAGGTTTAAGCATTTCTGACAAAAATAAGTACGTAAAAAGTAAAAGTTTTACTTGTAATTTTGACCTTATTTTGCATACTTTTTACCTCCAAATAGTATTAAATACCGAAAGCTTTTCATCTTTCTATCGCTAGATAATGGGCCCATAACTATTCCATATCGAAAGCTAATAACGCCATATTGTACATGCTATCATACTACTTCCACACAGAACGAGGGGCGACAATCGTTGAATCTAATCCGACAGTTGCTGTTTTTATTAAATAAAAAATTTTATTAAAAAAAAAGAGAAAATAGACGACTATGAAACAGCCTCCATTTTTATATTTTTACTATCTTCTGCCATTACTCTTCCTTTTCTTCTTCTCCTTTTACTATCATCGGCCATTTCTCTTCCTCACCCTTCAACTTTCTCTTCCTCAAACCAACATGGTCACTCGGCCAATCCACCATTTGTCTACCAAGTGATTCAAATATAAAATGTAATACCGCCTCTCCACCGATTTGTCCCTCTCCACTGCTTCTCCTTGACTTGGCTACTCCAGCGCCACTGGGCAAAATGAAAGAGAGAAGAAGAAGAGAGAGAGAGAGATTTGTTTAAGGGCCAAAATGAACGTTGCTCCGCAGCCGTCTATTTTTTTTGTCCATAATTTTTTTTATATAATGAAAATGGCAGCTATTAAATTAAATTCAATTGCTACTATTGAGCACCGTATGTGCTGCAAGGCGTCGCCGTGCTCCTGAACCCCTTCCACGCTACTAATACGTGTTCTATATAATACACTAACGTTACCACAACATGCACGTGCAGAAATTTGCTACGGCAAGATAGGGCAACCTCTAATAACCGATGAGGGGAGGGGAGGGGAGAATTATCTTCTATTTACAGAGGATATAAAGAGGGAAAAGGCAAGTAGAAACCTCGACTTCTATTGCTAATAATAATCTGTCACGATACTTTGTGGCAAAAAAAAAAAAAAAAAGCGAAGACAGTGTTCTAGGGCTGCCAAAAGTGCTCCCCTCTGTCTTTGACTCATGTAGAATGCCATCCCCAAGCCTCCTCACTGCCTCCACAAGCTACCCCCTTAATTGTTGGGATAGCAAGCAGCCACCAGCCTCGACACTCTCTATGTACAGGGGCAGGTATGCTATCGCAACCAACCCTCAGAGGAGCCGGGAGATCTCTAAGGCGAAGAGAAGATTCTGTTGGGATCACTCCCGTGTGGAAGTTCTTAGGACTTGAATAGAGCACGAATGTGGTGGGAGGAAGAAATTTCGGTCAACGAAGTTAACCGGAGTCAACTATTCTGGTCCACAAAGTTGACCGGAGTCAACTTTTTCGGTCAATTCCTCCGGTCAATATATTAACCGTCATAGGTTAAGAATCGTTTGAAGAAGCGAGACAGGTTACTTCAATCGGTCAACGATGTGGTTGACTGGCTAATATGAAGCGAGAGATATCAGAGTTTGACATGCCATATTTAGGAGATCTGAACAACTGTCATACCCAAAAGGGGACAGTTGACCTACCCTTCTAGGTAGTTGGTGGAAGTCATTCTCAGGACTCCAAAGGCTGATCGGTCTGCAGAAACAGGCATACGCCGCCTGCTGCAGGACCAAGCATGCGCATGCAAGCAGACTTTAAAAGTTTAGCACCAACCACTGAGCTATGGTGATGGACGTGTGTATATGTATGTACACTTTGCACATAGCGAATTGCAGAAGAGAGAGAGGAGGGTTGCAAGGCAAGAACAAGAAGAAGGAAAAAAACCAGTCAAATTAAGAGAGAGTGTAACAAAGGAGAGAAAGAAAAGGAAAGAGAGTTATGAGTGAAACAAGTGTAAGAGCTTTGTTTACTTTGCACCGTTCTTATTTTCGCCTCCTGTAACTTTCTCATACTTAGTAATTCATTGTAGATTTTATATCCCGTGATTTTTTCCTTAATTTAGAAGGATTTTTCACGTAAAATTTGATATTCGTTTCTCTTCTCTACTCTCTACTTCACAGTGCTCATTGTGCCTTATTAGTTGGCCGTCCATTTCGGCTAATAGGAGAAAACTGTTCCTATATCTTGGTAAGTAGGCCGCCCGTTATCCGCCAACAAGTGATATCAGAGAGAGGTTGACAACTCCGTCTAAATGGTGTCATCATCCTCAAAGAACTTGCCATTCAGTGTAGAACAATTCAATAGATAGGGCAACTTCATGAGAGGGTGAAGAACATCTTAAGAAAAGAAGGAACAATCAAAGCACTGAGGAGGAAGGTAGATAAGCCGGAAAGCCTATTAGAGGAGGACTGGCAAGATAAACGAGATCTTGCCAATTACACTATTAAATTATGTCTGGCGGACAACATGCTCTAGGAGGTTTTTGGCCTGACTGATTCGGCGGAGGTATGGGAGAAGCTTAAAAGCCGATACAAGTCCAAATTCTTGACAACTAGGCTTTATATTAAGAAACAGTTCTATGGCCTGCGGTTGTCAGAAGGTGGCAGCTTTGAGAAGCATTTGGACGACTTCAATCGAATTGTAATTCAGATGTCCGCTCTTGATGAGATAATCAAGGAGGAGGATAACGCATCGGTATTGCCAGCCTCTCTGCCAGCTTCTTATGATCATATTATCACCACGTTGCTGTTTGGAAAAGACACTCTCAAACAAGACGAGGTCATCGCCTCCCTACTCATGAATGAGTCAAGACGGTTACAAGGGGCTTCAACATCCTTTCATAGTGAAGTACTTGTGACCGAGTCCAGGGGACAAAGTAAAGGTCAAAACCAAAAGCCTGGAGAGAATGGACGAAGTAAATCTCGCTCAAGGTATCAAAATATTAAGTGTCATCACTATGACAAAAATGGCCACAACAAGAAGCAGTGATTCAAATGGAAGTGCAAGAATGCCGAAAAGAAAAAAGGAGAAAAGGGATGAAATGAGGACAAGTCCTCCATCTCAGTGGTCCACAGAGGCAACCTCTTGATGACATGTGAAGAACACGTGGCAAACTTGACGGACGAGGAGTCCGGCTGGGTGATTAACTCCAGTGCTACCTTGCACGCCACGTCAAAAAGGGAATTGTTCACATCTTACACTCCAGGAAACTTTGGAGCGATAAGGATGGGCAATTAAGGAACGTCCCAAATTGTTGGCAAGGGTGACGTTGTGCTGATCACCAATAATGGGACGAAGGTGATATTAAAGGACGTTCGACACGTTCCTGACATCAGGCTTAATATCATCTCATTAGGTCAGTTGGATGATGAAAGTTATTGTAGCACCTTTTGTGAAAGTGAGTGGAAACTTGCTAAAGGTTCTTTGGTGGTGGCAAGAGGAAAAAGGTGTTCCGACCTGTACATCATAAAAGCGTTCGCAACGGCCGGAGATGTACATGCTGCTACCGACAAGGAAACCAAGGACTTGTGGGCATGTGAGGTCAGGTCACACAGGTGAACGCGATCAATCATCTCGGCTGGAAGGGCCTTATTGTTAGAGTAAAGGATGACAGATAAAGACGTGTCCTCACCAGAGCCGGCAAATGAGAGAAGAATCTCGTTTCATGGAGACTTGTCCGCTCCAAAGGCATAACTGCTTGAGCTCATCTACACAGATGTGTGTGGACCATTCAAAGAAAAGTCATTCGGTGGAGCTCAATATTTTGTCTCTTTCATTGATGACTGTTCTAGAAAACTGTGGGTCTATCTCATAAAAGTCCAAGACCCCGAGTGTCTTTGGTATATTTGAGAAATTTCATGCTCTTGTGGAACGTCAGACAGGGAAGAAACTGAAAGACGTTCGGAGCGACAACGGCGGTGAATACTTGGGACCTTTTGATGTCTATTGTTGGTCACGTGGTATTAGGTATTAAAAGATTCGTCCAAAGACGCCACAATTGACTGGAGTGGTCGAGCGGATAAAACCGATACTTCTAGAAAAGAGTACGGTGGTATTCTCTCTAAGTCAGCCGTGCTCTCGACACTTCTTGGAAGACAAGACAAATGCCTACATTATAAATAGGTCGCCCAGTAAACCCTTGAAGGGTGAAGTGCCGGAGAAGATATGGTCAAATAAGGAATCATCTTATGATCATCTGCAGGTGTTTGGATGTAAAGCATTTGTCCATGTTCGAAGAGACGAAAAGACAAAGTTGGAGCCAAAAACGATGCAGTGCATCTTTCTGGGCTACGAGGAAGATGAGCTGGGCTACCGGTTCTATGATCCCCGATATTAGAAGGCTGCGTCCTGTTAAGGGACGAACCTTTGGGATGAATGAGACGATCAAGACATTAGCGGGGAAGGCCAAGTATGATAGTGACCGGACGGACAAAGCAATTGTCAAAGTCATCCGTCCTACCTCTCGAAGATAAGGATAATGGTCCCGAGGCAGCTCAAAGAAATAATGACTCCCGGGCTCGAATGAAATCATTCCTCAACCACCGAGATCTCCGTCGAGGCAATCCTCACGGAAATGCACGCATCATCCTATCCTTCAATCAAGCCAGGTGAGTATGTTATGCTCACTAATGCGGGAGAGCCTGAAACATATGAAGAGGCTATTGAGGATGCGAACAAGGAGAAGTGGCTGGAAATCATGAAGGAGAAAATGTGTTCTCTTCATGAAAATCACACATTCGACCTAGTCAAGCTTCCTAAGGGGAAAAGAGCCTTAAAGAACAAGTAGGTCTTTCGATTAAAGACTTCCAAAAATATCATGCAGCCGAGATATAAGGCGAGGCTAGTGGTGAAAGGTTTCGGTCAACAGAAGGGAGTTGCTTTTGATAAAATTTTTGCTCCGGTGGTAAAAATGTCTTCCATAAGAGTCGTGCTAGGCTTAGCGGCCGTCCAGAACCTTGAGGTAGAGCAGATGGATGTCTGGACGGCTTTTTTCCATGGTGAGCTTGAAGAAAAAATTTACATGGAACAGTCGGAGGGGTTTGAGGCTAAGGGGAAGGAACAACTTGTTTGTCATTTGAGGAAATATCTGTATGGTCTGAAGCAAGCTCCAAGGCAGTGGTACAAGAAGTTCGAGTCTGTTATGACCCGTCAAGGATACCTGCGAACTGCTCGTGATCACTGCGTATTTGAACAGAGGTTTTCTAATGATGATTTTGTCATCATTCTCCTATACGTGAATGATATATTGATTGTTGGACGCAACGGTGCTCGGATAAATGAGCTGAAAGAGCAACTTGGGCGGTCATTTGCTATGAAGAACCTCGATCGGGCCGAGTCGAGAATCGGTATATACGCGATCAAAAGGCAAGGAAAATGTGGCCGTCGCAAGAAAGCTATATTGAGAAGGTGCTCCAACGATTCAATATGGACAAGTCGAAGCCTGTGAGCACACCATTGGTGACGCACCATAAGTTAAGCACTCGCCAATGTCCATCCTCAGATGACGAGAAGAAATACATGAGAGCTGTGCCGTACTTCTCAGCTGTGGGAAGCCTGATATATGCCTCGGTGTGCACTAGACCCGATATAGCTCATGCTGTTGGGACAGTTAGCCGATTTCTATCCAATTCAGGGAAGAAGCACTGATCTACAGTGAAGTGGATTCTCAGGTACATCCGAGGAACTTCCAAGAGGCCCCAGTGTCTTGGAAGCGATAAGCCCCAACTAGTGGGCTACTTTGACGCCGATATGGTATGGCGACATGGGCATCCCGCAAGTTTATTTCAGGTTACTTGATGAAATTTGCGGGGGGTGTAATCTTTTGGCAGTCTAAGTTATAGAAGTGCGTGGCCCTATCCATTACTGAAACGAAGTATATCGCAGTGACGGTGGCCTGTAAAGAAATGTTATGGATGAAGGAGTTCGTTCAAGAGTTGGGCATTGAACAGGAGAGATATGTGATACTTTGTGATAACCAGAGTGTCATTCATCTATGCAAGAACTCCTCATTTCATTCCAGATCAAGGCACATTGATGTGCGATATCACTGGGAAAGAGATATACTTGAGGATGGTCGGATGTCACTAGATAAGGTCAGCACTGAAGAGAACGGTGCAGACATGATGACCAAGATTCTACCGAAATGGAAGAATGAGGCATGCTGCAGGCTGACCGGAATGATGGACTTGACTTCCTCACGGTCGTGAGGGGAAGTTTGTTGGGATCACTCCCGTGTGGAAGTCCTTAGGACTTGAACAGAGCACGAATGTGTTGGGAGGAAGAAATTTCGGTTAACAAAGTTGACCGGAGTCAACTATTCTCGTTAATAAAGTTGACCGGAGTCAACTTTTTCTGTCACGAACCCGAACCCAAGCAGATCAATTAAATAATTAATATACTTTAAATATTATGTTCTCATATTTTTCAAACTCAGGTGTGACTTCAAACATATAAACTCTAAATTTTTTTTCCACACAGGACCTTAACAGATAATATAATTGTCACCTACTTTACCAACTGTCATAAGGGAATACCCAAATAACAACTCGTCCAATAAGTTTATAATATACAAAGTCATAATCTACCTTTGACCAACTCCAACAACTCATAACAATCCACACAAAATTTATTCGTACCCAATACATGATAAATGATATCAAATTTCAATAATGACACTCACCAGAGGTGTACAGAGTTACTGGCTTCGAACTCTTCGTATATCACTGATGAAGCCAATCTTCTAATCAAGGGATAAAATGGTGAATGAGCCTAATGCTCAAATAAAATATCATAATAAACAAATGAGTCCGAAAATCAAAGGGAATGTCAAATGGATAAAAATCAATTAAATTTCTGAATGAATCCAAATCGCTGATAAAATAAATTCAACCGAAATCCAAGATCCAAATTTCAAAATCCAATAGTAGTCTCATACTCAAATCAAATATCCAAATCCAAACAATTGTCCAAAATTTCAAAAATAGTCCTCGTCGAGACGTATATATATATATATTTATATATATATATATATATAACCAAAACAGAGGTGATCCAAACCAATTCCAAAACCGATGTCGATCCGAGTCCAAATCCGAGTCTAAGTCCAAGTCCAAATCCAATACCCGATCAGCTTGTGGTCTGGGACAGAATTTGATAGCCGGATGATCCAATAGCATGCGCAGAGACAGAAGCAGCACCGCGAAAGGTATTCCAAAGGTTCGGATCAAAATATATAATCAAAATCATTTGTACGAGACATACCACGCCCAATTATAGGCAAAAATCGACGAATCTCAAATCCAAGTTCACAAATCCATATCCAAATTAAAATCTAATACCAAGTAATGTAAAAATACAAATTATGGACCAAATTTGGGTTCTCATTATTTAAAGACTAACTTAATGAAGTGTTACACATAATCCCGGTAACCTTAGGCCAAAATCCATGTACTGTGTACCCATAGATAAGGTTGCTCACTATGTTTTGCCACCTGCGGCTTTAGGTGCATTTCTCAAGTTTGTCAGATATATTAGGACGTCTAAATATATTCTAAGGTCAAATCAAATTATCCAAATGGGTAGGGTCACTACTCCAAGCCTTTTCTACCGGCGGAAAGGGATTTCCAAATAACAAAAATAATCTCCCCATCAGGAGCTGGCCAGAATCCAATAATTCTAATCCAAATGTAGTGACCATAACTCGACACGTGCATGTGAAAATACACGGCCAATGCAAATTTCGTGTATATTTTTTGTTACACATACTGATATAAATATACATCTAGTCCAATAAATTTTTTTGGGCTTTAATAAATTCCTAAAATCAAAAGCCCATATTTAAAACATCCAATTTAGCCAATAAACTACACATGCATGTCCAAATTAAATAAATCGATCTGATAAAATTTTATGCATGTTAGTAAAATTTCAAACAAATCCCTAAAATATTTCAGTATTAATTAGACCAAAGAGGGGTTTTACGAGATACTTGTCTCAATCTTTTATATCCCGCAGATCCGACAAATAGAGGCTCCGAATACCGACCGCGCGCGCCTCACCCCATCACAAGACAACCCGCCGCGACCCGAGCCTCCTTTTGGCAGTGGCACTACAAAGACACCCGGCTCTCCCTCCTCCTTCCGCACAACACCGCACTCTAGCTACGCACACTTCACCCGACACGGCCACCGCGCACCACCGCCGACCTGACAACAACCGGCAGCTCCACTCCTTCCCAAGACCGAGCTCCCCCTTCACATCCGCACGCATCTCCTTCCCTTTCGCCTCCCACAATGCACCCAACCCCCTTTCTCTCCCACTATGCAATCTTCAAGACAGCCCACGCCACCCACACTGCCGCCACTTATCACAAGGCGACGCCACCAACCGTCGACGACCACCACTGCTACCCCCTTCGACCGCTGTTGCAAACACCGACGACAGCCCCGTCGGCTTCGATGGCTTCCCCCTCACCGCACCTTCACCGATTCACTCGCGGCTACCAATGACTAGGCTTACCGCGCTGATTTCACCGTCCGACGCTGGTGTTGCCATCGCCGCTTCCTCTTCCACCTTGCGTAGAGCCTGAATTCAGCCTTGAAACCCTCTCTCTCTTCTCTGTTTTTCTTCCCTCTTCCTTCGCTTTTCTTTCCCCTCTATTTTCTCTATTTTTCCTTTTCCTTTTCTTTTTCTTGCTTTCCCTTGTTTCTCCCCTTTCCCGAGCCCTATTAACACCCTTATATATATAAAAAAACTATTATTATTATTATTATTATTATTATTATTATTATTATTATTATTATTATTATTATTATTATTATTATTATCTCAAAACCCCATCCCTTATCCTATCTTATCCAAACATATCCCCATCCCTCTTTAATTAATTAATTATATATATATATACATTATCCTTTAATATATATATATATATATATATATATATATATATCTCCATTGGATACTCTTAAACGCATAACGAGTACCAATCGTAGAATTTTAATATTCCTTCAAAATTTTACGGTATTAAATAAATTTTTAAAAACGTCCAATTTGTCCAAATTCTCATTAAATATTAAAATATATTCAATGAGGTTCGGGATATTACATTTTCGATCAACTCCTCCGGTCAATATGTTGACCGTCATAGATTGTGAGTCGTTTGAAGAAGCGAGATGGGCTATTTCGATCAGTTAACGGTGTGGTTGACCGGCTAATATAAAGCGACAGACATCAGAGTTTGACACGCCATATTTGAAAGATTTGAACGACTGTCATATTCAAAAAGGATACAATTGACCTACCCTTCTGGGTGGTTGGTGGAAGTCATTCTTAAGACTCCAAATGATGATCGGTCTGCAGAAGCAGGCATGCGTCGCCTACTGCAGGGCCAGGCATGTGCATGCAGGAGACTTTAAAAGTTGAGCACCAACTACTGAGCTATGGTGATGGGCGTGTGTATATGTATATACACTTTTCACATAGCGAATTGCAGAAGAAAGAGAGGAGAGTTGCAAGGCAAGAACAAGAAAAAGGAGAAGACACCGGTCAAGTTAAAAGAGAGTGTAACAGAGGAGAGAAAGAAAAGGAAAGAGAGCTGTGAGTGAGAGCTGTGAGTGAAACAAGTGTGAAAGCTTTGTTTACTTTGCACCGTTCTAATTTTCGCCTCCTGTAACTTTCTCATATTTAGTAATTTGTTATGGACTTTGCATCCCGTGGTTTTTTTTTTTAATTCAGAAGGGTTTTCCATATAAAATTTGGTGTTCGTTTCTCTTCTCTACTCTCTACTTCACAGTGCTCATTGTGCCTTATTAGTTTGCCGCCCATTCCGGCCAACAGGAGAAAACTGTTCATATATCTTGGTAAGTAGGCCGCCTGTTGCCCGCCAACGGATTCTCCCCTCTGCAAAATCCTCACCACGTCGATTTAAGTGTTCTTGCCCATGTCTCAGTCGATCGGAGAAATCTTCCTCGGGCCAATGCTCCTGAAGAAATGCCTGTAGCTTGGGAGGAACTGACGAGTCCTCAGACCGAGAAATGCTGTCAGCAACAGCATAAGTGACAGTGGGATCACCTAAGAAGTTGGAACTCGAGGAGGAATGGCACGCCGTCCAGTGAGCCACGACTTCTCTCACCTGCAGCCTTGAGGATTTCTATACCCAGGGCAGCAAGGACATAATGAGGTACTCCAGAAAGAAGGTAAGCAGCAACCTCAACTTGGCTGCTGGAGGCAGCAGCCGTGAGGACAAGACAGTTCCATGCCTTGTCAGCCCCGTCTGACAAACCACTTGACGACTGGCAAGCAACCCCTCTCAGCTGCTCTCATCAACAGTCCCAAAAAGGCCACGGCATTTCCCTCTTCCACTGGACACTCCGTTGTGCCTATCTTGCCGTGCTGTGATGCTGCGAAATCAACATGCACATCCAAACTATTTATCTGAGCAACCTGGAGAGAGACAGAAGGAGAGAGAGAGGTTCCAGTACTGTAATTAGATATCTTCTGTTAGCCACTAATTGACGACAGTAAGATATAGTAGTTTAAACATTGCAACATTCCTTCTAGTTCTTTCCTCACCTCCCACTTTCACTGCAACAACAAAAGTGAGGGAGAAGAAAAAGTGAAGACGAGATTTCAAACGAACCGAAGTTACAATCCTTTTCTTCACAAATTCGCCAACATGTCATGCATTTCTGTAGTGACAAAAGCTTTTACAGTATAATCTGCAATGTGTAATGACTCCATTATGATGCATTTCTAATCTTGGAGAAAATAGATCGGGCACTTCCACAGTTCATACATTTTGCACTGGAGTGTAGAAGCGAAAAAAGTTGCATAGCAAACAAGGATAACAGTACATTACAAACACAATTTTTTTTTCATCTGAAAGATAATAAGATTATGGGAGTGATTGCATCATATACGTAGAGAGAAAATTGTAAATCGGTTAGCCCAAGCAAATGATAGGAATACATAAGGTCATTGTCAGCTAAACCAACTGGGAGCAGAAACTGCTATGAGACATACATCATGTATAGGCTTCAGCATTCAGCAGCCGAGCCGAGCCGAGCCGAGCCGAGCGGCTTCTTCAAGCCGGTTCTAAGCGGATTTGCAGCCGTTGCTGCAACTTTTCCTTTTTGTTTTCCTCGACTCATTTACCTCCTCTACCGTTCAATACCTTTGATTGCTGAAGCATTAGTTGTCCATTTAGTGTTGATAACTCTCCCATTCATTAACACATCAATTCTCGGCCGGTTTGTGAACGTAATGCACGATTGAGGCATTTGATGGTTTTACCTATAAATCAAGCGTTCTGACTTTATCCCTGGCACCCAACTCAACCGATACACCATCTAGAAGAGTCAGGCGTGTCCAGAAGCTCAAAGCCGGCCCGGATCTCATATCCCGAAAACAGAGCAAGCAAATGGCGGGAGGTATAAACTCAATTCTTTATTCCGCTTTCGTGACTGTTTAAGCCACATTATTTGCTAACATCATATTCGTCAATCATGCAAAAAAAGAAAATAAATTCCAGAAAAATGTAAGCTCTAAAACTATCAAGTCTTGAGTATCAACTCTATGGTAATTTTTGTGGGGATTTGCAGAGTCATTTTTTAAACAGTTGCTAGTGGTCAAATTAATAAGCCATCACTCAGTAAGTTCAGTCTTCAATTGGGTCAAGAGGTTTCCTTTTTTAAAGAGAGTAGACACCTGATAGGTCTTTCAAGAGCGATGATATATGCTAATGATATCTCTACTTACCTATTTGGTTGGGACATTCATGCATTACAAACCTATTGTCTCAAATCATAATTCTCTAGGATGATAGTAAACAATGCAAACACGATAACCTATGTAATAGTATCCCAAATAAGTAGCTCACAAAGGAGATGAACAAAACAGGAAGTCTTCTAGATGCAGTTCAACAAGCGGAAACTCTTGAAACAGCAAGAGCCAAACAAGGCATAGGTCTAAAGCTTGGAGAGACAATTGTGCATTATCCAAGAACAATTGTCCCAAATCTGATTGAAACACCAGGTTCATTTTGGTGAACATTCTTCTGCGTTGGTATCACCAGATAAGCCATCTCAAGACTCAGGATTTGTTTTGGGTTGAATCAAGAATACATCATGCTGGCTTCATCAATCTAGAGCTTTCTTGTTGTCTGTGCCTTTATTTTCACTTTTCACAAGCAAATACTGAGTCCAACCAGCAAGAAAGATAATACTGATCACTTGACTCCAGTGAGTGGACTTCAGCTTCCGTTCCAATATATAAGATGCCTCTCAAACTGCAGAAGTTTCTGGATATTCAAAATGAACCTGAGCTTCAGTTTTAATATAAAAGTGCTAGGTTTTTTTTTTTTATCACTCCTTTATAACTCTCATATACATCTTATACAGCACATATATTGTCCCATGATATGCCCGATGTGTTAGGCTTTGTCACTTCCTTATGGGTAACTCAACAAACGGATTTGTCATTGGTAGATTACACAGGCTTTGTGTGATGGTTGCAGCAGCAATTAAACGGTCGGGTAAGGAGTGGCCAGTCAACAAAAGGTTGACCGGTTGGAGGCAAAATAGCCAGTCAACATGTTGACCAGCTTAGGAGGCAAATGGCTGGTCAATGGGTTGACCAGCTGAAAAGGCAAAATGACCTGCTCAAAGCGCGCAGAATTTGACAGTTGCGTTATGGATTCTGGTCAACGTCTGTTGACCGGCTGGTGAAGGCGCGTAGAAATTGCCAGCTGCGTGGAAACGGCCGAGGTGTGAAAAGGTCGAGGTGCAGAAACGATTGTGGTGCAAAAACGACCATGGTTCAGAAATGGCCGTGGTGTAGGAAAAGCCGTTGTCTGCGAAAAACCCCATCAAGGTCCGGTTGTAAGACGAAGTCTCTGCACAGTAACGACCGAAGACATGGGATAATGTCCGAGATTGTTGTCATTGCCTGAAGATATGAAGGAACGGCTGAAGACATAGGCTAAGTGCACAATAGCATCCGAGGATTCTGTGATGGCCAAGTCCCAGTTAATGGCCAAGGTCGCCGAAAGGCAACATGTAATTTGAGGATATTGTGGAAAAGCCGGCAATTGACGTTGCGAGAAATTGGCTATTAAGGATAAGTGGGTTTTGCAGTAGGTAGTTGACACCAATGCACGTGCCGTATGTACTGGTGGCGACGACCTCCCGCAGTCGACAACAATTGATAGAGCTTTGGCGCACACACAACCGTGCATGTAGAGCATACATCTTTGTGGGATTTTGGCGATGTCTCTCTCTCTATAAAGTACAGCCTTTCCGGAGAAAGAGAAGATGCGTGCGCGGAGTTACCAAGTGGCGTGAGGCACACGGTGTGTGTATGTGAGCATGGCACGCAAGTGTGCGTGGAGCAGCACCAATGTGAAGGGCTGCGAGGTGAGCGGTAGCTGCTGTTGGTGCGGTAGACGGTTGTCTATCGCTACACTTGTAAAATCATAGGAGTGGAGTGTACCACCAATGATGAGAAGGAGAGAAAAAAAATAGAGAGTTAAGACCGGATGAGAGTTTCATTGCTTACTCTGGAGAGATTTTTCTTGTTCTATCTCGTGTGTATAGTGGATACTCTATCTTGAGATTTTTTATAACTATTTTATATAGTGAATTTATTTATGAACTAAAGGTCTTGTGGTTTTTCCCTTCGCTTTGAGAAGGGTTTCCACGTAAAAAATATTGTGCATCTTTTGTTCCTTATTCCCACTAAATTAGTAATTATTGATTGACAGGGGTTTGGATTTTTTTGTTGCGGCTAATCTAAAAAATTTGAATTTTAAATCCCAACAAGTGGTATTAGAGAGTCGAGTTGATGGCTAGGTAGATAGCCAGTTTGATGGTGTTGTCGTTGAGAAGCTTGCCATTTAGTATGGCACGGGAAGGAACGGTAAAAATACAGCGGAGCTCAGTAGGGCCAAGGGCGGAGTTGAGTTGAGCCAACGACGGAGCTAGCAGGGCCAACGACGGAGGGCCAAATGCGGAGCTGAGTAGGGCTAAGGGTGGAGCCAGCAGGGTCAACGGAGAAGCTGAGGTGGCAAAGGTGGAATGATTCAATCGCGGGAAAAAAACTGAAGGGAAGTTGGACTACTCCAAGTTCAGTAGAGTAGAAGAAGGCATCATTCTTGTAGAGGCCAACGCCGGAATCCTAGTTGATGACAAGTTGACGGAAGGCAGGCGAAAATGTTCCCTATAAGGTCGTGAGAAAAAATTTATTGAGTTTAGTCACTCTCTTATGGATGACTCGACAAAACAGTTTGTCATCGATGGATCACACGGGTTTTGTGTGATGGTTGTCGTGTGATTGAACAGTCGGGCAAGGAGTGGCTGATCAGCGAGAAGGTTGACCAGGTTGGAGGCAAAATGGTTTGAGTCAGGGGTTGACCGACCGAGGAGGCAAAATACCTGCTGGCGCGCTAATTTACCGATTTGTATTATGAATTCGATCGGCGCTCGTTGACGCGGGTGGCGAGTGCGAAAAAATGCAACAAGCGTGGAAACGGCCGAGGTGCGAGGAAAGCGACTATGGTGCGGGAAAAGACCATGGTGCGAAAACGCCAATGTGTAGTTTTTGGCAGAGGTCTTTATGCACAAAGTAACAACCAAGGACATGACATAATGTCAGTGGTCGTTGTCATTACTGGAGACATCAAGGAACACCCGAGGACATGGACTAAGTGCATAGTAGAGTCCGAGGACTCTATGACGTCAAGTGCCTGATTAATGGCCGAGGTCGGCGAGCGCGAAGGACGAGAGGATATCATGAAAAGCTAATTGATTGACAAGCGGACAGGCGGCTATCAAGGTAGTAGGCTTTGCGAGTAGGTAGTTGACTTGCAGTGCATGTGTAGAGTCCCACATCGGATTGGAGGAGGGCACGAAGTGCGCTCTTATAGAGGGGTGGATACCCTTCCCATGGAGACGCGTTTGGGTGCGGTGGAGACCGTTTGCCAAGAGCAAAGCCGTGCAAAGCCTGTGTAGCTGCCAAAGCGGACAATATCTCTATGCAGGTGCCTGGGGGCGTTACAAGTGGTATTAGAGCCGGGATCCAGGTTCGGTGTGCGAGCGAGGACGCTAGGCCTCTTTGAGGAGGTAGACTGTAGAGTCCCACATCAGATTGAAGGGGGGCACGAAGCGCGCTCTTATAAAGTGTGGATACCCTTCTCATGGAGACGCGTTTTGAGGGTGGTGGAGGCGGTTTGCCAAAACCAAAACCGTGCAGAGCCTGTGTGGCTACCAAAGCGGATAATATCTCCATGCGGGTGCCTGGGGGCGTTACATTTACATTAATGTGGTGACTTGCCAACCAAATTACCCCCAATATCACATTAAAGTCCGGTTCATCAAATAAAATTAGATCAACCAATCATTGATATCTACAAACCCAGACCGAACATCGGAGTATACAGCTTAACAAATCAAAGGTTTACCCATCAGGGGTAAACTTTATCAAAGCTCGCTCTAAAAATTGAAAAAACATACAATATTTACAAACAATCTCAAAGGCCACAGACTTATTTCCGTGCCTTTACCAACTAAATTCACCTTCCTTACTATCCCGAATGCTAAACAAAAATTGACTCCCAAAATTGCCTCTACAAAAACATCTCAAGGAGTGGAATACAGCACTGAGAAGCCCACCACTGGCTTGCCTCACTCTCAAACTTATAGGCAATAGACCAAACTTCATTTGAATTGTCAAAAACCTCAAACACATCTTCCATTTTCTGAAGTTCAATTTAAGCCTTAATTGAGATTAAACATCCCAAAATTTTTCAAATCGGCTCACATTTAATCAATCGAAAGACTCTCCATCTTACCTACAACAAACCATCCTTCACAAAGCAACCAAACTCTCATCTAGCTACTGAATCGAATTACCAATTACGTCTCTCGCGCGGCTCAACACAGCCAATTAATCGACTTTTCGAGTCGAATTCAAATATTTACGACCCAAACTTTCATTTTTTACCATAAGCTACACTTATCACGCCAGATATTCAATCAATTTCTTATCCGAGATGACCTAAAATACCTCACCTTACGACCTTTTCTCTGATACTACCACTGTCACGACCTAAGAACACAATATACGACATGCTATCCAAATATCGCAAGGGAGGTATTCAACATTACAACAACTCATTAACATAACGCGATAACTCCAAACATATTCTATACATAGATCAAGGCCCTCATCCGACCATTGACAAAATAATAATATATCCTTGAGATTAGAAATATAACCAATATGAGCATCTCCACTTACCGATAGAGATCTGCCGCATCCGATAACATCTAAGCTCTACAAGCGTATCCAAGCCACTGGTCTGAAGGGATAAAATATAAAAACATGAGCCTAGAGCTCAGCAAGTATCAACAATTATATAAAACGGTACACATAAATTAAACGCAGGGATATCGCATAACAATCACGTAAAATAAAACACAATGTCCGTGAAATCCCTGAAAACCGAGGAGATGTCTCGTACTAAATTGTCGTCCGTATTAACTCATCCCTCCAGGCAAAATCATATAAATTACGATCTAGTATAATCTCGTAGACGATATCATATCATATGATCCGAGGTCACATTACATGATCGTGACCGTCACCACATCCATGTGGGACACATACCGTCGTCCGGATCTAAAACTCATAATGCAGAAATCAAGAGAAGACCGCCGGAACTAAAACATAAATCAAAACACGTTCTGGGCTTATCACACCAGTACATACGAGACATTCCTATCGTCCATCTGTAGGCCAAACCACGTATCTCAAATCGTCGTCCACGCAACACATGCAGAAATACAAAGCATGCACGAAATCGAAGAACGAAAGATAAATAATACCAACTTGAGGAAGGGTCACCCTCGTCCGGTAACCACGGCTATATCAGCTACAATTTAAGCCAGCAACTTAAGGCTCGCTACGGTTTAGGCCAGTAGCTCAATGCCATCCATGTACTCTGTCTTCCATAAATTAGAAACTTGCTCAATATGTTTTACCACCTGTGGCTTTGAGTGCAACCTCAAGTTTTAATTATATATTAGGAAGTCTGAATGTCTTTGTTTTTTGTCAATTCCTTACGATGGTTCTCGATTAAATATACAGTGAAACAGGTAAGCTATTAAATGTCTCAACCTTCCTTCCGGCGAAAGTAGCCTATCATATACATCCCTGTCGGGACTACGCCTCCCCGTCGAGAGCGGCGCCACAAATAGCCAATTCCTAGGAACACAAATCGACCCTTAGGGTCTCGGACCGCCATGGTCCCTAGTGATCCAGCCCCCGGCAGCCTGTGTGTGGACCAACATACGGCCTGGTTCACGGTTCCACAATATATGGATACACAAACATACATATATATCATATGGATGTCTAAAATCCCTCCAAATCATAAATATCAATACAAAACCACCGCACAACCGATAAAATATACATGCATGTACACAATTGATAAATTGGGGGCAAAGTACATGCATGTTAGTAAAATCTCCCACAGTAGTCAAAATATATCAGAAATTAAATCAGACCAAGAATAGGGCTAGAGGATACATGCCTTAACATTATACTCCATAGATCTGAAGAAAGGATATCCCCGACGCACTCCAATCCGGCGATTTTCCTCTCAACCACCGCGCGCCCCTTCCTCTCTCCTCTCTCCGTTCTCCTCCCCGACCTCCGGCTCACAATAAACGCTCCGCCTCCACGGCCGCTCCACCATCGCGCCGCTTCACGGCCGTCGTCGGCCTCCTCGGCACCACCAGTCGGCCGACGCCGGCGCCATTACGCGCGCCTCTCTCCTCGCGACGACTTCCGATTGCTCGATCTCCTCAGACCACCCCGCCCGTGCGCCGCCTCGCCTCAAACCATCGCGGCCCCACCACACTGACCCCGTCGAGGCCCCACCTGCGACCCCTGTTGCAGTCACCGCCGCCTCCTTCCTCTCCCTTCTCCTCTTCCTCGTCCTTCTTCTTCATTCGAACCCTAAACCCCCTTTACTCTCTCTCTCCTCTTCTCCCTCTCTCCCCGACTCCTTTTCTCTCTTTTTTTCTTTTACTTATTATTATTATTATATATAATATTTAATTTTAAAATCCAAATCGGATTCCAATTATAAGCACAGGCGTGCCTCGGGCCTTGCTCCAAAATCCCGATCATTCCTCAAAATTTTAGAATATTTTAATTTACTTTCACCACGTCCGAAATACCCAAAATCATAATTAATATTAAAATAATTCAATCGGAATCCGAAATATTACAGCATGAGCCGTCTGTGTAGTTGGTAGATTGACCTCTAGAGTTGACGGTAGCCGGCAGAGCTTTCGGCGCACGCAACTAGGCATGTAGAATATGTATGCTGTGGAACTTGAGCCAGATCTCTCTCTATAAAGCGTGGCTTTTGGAGAAAGGGAAGGTGCGTGTGGGTTGCACCGTGAGCGTGAGACACACAGTGTGTGTATGTGAGCGTGGCACACAAATGTGCGTGGAGCAGCACCAATGTGAAGGGCTGCAAGGTGAGCGGCTACTGCAACGGCCGCTGTTATGGTAGACTGCTATCTACTACTGCACTTGTAAAATCAAAAGAGTAGAGTGCACCACCAGTGAGGAGGAGAGAAGAAAAATAGAGAGTTAATACTGAAGGAGAGTTTTCTTACTTATCCTGGAGAGGTTTTTCTTATTCTGTTTTGGATGTGTAACAGATATCCTATCTCTGGACTTTTTATAACCATTTTACATAGTGGATTTGTTTGTGTACTAACTATCCCATGGTTTTTTATTCGGTTTGCGAAGGATTTTCACGTAAAAAAATTGTGCATCTTTTGTTCCTTATTCCCACTAAATTGGTAAATGTTGCCAAATCGGGAGAATCCAGATTTCGAACCCCAACACAATGTCGCATGACTATTGGCTTGTATGGAAGGAATTATTAAGCGGCATATGACCAGTGCCTGATCGAGTCATGTGTGCCATTCATCTAGATTAGAGAAGTCTGAGGAGTGCCTAAGAGGCGCACACACGCCCTTTATCAAGATTAGAGGTGTAGGCCTGCAATCAATGGAATCATTATTACTTACCTCTTTCCTTTTTTTCCTTGGGCAAATCCAACAAACTAGTTTTGTCATCGGAGAACCTGCACGAAGTTTGGGGTTGGTCAGCCAAGGAAAAGGCTGGCGCCAACAGAAGGTTGACCCTGTTGAAAAAGGCTGAGAAAATAATCCGGTCAACCGATTGAGGGAGGCCGCATGGTATGCATTTTGCCTGGTTGTGCCATTTTGACCGGTTGGGGCAAAATGACTGATTGTACAAATAATATCTGAGATGCAGATTATGGTTGAGGTGAACATAATGGCCAAGGTTGCCGAGCGCAGCAATGACCGAGGACTCTGAGTAATGTCCAAGGACATGAGATAACGTTTGAAGACCTTGATCACATAATGCCCGAGGACATGAGATAATGTCCAAAGACCTTGGTTACATAATGCCCGAGGACATGAGGTAATGTCCAAAGACCTTGGTCACATAATTCCCGAGGATATGAGATAACGTCTGAAAACCTTGGTCACGTAATGCCCAAGGAGATGAGATAATGTCCGAAGAACTTGGTCAACGCCTAGGGACTATAAGAGAGTTGGTGGTAGCAGTAAATCAGCAAGAAGGGGCAATGTAATTCAGCTAATATCACTCCAAGGTCTCGGACAGCAACCTATTCAACACTTAGCAAATCTTGGGGATATTGAGAAGCAGCTTATAGCTGCTTATCTCAACCAAACTTCTGCAAGCAGCTGAAGTCAGTAGTCCACACCAACTGCAGCAGCTATTTTAAAAAAGGCACGGGCAGCTGTTTAGTAGCACAAGGGCAACTCAAATATTTAGCCAAAATAATTGAGGGAAACAGCTCAAAGCTGCAAGCTGTGGACTCGAGTCCCTCAATGATGGACCGTGAAATCTCTCGCCAAATAGGGCATAAGGACCCCTGAGCCTGTCATTCAACTCCTCCGACCTATTCTCGGCAAAACAGAGGCTCAAAGCTCCTAACATGGAGCCCAGAGCTTCATAGTTAAAACATGGCTTAGGGCTCCCCAATCATGGCGATTGGCCCATTCCCGTGGTATTTAGGCAAAACAGAGCATAAAGATCTCCCCTCAATGGCGTATACCTCCTCTATCCTCGCTTCCGTCAAGACAAAGCATGGAGCTCTCAACGATGGTGCCCAAATACTCCCGCCAAACAAAGTATGAAGCTCCTTCAATGGCGGCCAGACCACTCGACAAAGCTCCCCCAAAATAGAGCACAAAGCTTCTCTGCAAATTTGGACATGAAGGCATACTTCTAAAAAGACGCCCATCTGTTCTCCCACAAATTAGTTCGAAAGAGGGCACAAAGCTCTTTGCCGAAGGTGCCCAAGGCTTCCTGAAGCCCTCGGCCAGACACGACACCGTAGAGCTCCCCGAGAGCATCACCTGGCTGCCCCATCTTTGAATGATGGAGAATGTGGCCAAACGAGGCCTCCATTATTGGAGCTCAATACCCTTAAGCAGAACAGAGTATGGAGCTCCCCCAAAAATGTCATCCAACGTCTTCTGTATTCACGGTTGCTTAATACATTTGGCCATGGGTGGCTCCATATTTATTGGCCAACTAGCACAACCCAAGTGGACGAGGCCCAACGAACTCCACGCTTAACACATTTTGCAAAGCCTTCAAATATCACCAAGCACATGGATGTGCCGTGCCGCCACCAAGCGGGAACATTTTTAAGCTACCCCTTAATCGGGTGTACCCCCGGAGCTTAATCCCTTAACCAGTGAGCCGCCTTTTAGTTGGGCACACCCCCAGAGCTCAGTCTTCCAACAAGTGAGTTGCCTCTTAGCCGGAGTTCAGTCCTCCGACAAGTGAGCTCCCATTAGTCGGAGCTTAATCCTCTGACTAGTGAGTCATCCCTTAGTCTGGCACACCTACAGTAGCATAGTCCTCCTCCCTCATCCCCCGTTCATGCGTGCAACTCTGCACCATCTACATCCTCCGTTCAGTCCTCCAACATTCAATGTTGATATCTAAGATGAAATGGAATAAAAATATTAAATATTAAAAATAAAAAATTTAAAAAAATAAAAAAATGTAAGAAAAGTTGAAAAATAAAAATATTGACAAAAAATAGAGATTCAAAAAATAAAAACAAAACAAATACAAATAAAATTATGAAAAAAGTACCTAAAAGATAAAATGTAAAAAATAAGAAGAGAAAAATAAAAGCATTAACCTATGAAAAATAAAGAATGTTAAAGGTGAAAAAACAATTAAAATCTAAAATGAAAAAAAAATAGGAAAGAAAAAATTAAAAAAATTAAATATGACAAAAAAAATTTATGGAAAATGATCAAAATATCAAAAAGTTAAGTGATAAAAGGGCAAAGCATAAAAAATTTTAAAATGTAGAGAAAATGATAAATAAAAATAAATAAATAAAAACAGAAAAGAATTTGAACTATTAAAATTAAATATTTAAGAGAGAAAATTTTACAAAATTGAAAATATAGATAAACAGTGAAATTAAGAAAGATAAATAAAAACTAACATGGAAAAAAAGTAGAGAAAAGGAAAAAACAGAAGGCAAAGTTTAAAAAAAAAATAAGAAGGAAAAAAATTATGCAATAAAATATGAAAGATGTAAAAAACAAATGATAAAAAATAAAAAAAATTAAAATTTAACATGAAAAAAGTAATGAAATAAAAATAATGTAAAAGCAAATAAAAATATGATGAATAAAAAATTGTGAAAAGATGGAAAATAAAAATATAAAAAAATCCAAATAATCTAAAAAAGTATGAATAGAGTAGGAAAAAATTTTATGTAAAAGAAAAATATATTGAAAACAATTAAATAGTTAAAATTTAAAATAAAAATTAATGAGATGTAATAAAATTTAAATATAAAATAAAAAGACAAAAGGTAAACAATAAAATGATAAAATAATAAAATAATACAAATTAAAATTTTTAGACAAAAGACTCAGAGAAAAGTAAAGGTAGAAACATAATTAAATATTTCAAAAATATAAAAAATAAAACAAGCCAAAAGAAAGAGAAAGGAAAATGGATAATGGATTTGTTTTTATTTTTATTTTTATTTTTGCTTATTTATCTTTTGTTTTATTTTTCTAAGTTTTTTTTTTCATTTTCTATTATTCTTTTTTCTTTATCCATTTACTTTTTAAAATTTTTTATCATATTTTTTCATTTTGTTTAATTTTTCATTTCTTATGATTTATATCTTATTTTTTATTTTGATTTTTTTATCTTATTTATTAATATTTGTTCTTATTATTAATCATTTGCCTATTTGCTTTTTAAAACTTTTTATACGATATTTACTTTCTATAATTTGATTTTTATGTATTTGTATTTAGTTTTTATCCATTCCTCACATTTTTCATTTCTCAATCTTCACAGAAAAGCTAAAAAATAATAAAATAAATTTTAAAAAAATTAATATTAATTATTAAACATAAAAAACAAATAAAAAATAGAAATAAAAAAATATAAAAAATATTTTCAGGATGAATCATTTAAAAATAAGTATTTAAAAGTAAAATTTGGACAAATAGAAATATAAAGAAGAAAAAAATTTGAAAAAGTATAAAATAAAATATAGGAAAAAAATTAAAAATAGAAGATTGAAGGCCAAATTAAAAAAAAATTAAAACGTGAATAATGAAAAAAGTCGATGTTGAGAAATAAATGAAATTCAAAATTCAACATTAAAAGTAACGAATATTAAATGTTGACATTTAAGATAAAATGGAATGAAATTATTAAATATTATAAATGGTAAACAAATAAAAAATAAAAATAAAAATAAAAATAAAAATATGGCAGTCCAAATAGGGGCGAAAAAAAATTCATCCATTCCCTCGATAAATGGGGGGGAAATGGGGCAGCAAGGGAAGGCATGACTTATCTCTAAAATAGGGGCAGCAAAATAGTCAAAATGTGGCGCCCTGGGGCCGTTGCTCTTCGGCTTGTTTGTGAAATGGAGTATCACAATGCTTCATTAATGGCCTCCAGCCCTCTGTTCCCATTCCCAGTAAAATAGAGCATGGAGCCCTCAATGATGGCGTGCAGATGCTCTCACCAAATGGAGCCCGTGGCCCCGCAAGCGTCGCCCCATCTCCTCCTCTCAAGTTCTAAGCTCGCCGATCAAACAAAGCACCACAAAACACCATTATTGCGCCTAGCCCTTTGTTCCTGATTTCGATAAAATAAGACTTGAATCCCTCAACGATGGACCGTAAAATCTCTTACCAAACAGGGTATAAAGACCCCTGAGCCTGTCGCTTAGCTCCTCCACCCTATTCTCAGCTAAATAGAGGATCAAGGCTCCTAACATGGAGCCCAAAGCTTTTTGATCAAGACAGGGCTTAAGGCTCTTTAATTATAGCAATCGGCCCCTTCCCGTGGTATTTGGGCAAAACAGAACACGAAGATCTCCCTTCAATGACGTCTACCTCCTCCTTCCTCGTTTCTGCCGAGACAAAGCACAGGGCTCTCAACGATGGTGCCCAGATGCTCCCGCCAAACAAAGCGTGAAGTTCCTTCAATGGTGGCCAGAGCATTCAACAAAACTTCTACAAAATGGAGCACAGAGCTTCTCAACAAATTTGGACTTGAAGGCGGCCAAAGCACTCGACAAAACTCCCCCAAAATGACACACAAAGCTTCTTAGCAAATCTCGACATGAAGGCATGCTCCACAAAGGACGCCTATCTGTTCTTCCTCAAATTAGTTGAAAGAGGGTACAATGCTCTTCACCGAAGGCGCCCAAGGTTTCCAGAAGCGCTCTGCAAGACACAGTACCATTGAGCTCATTGAGAGTATCACCTGGTTGCCCCATCTTCGAATCATGGAGAATGTGGCCCAATGAGGCCTCTAATATTGGGGCTCAGTATCCTTAAGCAGAACAGAGTATGGAGCTCCCCCAAAAATGTCGTCCAGCATCTTCTGTATTCATTTGGCCCAGGGTGGCTCCGTATTTATTGGCCAACTAGCACAACCTAGGTGAACGAGGCCCAAGGGGCTTCGCGCTTAGCATATTTTGCTAAACCTTCAAATATCACCAAGGTACATGGATGTATAGTATCGCCCCCAAGCGAGCACATTTCTATGTTGCCCCTGAACCGAAATACTCTTGGAGCTCAATCCTTTATCTAGTGAGCGGCCCTTCAATTGGACACAACCCCAAAACTCAAATTTTCAACTAGTGAGTCGCCCTTCAGCCAGAGCTCAATCCTCTGACTAATAAGTTGTCCCTTAGTTGAGCTAAATCTTCCGACTAGTGAGCCGTCTCTTAGTCGGGCGCACCTAAGGGAGCATAGTCCTCCTCCCTTATCCCTCGTTCATGCGTGCAATTCTGCACCATTTATATCCCCCGTTCGGTCCTCCAACATTACATGT
Source organism: Nepenthes gracilis (assembly GCA_033239525.1). Classification (NCBI taxonomy): domain Eukaryota; kingdom Viridiplantae; phylum Streptophyta; class Magnoliopsida; order Caryophyllales; family Nepenthaceae; genus Nepenthes; species Nepenthes gracilis. The sequence continues at coordinate 5,565,124 of BSYO01000025.1, read as the reverse complement.
TGATATCTAAGATGAAATGGAATGAAAATATTAAATATTAAAAATAAAAAATAAATAATAAATAAAAATAAAAAAAAGAATGAAAAGTTGAAAAATAAAATTATTGACAAAAATAGAGATTCAAATAATAAAAACAAAATAAATACAAATAAAAATTATGAAAAAAAGTAGCTAAAAGACAAAATGTAAAAAATAAGAAGAGGAAAATAAATGGATTAAATTATGAAAAATAAAAAATGTGAAAGGTAGAAAAAAGTTCAAAATCTAATATGAAAAAAATACGAAAGAAAAAGTGAAAACAAATTAAAATATGATCAAAAAAATTGATGAGAAATGATCAAAATATCAAAAAGTTAAGTGATAAAAGGGCAAAGCACAAAAATTTTAAAAAAGTAGAGAAAATGATAAATAAAAAGAAAAAATAAATAAAAATGGAAAAGTATTTTAACTATTAAAATTAAATATTTAAGAGACAAAATTTTAAAAAATAAAAAATATAAATAAAAAGTGAAATTGAAAATGATAAATAAAAACTAATAAGGGAAAATGTAGAGAAAAGAAAAAATAAATAGAAAGCAAAATTTAAAATAATAATAATAAGGAAAAAAATAAGCAATAAAATATGAATGATGTAAAAAACAAATGATAAAAAAAAATTAAAATTTAACATGAAAAAAGTAATGAAATAAAAATAATACAAAAGCAAATAAAAATATGATCAATAAAATATTGTGAAAAGACAGAAAATAAAAATATAAAAAATTCAAATAATCTAAAAAATTATAAATAGAATAACAAAAAATTTTATGTAAAAGAAAAATATATTTAAAAAATTAAATGGTTAAAATTTGAAATAAAAAATAATGAGATGTAATAAAATTAAAAAATAAAATAAAAAGGTGAAAGGTAAACAATAAAATAATAAAATAATAAAAAAATACGCATGAAATTTCTAGACAAAAGAGTCGGAGAAAAGTAAAGGCAAAAATATAATTATATATTTGACAAACATAAAAAATAAAACAAGCCCAAAAAAAGAGAAAGAGAAATGAATATTGAATTTGTTTTTACTTTTAATTTTTTTCTCTTATTTATCTTTGGTTTTATTTTTCTAACTTTTTTTTTTCATTTTCTATTATTTTTTCTTTATCCATTTACTTTTTAGAATTTTTTATCTTATATTTTTTATTTTATTTAATTTTTATTTCTTATGATGTATATCCTTTTTTATTTTGATTTTTTGATTTTTTTATCTTATTTGTTAATATTTATTCTTATTATTTATCATATGCCTATTTGCTTTTTTAAATTTTTTATATGATATTTACTTTCTATAATTTAATTTTTATGTATTTATATTTCGTTTTTATCCATTCCTCCCATTTTTCATATCTCAATCTTCACAAAAAAGCTAAAAAATAATAATATAAATTTTTAAAAAATCAATATTAAATATTAAACAGAAAAAACAAATAAGAAATAGAAATAAAAAAAATATAAAAATATTTTCGGGATGAAACACTAAAAATAATTATTTAAAAGTAACAATTTGGACAAATAGAAATATAAATAAGAAGAAAAATTGAAAAAAATATATATAATAAAATATAGGAAATTTTTTTTTTTAAAAAAAAGATTGAAGGCCAAATTAAAAAAAAATAATAAAACGTGAATAATGTGAAACACCAATGATGAGAAATAAATAAAATTTGAAATTTAACATAAAAAAGTAACGAACATTAAATATTGACATTTAAGATAAAATGAAATGAAATTATGAAATATTAAAAATGATAAACTAATAAGAAATAAAAATAAAAAAATTTAGCAATCCAAATGGGGACAAAAAAAAAAAATACATTCATTCCCTTGATAAATGGGGGGGGGGGAATGGAGTAGCAAGGGGAGGCAAGATTTATCCCTAAAACAGGGGCAGCAAAACAGTCCAAATGCTGCGCCCTGGGGCCATTGCTCTAACTCTCCAGCTCGTTTGTGAAACAGAGCATCACAAAGCCTCATTAATGCCTCCTAACCCTCTGTTCCTGTTCCCAGTAGAATAGAGCATGGAGCCCTCAATGACAGCGTGTGGATGCTCTCACCAAATAGAGCCCAAGGCCCTAAAAGCGTCTCCCCAACTCCTCCGTTCAAGTTCTAAGCTTGCCGATTAAACAAAGCACCACAAAACCCCATTATTGGCGCCTAGCCCTCTATTCCTTCTTTTGAAAAAGTAGGACTCAAATTCCTCATCGATGGACCATGAAATCTCTCGTTAAATAGGGCATAAGGACCCCTGAGCCTGTCATTCAACTCCTCCGCCTTATTGTTGATGAAATAGAGGCTCAAAGATCCTAACATGGAGCCCAGAGCTACTCAACAAATCTGGATATGAAGGCATACTCCTCAAAGGATGCCCATCTGTTCTCCCTCAAATTAGCTTGAAAGAGGGCACAAAGCTCCTTGCCGAAGGTGCCCAAGGTTTCCAAAAGCCCTCGACCAGACACGACACCGTGAGCTCCTGGAGAGCGTCACCTGGCTACCCCATCTTCGAATCATGGAGAATGTGGCCCAACGAGGCCTCCATTACTGGAGCTCAGTATCCTTAAGCAGAACAGAGTATGGAGCTCCCCCAAAAATTTCGTCCAACATCTTCTGTATTCATGGTTGCTTAATCCGTTTGGCTTTGGGTGGCTTTGTATTTATTGGCCAACTAGCATAACCCAGGTGGACGGGGCCCAATGGGCTCTGCGCTGAGCACATTTTGCTAAGCCTATAAATATCACTGAGGCACATGGATATATCGTACCGCCCCTAAGCGGATACATCTCTAAGCTGCTCTCAACCGGGGTGTACCCTCGGTACTTAATCATTTAACTAGTGAATAGCCCTTTAGTAGGGCACACCCCCAGAGTTCAATCATCCAACTAGTGAGACACCCCTCTGTTGGAGCTTAGTCCGCCGGTTAGTAAGTTGCCTCTCAGTTGGAGCTCAATCCTCTGACTAGTGAGCCGTCCTATAATCGGGCGCACCTACAAGAGCATAGTCCTCCTCCCTTATCCTCCATTCATGCGTACAACTCTGCATCATCTACATTCTCCGTTCAGACCAATAACATTACATGTTAATATCTAAGATAAAATAGAATAGAAATATTAAATATTAAAAATAAAAATCAAATAATAAATGAAAATGAAAAAATATAAGAAAAGTTGAAAAAATAAAAATATCAATAAAAATAGAGATTCAAAAAATAAGAAAAATAAATACAAATAAAAATTATGAAAAAAGTAGCTAAAAGATAAAATGTAAAAAATAAGAAGAGATAAATAAAAGGATTAACCTATGAAAAATAAAGAGTATGAAAGGTGAAAAAAATTTAAAAATCTAAAATGAAAAAAAAAGGAAAGAAAAAAATATAAAAATTAAAATATGATAAATAAAAATTGATGAGAAATGATCAAAATATCAAAAAGTTAAGTGATAAAAGGACAAGGTACAAAAATTTTTAAAAAGTTGAGATACGAGAGAAAATTTTAAAGAAATAAAAAATATGAATAAAAAGTGAAATTGAGAAAGAAAAAGAAAAACTAATATGGGAAAAAGTAGAGAAAAGGAAAAAAAGAAAAAGAAAAATTTTAAAAAAAAGAAGGAAAAAATTAAGCAATAAAATATAAATAATGTAAAAAACAAAGGATAAAACATATAAAAAATTAAAATTAAACATGGAAAAAGTAATGAAATAAAAGTAATGTAAAAGAAAATAAAAATATTATAAAGAAAAAATTGTGAAAAGATAGAAAATAAAAATATAAAAAAATTCAAATAATCTAAAAAATTATAAATAGAATGAGAAAAAAGTTTATGTAAAAGACAAATATATTTAAAAAAAATTAAATGGTTAAAATTTAAAATAAAAATAATGAGATTTAATAAAATTAAAAAATAAAATAATAAGGCAAAAGGTAAACTATAAAAAAATAAAATAATAAAAAAACACAAATAAAAATTTTTTGGCAAAAGACTCGGAGAAAAGTAAAGGTAAAAATATAATTAAATATTTGACAAATATAAACAATAAAACAAGTCAAAAGAAAGAGAAATAGAAATGGATAATGGATTTGTTTTCATTTTCTATTATTCTTTTTTCTTTGTCCATTTACTTTTTAAAATTTTTTATCATATATTTTTAATTTTTTAATTTTTTATGATGTATATCTTATTTTTTATTTTGATTTTTTTATTTTTTTGTCTTATTTGTTAATATTTATTCTTATTATCTATCGTTTGCCTATTTGCTTTTTAAAAATTTTTTATATGATGATTTTTACTTTCTATAATTTGATTTTTATGTATTTATATTTAGTTTTTATCAATTGCTCCCATTTTTCATTTCTCAATCTTCACCAGAAAAGCTAAAAATAATAAAATAATTTTTTTGAAAAAATCAATATTAAATATTAAACATAAAAAACAAATAAGAAATAGAAATATAGAAATATAAAAATATTTTCAGGATGAAACACTAAAAAATAAGTATTTAAAAGTAAAAATTTGGACAAATAGAAATATAAAAAAAAGTAAAATTGAAGAAATATAAAATAAATTATAGGAAAAAAATTTTTTAAAAAAAGATTGAAGGCCACATTTAAAAAAAAATAAATAAAACGTGAATAATTTAAAAAATCAATGATGAGAAATAAATGAAATTCAAAATTCAATATGAAAAAGTAATAAATATTAAATGTTGATATTTAAGATAAAATGAAATAAAATTATTAAATATTAAAAATGACAAACAAATAAGAAATAAAAATAAAAAAAATGTAGAAGTCCAAATGGGGGCGGAAAGAAATTCATCCATTCCCTCAATAAATGGGGTGAAATGAAGTAGCAAGGGGAGGCAGGATTTATCCCTAAAACAAAGCAAGCAAAATAGTCCAAATGCTGTGCCCTGGGGCCGTTGCTCCAGCTCTCCAGCTCCTTTGTGAAACAGAGCATCACAAAACCTCATTAATGGCTCCCAGTCCTCTGTTCTCGTTCCCGGTAGAACAGAGCATGGAGCCGTCAACGACGATGTGCAGATACTCTCACCAAATAGAGCCCAAGGCAGCAAAAACGTCGCCCGAGCTCCTCCGCTCAATTCTAAGCTCGCCGATTAAACAAAGCACCATAAAACCCCATTATTGGCACCTAGCCCTCTGTGCCTGATTTCGATAAAGTAAGACTCGAATCCATTAATGATGGACCGCGAAATCTCTCGCCAAACAGGGCATAAGGACCCCTAAGCCTGTCACTCAACTCCTTCGCCCTATTATCAGCGAAGCAGAGGCTCAAGGTACCTAACACATAGCCCAGAGCTTCTCGGTCAAAACAGGGTTTAGGGTTCCCCAATCATGGCAATTGGCCCCTTCCCTTGGTATTCAAGCAAAATAGAGCACAGAGTTCTCCCTTCAATGGTGTCTACCTCTTCCATCCTTGTTTTCACCAAGACAAAGTACGGGGCTCTCAACGATGGTGACTAGATGCTCCCGCCAAACAAAGCGTGAAGCTCCTTCAATGGTGGCCAAAGCACTCGACAAAGCTCCCCCAAAATGGAGCACAGAGCTTCTCAGCAAATCTGGACATGAAGGTGGCTAGAGCACTCGACAAAGCTCCCCCAAAATGAAGCACAGAGCTTCTCGGCAAATTTGGATATGAAGGTATATTCCTCAAAGGACGCCAATCTGCTTTCCCTCAAATTAGTTCGAAAGAGGGCACAAAGCACTTCGCCAAAGGCGCCCAAGGTTTCCAGAAGCCCGCGGCTAGACACGGCACCGTAGAGCTCCTCGAGAGTGTCATCTGGCTGCCCCATCTTCGAATCATGGAGAATGTGGCGCAACGAGACCTCAATTATTGGAGCTCAGTACCCTTAAGCAGAACAGCGTATGGAGCACCCTAAAAAATGTCGTCCAATGCCTTCTGTATTCACGGTCTCTTAATCCGTTTGGCCCTAGGTGGCTCTGTATTTATCAACCAACTAGTAAAACCCAGGTGGACGGGGCCCAATGGGTACCACGCTCTGGCACATTTTGCTAAGCCTTCAAATATGACCGAGGCACAAAAATGTGTCGTATCGCCTCCAAGCGGGCACATCTTGAAGCTGCCCCTCAACCGGGCGAAATCCCAGAGCTCAGTCTTTCAACTTATGAGCTGCCCTTCAGTTGGGCTCATCCCCCAGAAGCTCAGTCTTCCAACTAGTGAGTCGTCCCTCTGCCGAAATCCAATTCTCCGACTAGTAAGCTGCCCTCAGTCGAAACTTAATCTTTCGACTAGTGAGCCTTTCTTTAGTCTGGCGCATTTATGGGAGTATATTCCTCCTCTCTTATCCCCCGTTCATGCGTACAACTCTGCACCATTTACATTTCTCATTCAGTCCTCCAACATTAAATGTTGATATCTAAGATGAAATGGAATGAAAATATTAAATATTAAAAATAAATAATAAATAATAAATAAAAAAATGTAAGAAAAGTTGAAAAATAAAAATATTGACAAAAATAGAGATTCAAAAAATAAAAACAAAATAAATACAATTAAAAATTATGCAAAAAGTAGCTAAAAGATAAAGTGTAAAAAATAAGAAGAGAAAAAGAAAACGATTAACCTATGAAAAATAAAGAACGTGAAAGGTGAGAAAAAAATTAAAAATCTAAAATGAAAAAAATAGGAAAGAAAAAATAAAAAAAATTAAAATATGACAAATAAAAATTGATGAGAAATGATCAAAATATCAACAAGTTAAGTGTAAAAAGGCAAAGCACAAAAATTTAAAAAAAAATGGAGAAAATGATAAATAAAAAGAAAAAAAAAATAAATATGGAAAACTATTTTAACTATTAAAATTAAATATTTAAGTGAGAAAATTTTAAAAAATAAAAAATATAAATAATAAGTGAAATTGAGAAATATAAATAAAAACTAATATGAAAAAAGGTAGAGAAAAGGAAAAAAAACAGAAGGCAAAATAAAAAAAAAAAAACAAGGAAAAAAATTAAGCAATAAAATATGAATGATGTAAAAAATAAACGATAAAAAATAAAAAAAATTAAAATTTAACTTGAAAAAAGTAATGAAAAAAATAATGTAAAAGCAAATAAAAATATGATAAATAAAAAATTGTGAAAAGATAGAAAATAAAAAAAATGAAAATATTCAAATAATTTAAAAAATTATAAATAGAATAAGAAAAAATTTTATGTAAAAGAAAAATATATTTAAAAAAATGAAATGGTTAAAATTATAAATAAAATATAATTAGATTTAATAAAATTAAAAAAAAAATAAAAAGGCAAAAGGTAAACAATAAAAAAATAAAATAATAAAAAATATAAATTAAAAATTTTAGACAAAAGACCCCGAGAAAAGTAAAGGTAAAAAACATAATTAAAAATTTGACAGATATAAAAAATAAAACAAGCCAAAAGAAAGAGAAAGAGAAATGGACGAAGGAGATGTTTTTACTTTTAATTTTATCTCTTATTTATCTTTTGTTTTATTTTTTCAACTTTTCTTTTATCCTTCTCTATTATTCTTTTTTCTTTATCCATTTGCTTTTTTAGAATTTTTTTTCTTGTCCTTTTCATTTTGTTTAATTTTTTATTTCTTATGATATATATATCTTATTTTTTATTTTGTTTTTTTAATTTTTTTATCTTATTTGTTAATACTTATTCTTATTATTTATCCTTTGCCTATTTGCCTTTTTAAATTTTTTATAAAATATTTACTTTCTATTATTTGATTTTTCTTTATTTATATTTAGTTTTTATCCATTCCTTCCATTTTTCAATTCTCAATCTTCACAGAAAAGTTAAAAAAGTAATAAAATAAATTTTTAAAAAATCAATATTAAATATTAAACATAAAAAACAAATAAGAAATAGAAATAAAAAATTATAAAAATGTTTTCAGGATGAAACACAAAAAAATAAGTATTCAAACGTAAAAATTTGGACAAATAGAAAATATAAATAAGAAGACAATTTTAAAAAATACAAAATAAAATATAGTAAAAAAATTAATAAAAAAAGTTTGAAGGCCAAATATTAAAAAAAATAATAAAAGGTGAATAAAGTAAAAAGCCAATTATGAGAAATAAATGAAATTTAAAATTCAACATGAAAAGGTAACTATTAAATGTTGATATTTAAGATAAAAATGGAATGAAATTATTAAATATTAAAAATAAAAAATAAATAAGAAATAAAAATAAAAAATGTAGCAATCCAAATGGGGATGGTAAAAAATTCATCCATTCTCTTGATAAATGAGGGGAAATGGAGCGGCAAACGGAGGCAAGACTTATCCCTAAAACTGAGGTAGCAAAACAGTCCAAATGCGGCGCTTTGGGGCCGTTGCTCCAACTCTGCAGCTCATTTGTGAAACAAAGCATCACAAAGCCTCATTAATGGCCCATAGCCTTCTGTTCCCGTTCCCGGTAGAACAAAGCATGGAGCCCTCAACGACGGCATGCGGATGCTCTCACCAAATAGAGCCCAAGGTGCCGAAAGCATCGCCCCAGCTCCTCTGCTTAAGTTCTGAGCTTGGTGATTAAACAAAGCACCACAAAACCCCATTATTGGCGCCTAGCCCTTTGTTCCTGATTTCGATAAACTAGGACTCGAATCCCTCAATGATGGACCACAAAATCTCTCGCCAAATAGGTCACAAGGACCCTTGAGCCTGCCGCTCAACTCCTCCGCCCTATTCTTGGCGAAATAGAGGCTCAATGCTCTTAACATGGAGCCTAAAACTTCTCGGTCAAAATAGGGCTTAGGCCTCCCCAATTATGACGATCGGCCCCTTCCCATGGTATTCAGGCAAAATATAGCACAAAGATCTTCCTTCAATGGCGATTGCCTCCTCCATCTTTGTTATCGACTAGACAAAGCACGAGACTCTCAACGATGGTGTCCAGATGCTCCCGCCAAACAGAGCGTGAAGCTCCTTCAATGGCGGCCAGAGCACTCGACAAAGCTCCCCAAAAATGGAGCACAGAGCTTCTCGACAAATCTGAACATGAAGGAGGCCAGAGCACTAGGCAAAGCTTCCCCAAAATGAAGCACAGAGTTTCTTGGCAAATCTATACATGAAGGCATACTCTTCAAAGGACGCCCATCTGTTGTCCCTCAAATTAGTTCGAAAGAGAGCATAAAGCTCTTCGCGAACGCACCAAAGGTTTCTTGAAGCCCTCGGCCAAACACGGCACTATAGAGTTCCTCGAGAGCGTCACCTGGCTGCCCCATCTTCGAATCATGGAGAATGTGGCCCAACTCAGTACCCTTAAGTTGAACAGAGTATGGAGCTCCACCAAAAATGTTGTCCAACGTCTTCAGTATTCATGATCGCTTAATCTGTTTGGCTCTATGCGGCTCCGTATTTATTGGCGAACTAGCACAACTCGGATGAACGGGGCCCAACGAGCTCCGCGCTGAGCACATTTTGCTATGCCTTCAAATATCGCTGAGGTACATGGATGTGCAGTACCGCCCTCAAGCGAGCACATCACTAAGCTGCCCCTCAATTGGGCGTACCCTCAGAACTCAGTCCTTCATCTAGTGAGCGGCCCTTCAATTGGGCACACCCCCGAGCTCAATCTTTCAACTAGTGAGTCATCCTTCAGCCGTAGCTCACTCCTCTGACTAGTGAGCTTCCCCTCAGTCGGAGTTAAATCATCCGACTAGTGAGTTGTCCCTTAGTCGGGCTCACCTATAGGAGCATAGTCCTCCTACCTTATCCCCCATTCCTGCGTGCAATTTTGCACCATCTACATCCCTCGTTAAATCCTTCAACATTATATGTTTATATCTAAGATGAAATAGAATGAAAATATTAAATATTAAAAATAAAAAACAAATAATAAATAGAAATAAAAAAATGTAAGAAAAGTTGAAAAAAAAATTTATCAAAAATAGAGATTCAAAAAATAAAAATAAAATAAATACAAATAAAAATTATGAAAAAAGTAGTTAAAAGATAAAATGTAAAAAATAAAAAGAGAAAAATAAAAGGATTAAACCATGAAAAATAAAGAATGTGAAAGGTGAAAAAAATTAAAAAATAAAATTAAAAAAATTAAAATATGACAAATAAAAATTGATGAGAAAGGATCAAAATATCAAAAAGTTAAAGTAGTAAAAGGGCAAAGCACAAAAATTTTAAAAAAGTAGAGAAAATGATAAATAAAAAGAAAAAATAAATAAAAATGGAAAAGCATTTTAACTATTAAAATTAAATATTTAAGAGATAAAATTTTAAAAAATAAAAAATATAAATAAAAAGTAAAATTGAGAAAGATATATAAAAACTAATATGGAGAAAAGTAGAGAAAAAGGAAAAAAACAAAAGGCAAAATTCTTTTAAAGAAAAATAAGAAGGAAAAAAAATTAAGCAATAAAATATGAATGATGTAAAAAATAAATGATAAAAAATTAAAAATTAAAATTTAACATGAAAAAAGTAATGAAATAAAAATAATGTAAAACCAAATAAAAATATGATAAATAAAAAATTGTGAAAAGATAGAAAATAAAAATGTAAAAAAATTAAAATAATCTAAAAATTATAAATAGAATAAGAAAAAAATTTTATGTAAAAGAAAAATATATTTAAAAAAATTGAATGGTTAAAATTTAAAATAAAAAAATAATGAGATTTAATAAAATTAAAAAATAAAATAAAAAGGCAAAGGTAAACAATAAAATAATAAAATAATATAAATTAAAATGTTTAGACAAAAATTAAAGGTAACAAAGGTTTGGAGAAAAATAAAGGTAAAAACATAATTAAATATTTAACAAATATAAAAAATAAAACAAGGCAAAAGAAAGAGAAAGAGAAAGAGAAATGGATAATGGATTTATTTTTACTTTTAATTTTTTCTCTCATTTAACTTTTGTTTTATTTTTCTAACTTTTTTTTTTGTCATTTTCTATTATTCCTTTTTTTTAATCCATTTACTTTTTAGAATTTTTTATCTTACATTTTTTATTTTGTTTAATTTTTTATTTCTTATGAATTATATCTTTTTTTTTTTATTTTTGTTAATTTTTTTTATCTTATTTGCTAATATTTGTTCTTATTATATATTGTTTTCCTATTTGCTTTTTTAAATTTTTTATATGATATTTACTTTCTATAATTTGATTTTTATGCATTTATATTTAGCTTTCATCCATTGCTCCCATTTTTAATTTCTCAATCTTCACAGAAAAGCTAAAAAATAATGAAATAAATTTTAAAAAAATCAATATTAAATATTAAACATAAAAAACAAATAAGAAATATAAATAAAAAATATATATATATATGTTTTTAGGATGAAATACTAAAAAATAAGTATTTAAAAGTAAAAATTTGGACAAATAGAAAATATAAATAAGAAGAAAAATTGAAAAAATATAAAATGAAATATAGGGGAAATTTTTTTTTTTTAAAGATTGAAGGCCCAATAAAAAAAAGTGAATAATGTAAAAAACCAATAATGAGAAATAAATGAAAATCAAAATTCAATAAGAAAAAGTAACGAATATTAAATGTTGACATTTAAAATAAAATAAAATAAAATTATTAAATATTAAAAATAAAAAATAAATAAGAAATAAAAAAATATAACAGTCCAAATAGGGGCAAAAAAAATTCATCCATTCCCTCAATAAATGGGGGGGGGGGGGAATGGAGCAGCAAGGGGAGGTAGGACTTATCCCTAAAACAGGGGTAGCAAAACAGTCCAAATGTGGTGTGTCTTGGGCTTGTTGCTCTAACTCTCCGGCTCGTTTGTGAAACAGAGCATCACAAAGCCTTATTAACGGCCCACAGCCCTCTATTCCTGTTCCCGGTAGAACAGAGCATGGAGCCCTCCACGATGGCATGCGGATACTCTCAACAAATAGAGCCCAAGGCCCTGAAAGTGTCGCCCCAGCTCCTCCGCTCAAGTTCTAAGCTTGCTGATTAAACAAAGCACCACAAAATCCCATTATTGGCGCCTAGCCATCTGTTCCTGATTTTGATAAAGCAGGACTCGAATCCCTCAACGATGGACCGCGAAATCTCTCACCAAACAGGGCATAAGGACCCCTAAGCCTGTCGCCTAGCTCCTTCGCCAATCATGGTGATTGGCTTCTTCCCGTGGTATTCAGGCAAAACAAAGCATGGAGATCTCACTTCAATGGCGTCTACCTTCGCCATCCTCATTTCCAACGAGACAAAGCACGGAGCTTTCAACGATAATGCCCAGATGCTCTTGCCAAACAGAGCGTGAAGCTCCTTCAATGGCAGCCAGAGCACTCGACAAAGCTCCCCTAAAATGAAGCTCCAACTGAGGACACACCCCCAGAGTTCAATCCTCCAACTAGTGAGTCGCCCCTCAGCCGGAACTCAATCTTTCGATTGCTGAGCTGTCCCTCATCCGAAGATCAGTCCTCTGACTAGTGAGCCGTCCCTTAGCCAGGCACACCTACAGGAGCATAGTTCTACTCCCTCATCCCCCATTCATGTCTGTAACTTTACACCATCAACATCCTCATTATATTTTTCTATTCTCTTGGAAAGGTTTATGATTTGGGTATCGGAGGATTTACGGTATGAATACCTCCCACCATCTTTCGACTTTTTGTTTGTAGTTTGTGGTACTCAAATTCCAGGTTAAGAGCAACGAAGACAAAATCCAATACAGTTCAACCCGCAGTAAAAGAGCAGATGACTCTCTAATCCGTATTACAACCCGAGAACCAAGGACGCACAGAATGAATAATAAAAGAAAAAATCAAAATAAAATAAAAAGTGAAAAAGGAAAAAAACAAATAAGAGAAACGAAAAAAATAAGAAAAGACAAAAAGTAGAAAAAGAGCTTGCAAGGGATGAACGATTATGTACCAGTAAGGCAAGTTTCATCCACGTGTCTGCTACCTCACTCTCAAATTCAATTTTGAATAAATCCTGACAACTTTTGTCAACCTGTAAGAAAAATCACAATAATATAGGTTATTAAATAAATCATCATTTATCACTACATTTTGTCAAATTAAATAATAGAAATGAAGATATATATATTAGTATCTAATAATTTAAATAATAGGTTCTTTTAAGCCAAGTAATATTATGCTTATTTTACAATAAATATAAATTTATCCATTTTCTGCATCATGATGTCCCAAACTCTTAACAATAATTTCTAAGTTCAAACAATCTAACTAGATTTGAAATTTATCCATTTTCTACATCATGATGTCCCAAACTATTAACAATAATTTCTAAGTTCAAACAATCTAACTAGATTTGAAATATAAAAAATAAATCAAATTTTAATATTATAAAATCAACTACAAGATTGATAAAATAACATTTGTACCATATAATAATTTTTATTATTATAAATACTTAAAGTAAAATTTTTATACGAATAAATTGCAGCTCATCTAAACAAGATGAATAAGATATTATCCCTAAAACTTGGTACAATATAGGTTATATTATCGTTATTTTCAAACAAAACATCTAAAATATATAAGATTAAGCGGTGAAAATCTCATAAGGAAAGCAAAAGTTTCTTTGATATTAACGACGAAGGTGACACTAGCATCTCTATGGCATTATTTGTTATCTTTCCTCCAAGAGTAAAAGATGTTACAGCTAAACGTATTCATACAGTTATTGATTGTCTTCTATTTTATGTCAACACCAGAAATTTTAAATACATACTTTTTATTTTATTTTATTTTGTTTCTCTCATTTGTTTTAATACATGTATATATTTCAGGCGTTAAATTATTGGACTCAAATTTTTTTCTAATCATAAAATAAACTAAAATTTATTCCTGACCTCACTCATTTGATTAATCTATCAATTCAAGCTTTCAATCAACTAACTCATTTTGAACTAATTGTTAATTAAGATAATCAAAACTTTCTTGGGTGTTTGCTCCGCTTTGGTCAACATTCAATTTTAATTACAATTTAGGCCATCTAATCTTATTCAGACCAAGTATTATAGATTGTGATTTTTAACAATTCCAAAATCCTCTACTCTTAAAAAAATGTTACCAAAATACGAGCAACTAATGTTAAAAGGAATCAAAATTGATGTCGAGTATATATGAAATGAATTTGATTTCTCATAAAATCAACTGCTCATGAAAAAAATCCCCCTAGCTAGAGCAATGGAGTATAATAGGGATTGAAACTTTAAGGTGAACCAAACAATTAAATTGGAGTAAACAATAATAGAAAATGTTGATTCTCTAACCCCACGTTTGGTTCACTGGAATTGCAATTCTATTCCTGGCTAATTTCTCCGAGAATTACAATTTTCTTATTTGGTTGGTAAATTAAACGGGAATAAATATTCCCGGAAAATATCTATTCCCACATATATGGGAATAGTTATTCCCTATTATTATTATTATTATTATTATTATTATTATTACTAATACATATTATTATTATTATTATTACTAATACATAATAATAATAATAATAATAATATTATTATTATTATTTGTAATTATTATTATTATTATTTGTAATTATTATTATTATTATTATTACTAGTACATATTATTATTATTATTATTACTAATACATAATAATAATAATAATAATAATAATAATAATATTATTATTATTATTATTTGTAATAATTATTATTATTATTTTTATAATAATAATAATTATTATTTTATTATTACTAATACATATAATAATTATTATTATTACATATTGATGCGTCACTTATCCGAAATGACATTTGAATTTTCCGGATGGTTTTGAACCTAGCTCCGCTTCACCGAGTGCACGAACCCCGCACACACTAAAGCAACGAGAGGTCAGCGTTAGGCGGGATGTAATCCCACCGATAACACTCCCGCTGCTCGAACAAAGCATTCAATGGAAGAATCGAAAGGGGTGAAAGCTATTAAAGAGGAATGGAGTGTCTTGTTCTGATGTCGAAGGTGCAAGTCCTTTCTCGTATTCCGGATGGTGGGAAGCAGAGAACGCGTGTGCGACCCGTTCGTTGCCTTGGAATCGAGTGTGTTTGAGAGTTTGGGTCCGGGAACCGGGAGCTTGCTTTCTCGGAGCACTCATGGTTTTTATGTCTCAATCTCAAATTAAGAAAGAATGTCTGGAAGCTTGAATCAAAGGGTGTCTCAAAGTCTCCAAGAAAGCATTACCGAAAGTATCTAAGAGAGCGTGCCCTGGATGCAGGATCCAGGGCCTCTTTTATGGCAAAGATGATGATCTTCCTTCTTTGGAAGGAATCATCCCTATTGTGATCCTGGTCGGCCTTCCCTTCCGGAGGTGATGCCTGTGCCCCAATGTGGTGGATTGTTTTATGAGGCGCAATCAACCACTTTCCAAGTTAACTTCCTTCCTTACCGTTGAGGTTCCTTTGGTCAGGCAAGGAGTTGGAAGGATCCGCGCCTTCCTTATTTGAAGGCGCCAATCTTGTGATATTCCTTTAAGATCATGAAATATCCTTGGAAGATCGTGATGGCTTTGTTATGATGATGGGCCTAAACGGGTCGGGCCCATTCTTGTTAGAAAGCTTTTCGGGCCCAATGTGTGTAGAGAGCGGACGGTGGCCAACGCCCGGTTGACCGTCACAAGTGAGTGTTGGGCCGCCCTCATGAAAGGCGTCCGTCGTTGGACTCTATTTGGGCTATGGGCACGAGTGAGTCGGGCCCATTATCAGAAGGGCCTCGCTTGGGGCTCCATATGTAGGGAGCAGACGGCCAACGCCTCTGGCTTACCGCCGACTTGTTGGCGCCGCCGTGGAAAACGAAGGGAGAGAGGGCGGGCGACAACCGATGGGTCAGGGCGAGAATGGAATAGGCACATCATCAAGTACCAGCCTCTAAGGGCCCAACAAATCGTCAACGCCGGCCGACCGCTTGAGCAAGGCCGGGCCGCCGGGACGGTCAACGCTAACGTTTACCGTCCTAGGGCCTCTCGCCCTGGCCCATCTTCTTACCGGGCCGATAAAACGCTGACCGGGCTTAATGGGCTTCCGTTGACCTTTCTTTTGGCCAGCCATATTTCGTGTACCCATCACTAGCCCCCCATGCCGGTGGTGGTGATTTCCGCCTCCGGATGTTCATGATGGGACATTTTTCTTACTTTGAGAATCCCGTGGAAACTTACAAAAACGTGAAGGAAGGCTTCGACCGAATCGTTGACCGTTTCGCCAATTCCGTGAGTACTGCAATTGTTGACCGTCCTAGTCAATTTCGGAGTTCAATGTTGACCGTCTGGGTCAATTTCGGAGTTCCAATTGTTGACCAGCCCGGCTAATTCCGGAGTTCAGGTGTTGACCGTCCCCGGCCGACTTCGAGTTCGTGATTGTTGACCGGGCCTCGCCACTCGGGAATGATTTCTGCCCGGCTTTCTCGGGCCGGGATCGCCAGCAGAAGGTGGCACGTGTCCTCCTTTGGTTGGAAGGAGATCCGGTAATTAATACGCGCAGATCCGTCCCTTGGCAAAGCGGCCAAGTGGAGTGGCGACACGTGGCACCTGACGGTGCCATTAATGAGGGGTTTTTCGTAAGGGTGTCCCGTCGTTTGTTTGGGTCAAATGAGGAGGTGACGCGTGACAATTCCCGACGGGCGTCCTTTGCAAGCTTGGCGCTTAAGTTTCCTTCCGTTTTTTTTGAAATCGGTTATGCGTCCTTCGTCTTCCTCATTTCCACTTTGTAGACAAACCTTTGAAGAAACCCTAGAACCTTTTCCGATCATGGCCTCCGTTGCGAACTTCTCATCCGACCCGAGGAAGGACGATATCAAGGCTCTATGCGTCGAATATAACATCCCTAAAGAGATGGCTTGGAAGGTTCCAAGCGCCTGACGACAAAGCCTTTCTCCACCCGAGGGGCTACATCACGGTTTACGAGGCTCACTCGAGGAGCGCCTCCGCTTGCCTTTGTCGGGAATTCAAGCGATCATGAAGGCCCTACGAGTTCCCATCGCCCAACTCACGCCAATGCGGTGAGGTATCTCTCGCACTTTGTGTATTTTGCTCGAAAGTTTGGCAAAAAGTTTAGGATGACGAGTGTTAGGGTTGTATTTAAAGTGATTCGGTATGAGAGTGGATATCGCTTACTCCCGCGCTACTAATAAAAATTAGCTCGACTATCCATGATTCGTTGAAGAACTGGAAAATCGGGTTCTTCTTCGTGAAAGTGTCGGAGAAGTGGCCGCTTGCCAAAAGGCAGGGCACGATTCCGGGAGGTCTACTTTGGGACGCCCGTCTCCGACTGGGATTCGGTCGCTATGAGTGGCCGCTTGATAAGATAAAGAAGAATCCCGACGACTTTAAGCGGGATTTTTGGTTTCCTGTAGAGTCCAAGAAAGTTAACCGGGGTCGCGTCTCGATTCGAAGCCGCGGCCTCGATTAAGGTGCCAAGGCCTCGAGGACTCTAAGGGTGTGATCATCCGTTCAAGGTCCTCGGAGGAAGCTGGTTAAGAGGGCTACCTCTACGTCCTCATCGTCCCCATCGCATCGACCTTGTGGCGGCCGGGATCTGTGGTGGATCCGGCGCAGACCCTGCGGGGTGGAGAAATCCATCGAGGACCGGCCGGTGGAGGCCGAGGTGTGGTCTCCGCCCAACTCAGCAAAGGTGGCTCTGTGCGCCGAATTGGTGGGACCTCCGAGGAGCCCGCTCACAAGGCGGTTGTCTTGACCTGTGCAAGCGAGCCGTGGAGCTTGATTCTTTAGCAGTTGCTCCGGAGGCGGCCAGGGAGGAGCCCGTGGCGTCCACTCCAGAGGCTGCAAGAGAGGAGCCCGCCGCTGCTGTTGAGGATGATGAGCTTTTGGAGAGCATTCTAGATGAGGCAGCGGCGTGTTCGGCACGAGTGGATGCTCCTGGTCCTTCGCCACCTGAGCCTGGTCTGGGGGCCAGGCCTAAGGGACCCTCGAGGACATTTTTAGAGGTATGATTTCTGGCGGTCGATTCCCCGTACTTCGTCCATTCAAGGTTTCTAACCGGTCTTTTGTTTGTTGTCATTTGCGCAGCCATTGAAGGTCGCTTCCACACTTCTTAAGGCAATAGCGCAGCGCGACGAGGCACTAGCTGAGAAGGAGGCAGAAATTGCCTGGCTGGATGCTAAGCTGGCCGCCTCAGGAGGGGAGTTCCGTGAGCAGACAGCTGTTCTTGAAGCTGTTATGGCGGGCGTAGAGGCAGAGAATGCGGAACTGAAGGCGGTGGTGGCCGAGCTGAAGGCGGAGGTTGCTCGTTTAAAGGAGGAGGATGATCGAAATAAAACGAGCATCAAACGCCTCGCAGATCGAGCTGCCACCGCAGAAAGCGAGCTGGGTACTCGGATGACCCTCCATGAGGTTGGCGGCGCACTACACGCCCGGCTGTTAGACGGGCTCAACATTGGACGCCGTGTTGCGCGGTTGATTGATCCGGACTTTCCAGTGGAGTTTATCAACCAAAGAAACCGCGCAGCGCAACGCAAAGAAGACCTGCAGAGAGAGCCCTGCGACAGCTAGGGTAGTCCGCCAGCCTTGTAGCTTTTTGCACTCCCTTTTGTTTTTTTTTTGACAGTATGTAAATTGTTACACACTTAATGAAATGAAAATTCCATTTCAGCTCGGTGTCCCTTGCCTTTTATTGCTTTGTGCTTGTTTGTCTTATTGCATCGGGCGGCCAGCCTGGTTGGCCGGCGACCGTTACTTGGTTGTCCTAGGAGCTGAGCCCCCAGGCTTGGCAGGTGGTTGCATTAACCAACCTCGCGGTACTGTCCAAGCGAAGGCTTGGACAGTCAGTGTTAGAGAAGGAGCGCTTCTCGTTATTGTTTAACCATGCTGCCCTTTCATGGAGAAGGTTGGTGCATGGGGTAGCCAACTTGGTTGGCTGGCTGCTTAAGGAGTGAGATCCTTAAGTCAGGCGGGCGGTTGTAAGAACCACCGTGACGGCGCCGGCTCAAGTGAAGACTGGGCTGCCAATGTTGGAGAAGAAATGCTTCTCCCTTTGACCGTCGTTGATGACGTTGCTTGCCCGAAAAGAGGTCGCGTGTGCCATTCTTTCTTGCCCTAAGGTTTTTAGACCGCTATGGGCCACTGGATGACCAAGGTTTAGTACGACCGCTATTGGGCCGCTCGGATGACCGAGGTTTGAGACCGCACATGGGCCACTTGGATGACCAAGGTTTAAGACCGCTCATGGGCCACCCGGATGACCGGGTTTTGAGACCGCTCATGGGCCACCTAGATGACTAGGGTTTAAGACCGCATGGGCCACCGGATGACCGGGGTTTTGGACCACTTTTTGGGCCACCTAGATGACTAGGGTTTAACGAGAGGTGAAGACCCTCCCGACTTAGGGGCATCTAGGTCGGATGGATACCGCAAGGCAAACACAGTTCATAGACCTAGAATTCTATATGCTAAGTAAACTCTCATTTTTCCAAAATAAAAACAAGCACACGAATGAATGCACAGGGTCGAGTTGGGCGTACCTGCGCTCCCTATTGGAAGTAACGCTTCAGGTGGGTTGCGTTCCATGTTCGTGGGACTAACTTTCCATCCTCGCTTCCGGAGCTTGCACGCTCGTTGCGTAGGGATGGCGAGACGAGGAAAGGTCCCTCCCGGGCCAGAGAGAGCTTGTTTCGGCCACCAGCCCCGGCTCGTGGCCTCGATGCCTCGTGAGGGACCAAGTCCCCAACGCCGAATTGTCGGGCTTTTACCTTTTTATTGTAGTATCGGGTAACTCGGTGTTGGTACGCTGTTGTCCGTACTCCGCGGCGTCGCGGGCTTCTTCTAGCAAGTCCAAGTGCTTCGATTTTCTCGGGAGTTGGTCTCAGGTCGAAGGACTCCACCACGAGACTTGGGAGCCCGATTTAAACAGCTATTACCTTCAGTCCCGTAGCATAGGCTCAAGGGGCGTCTCGCGTTGGTTCCTTCGGGTTGTACGATAAGACCCGGAGGGACGGATGGGAGCTCATCAGGCCAGAGCCCCCCCTCCTCCAACTTAGTTTTTAACCCGTGGAGTAGCGTACGGTTCGTGACCTCCACCGTCCGTTGGCCCGGGGTATGCTATCGAGTGTGGACTACCTTGATTCCAAGGTCACAGCAATATTTGGTGAAGCGTTTCTGAAAATCGGGTCCCGTTGTCGGGTCACCACGACCTCTGGGACGCTGAATCTGCAGACAATGCTCCGGCGAAGGAACTCCATAGCATTGTGTTCCGTAATCTTTTTGCAAGCGGCAGCTTGACCCACTAAGTGAAGTAGTCGATGCCCGCTATGATGAATTTCCTTTGTCCCGTGGCAACGGGAAATGGGCCGAGAATGTCGATCCCATTCGCGAAGGGCCACGGGCCTGAAGGGACTTCAAATCGAGCGGACGGCGGTGATGGAGGTTGCCATGAAGCTGGCTCTCGCATTTCTTAACAAATTCTAGCGTCGTCCTTTTTCATTGATGGCCAATGGCCAGTAGCCCCGCCGCATGATTTTGAAGGCTAGGTTTTTCCCGCCACGTGTGGATCCGCCGATCCCGAGGTGAACTTCGCCAGTAGCGTGAGTCCGCCTCCTCGGGAGATAGATAAGAAAGATACGGAGTTGAGTATCCGCGCGATACAGACGCCATCAACTACCGTGTACCAAACCGATTGTCTTTTTTGATATGCTTGGCCTTTTCGTGTCCTCTGGAAGTGATCCGTCGGCCCAAGTATTTAAGGTAAGGAGTCATCCAGTTTTCCGTCTCGGAAATC
Organism: Nepenthes gracilis; assembly: GCA_033239525.1. Classification (NCBI taxonomy): domain Eukaryota; kingdom Viridiplantae; phylum Streptophyta; class Magnoliopsida; order Caryophyllales; family Nepenthaceae; genus Nepenthes; species Nepenthes gracilis. The sequence continues at coordinate 5,544,381 of BSYO01000025.1, read as the reverse complement.
TCGCATGGCCTCCCGCTTTTTCTATGCTAGGAGCGCCTGTGACCTTCCGCATGTCCCTCGAATATTGTTCGGCTCTCGCAAAGAACCTCCGACTAGCCACCGGGTTCCGCCTTCCAATTTTCCTCTCGAGGAACGTGAACCAGACGTCGCCTTGTCGAAGCCCCAGATGGTCTCCTTTACCTTCGCTGTGCACTGCCAAGGAAGGGTTGTTTGCCTCAAGCCCCCATTGACACAGTTGACGATTAATGAGTCGGGCCATGGATCGGCCAACCCTCGCAGCACTCCTTTGCCAATCGTAAGCTTGACCCAAGAGGGGCTTCATATTCAGCGACGTTGTTGGTCACCGAAAATCAAGTCTCGGGAATACTTGATCTCAAATCCGTCAGGGGTCGTTAAGATCACCTCGCTCCGCAGCCCACTGCCCGGGACGATCCGCCCACGTGAGTGCCCATCTCGGGGGCCCCACCGGCCGCTTCTTCGTTTTTCAGGGTCGCTCTCTCAATGGGTGTTGTGGTCTCAACGATGTCGTCGGCGGAGCCTCGGCCTTTATGGCGGTCTCGGGCTCAAGTCGATGTCGAACTCACCCAATTCAATGGCTCACTTTACCAATCGCCCAAACGCCGGGCTTTTGGAGTATGCCTTTCGCTGGCTGGTCCGTAAGGACCACTACGCGATGCGCCCGGAAGTATGGCCTTAATTTTTGCGCTGCGAAGATAAAGTGCCAGCCATTTTTTCAGCCGCGTGGGTAGCGGGGTTTCCGGGCCGGCCAACGCCTTGCTCACATAATAGACTAGCTGGCTGGATGTCGACTCGCGCACAAGGACGGAGCCGAGGGACGCCTCCGATACTGCCAAGTAAAGGTGGCTCCTCTCCCTCTTTGGGTGATGCCAACAACGGTGGCTGGGCTGACATCGCTTTCAACTCGCCGAAGGCGCCTGATGGGCCACCGCCCACTGAAAACCGTTAGACTTTTGTCCTCTTAAAGCTTTAAAGAATGGTCGTACTTGTCTCCGTACTTCGCGAGGAAGTGGACAGAGCGTGTCACTGGCCCATCACCGGACGTCTTTTTATGTTTCTCGGGAGCCATGTCACCTGAGCTTTGATCTTTCTCCGGGTTTGCCTTGATCCTCGGGCCGAGAGATGATGAAACCCAAGAACTTTCCCGAGGCTACCCCGAAGACACACTTGGTCGGATTTAACTTCATTTGTCTTTGGGGCGAGAACCCCAAATGACTCTTTCCGGAGTCGCGTATGTCGTCGCCGTGACCTCGCTCTTGACGAGCATGTCGTCGACGAGACCTCCATGTTGCGTCCAATTTGCTTTTCGAACATCTTGTTCACTAGCCGCTGGTAGGTGGCTCCAGCGTTTTTAACCCAAGGGCATGACCTTATAGCAATAGTGCCTGGTCTGTCATGAACGAGGTACGCTCATCGTCCGCCGGACTCATTCTCTCGATCTGTCAGGAATAATAAGCGCCCATGAAGCTTAGCGGCTCGTGCTCTGCCGTGGAGTCAACCAAGAGTCAATCCGAGGCAAGGGAAAGTCATCCTTTGGGCAAGCTCTTGTTTGACGCCGGTAAAATCGACGACATCCGCCATTTTCCGTTTCTCTTAACAAGGACGACGTTTGAGAGCCAATCCTACCGGACTTCCCTAATGAAGCTGCGTTGGCCCAAAGACTCATCACTTAACCCGAACTAAGGTCAATTTCTAAAATCAATTCCCAAATAATTTTAAACAATTAATACTAAGTCCCAAAATTCGGGTGTGATGATATCAAAATATACACTAACAAATTTAAAATCCTCACAGACCTCATCGAACAATAGTCCGAGCAAAATAAATACGACTCCGCTCTACAATCATCGTAAGGAGATAATAATCCGACCCAAAAATCATAATCAAACATAACAAAATATTAACTATTTCCAACATACAACAATAAGCCTATATCCGGCCAATTCCATAATCCAAAAGTATCAAATATCAATGCAAACCATAATAAAATGTAACTCACCAAACCGCATTTAATATCTCGACCGATCATGTCTCATTCTCAGACGCATCCGAACCTTCTACTCAAGGGACAAAACAGAAAATGAGCCTAATGCCCAAAGAAGTATCATATTTAGTCAAAAAAGTCCAATAAATCGTAGAGAATGTCAAATGGGTGAAAAATCCAATCAAATTCCAAGATAAATCCAAATCGCCGATAAAACGAATCCAACCAAATCCAAGATCCAAATTTCAAAATTCAATGGTAGTCTCGTACTCAAATCAAATGTCCAAGTCCAAACAAATGTCCAAATTTCCAAAATAGTCCTCGTCGGACGTATATATATATATAAAATATATATATAACAAAAACATAGGTGATCCGAACAATTCCAAAACCGATGTCGATCCAAGTCCAAATCCGAGTCCTAGTCCAAGTCCAAATCCAATGCCCGATCAGCTTGTGATTCGAGGCGAATCCGATAGCGATGCCGAGTCCAAATCAATTCCGAGTCCAAGTCCAAATCGAATGCCCGATCAACTTGTGATCCGGGCGTAATCCGATAGCCGAATGATCGAATAGCGCATACACCTAAGCAAGACTGCACCGACGGATATTCCAAAGGTTCGGATCAAACATATATTCAAAATCGTTTATACGAGATGTACCAGCCCAATCTTAGGCAAATCGGCGAATCTTAAATCCAAGTCCAAAATCCATATCTAAATCAAAATCCAATACAAATTAATGCAAAAATACAAATTATGCACCAAAGTTGGGTTCTCATTATTTAAAGACTAGCTTGAGGAAGGGTTACACATAATCCCTAACCTTAGGCCAAAATCCATGTATTGTATACCCATAGATAAGGTTGCTCACTATATTTTGCCACCCGCGGCTTTGGTGCATTCCTCAAGTTTGTCATATATATTAGGACGTCCGAATATATTCTAAGGTCAAATCAAATCATCCAAATGGGAAGGGTCACTACTCAAAGCCTTTCTGCCCCGGAAAGGGATTTCCAAATAACAAATAATCTCCCGTCGAGCCGGCGATCAAATAATCCAAATCCAAATGTAGTGACCACAACAACCCGCGTGCATGTGAAAATGCACGCCAATGCAAATTTCGTATATTATCGTTATGTGATCTCGATATAAATATACATCGAGTCCAATAAATTATTCGGACTTTCGAAAAAATATCAAATTCTCCAAAATCATAAAACTCAATCCAACAATCTCCAAAACATCCAATAATTACACACGCATGTCGAGAATAAATAATTCGGCATATAAAAATACATGCATGTTAGTAAAAATCCAAAGCAAGATCCAAAATATATCGGAATTAAATTAGACCAAAGAGGGGGTTTACGAGATACTTGCCTGGACCTCATACTTTGCGAGATCACGGGAAAGGATATCCCAGGGCACCAAACGGCTCTCTCTCTCTCCGCACTGCGCCTTTGCGCGCCATCGCTGCCGTCGGTCCCCTCCTCTTGCGCCGCTCGGCTGGAGCCGCCCGCCACCATCGGCGTCGCCCGGCCGCCAGCGAACCACCCTCGGGCTGTCCGCCGGCCTCCTCCCGCCTCACCCGGCCACCATCGGGCGCCAGAACGGCCGCCGTTCACTTCGCCGCCCGATTTCTCTTTGCGAACCCACACCGAGCTCACGAACGCCAAATAGCGCCACCGCAGCTCCTCCTCCGACCACCAAAGAATCGCCGTCGACCACCAATCGTTGCCGATTTCTCATCGCCCACTAAGGCCGCTTTCACGGCGTCTCGGCGATTTTTCTTCGCTAAAACCACCACCCAACGCCCACAACGACCATCGCAACGCCACCGAAGACCACCACAGGCCGCCGCCCGACCACCGCACCGTGCGAGTCCTGATTGCATGCCGCCGGTTTGCCGTGCCACGCCTCCATCCTCTCTTCTTCCTCCACCGCACGCCAAAAATCTAAAACAATATTTGGGCAACACCGGCGCACCCCCGGCGTCAGCCCAACCGATCCAAATATCCTCCCAAAATTTCTCAATATTTAATAAATTTTATCACGTCCAATTTGCCCAGAATTATAATTAATATTAAATTAATCCGAACAAAGATCTGGGATATTACAGCTTCTTCACCTCCTCTCGGATGGCGATCAGTTTTTCGACGGAATAGTTCCTCCGTTTGTCGACTGCCTCATGGCTTTGGATCAGGACTAATTTGTGGACCATTACCTCACCAAATCCTGCATGTCTCGGGAGTCCAGTAAAAGGTCTCGTTCGCCAAGAGAAACGCGATTAGTTCATCACGCAAGGGCCGGTGAGTGAGCCGCTAACTGACACACTTATCCGGTTCCCCGTGTCCAAGGAACGGATCCATGGCTTCACCAGGCTGCGCCGCTTTGCGGGGTGGTCTCGTCTCGATGATCGAGTTCTTCCACCGAGCGGGCTTACGCACTGGGCAATCAGGCCATGTAACAGTCCGCCTGATGACTCCGATCTCCTGAAACTTCTCCAACGCCGTAGGGTGTCGGGAATTTCATTTTCGATGCGGAATTGAGCGTGATCGCTCCCAAACGCTGGGCAAACGGCCCCGCCCTAGTATCGCGTTGTACACCTGAGAGGCGGGTCAACCACTAGAAAGGTTAGCATTCGACTTCGCTTTTTTGGGTAGGTGCCTGTGGTGACTTCGAATTGATTGTCCCTTGAACGGCACCGGTTCATTGTCAAGGCTGTACAAAGGTCCTTCAATGTTTTAGTTGGTTCTTTTTTAGGCCTAATCTAAAGAATGCATCCAAATAAAGCAAGTCCTTCGAGCTACCATTATCAATAAAGATTAGTTTTACTGGTAGTCCAAGTACCATCCAAACGAGTGCGTAAATTACAAGGGGGGCGGCATGGGGGAGATTACATGATTCGAGTCACAACTCACTAAAGCTAATGATGTTATCTACTACGCGCCGCTTCTTCCTCCCGATCTGCTTGCTCCTTGCTATCTTCCGTGCTCCCGGCAGTCTACCGGTGATCATATTGACTATTCCCGCCAATCCACTGTTCCGGAGGTGTCACTCTGCCTCTTCATCAGCCTGTTCACGGGTTCCCCGAGTCCCTTGACGAACCGAGTAAGATGTCCCCTGCGAATCAGATCTTCAATCTCCCTCTGCAGTGTCTTGCAGTCTTCGGTTGAGTGGCCAGCAGAGCGGTGGAAGTCACAGTACTTAGACTGATTTCCAGAGTCCTTCTTCAGCGTTTTTGGCCACTTCAGAAACTTCTCCCCACGGATCTGCATCAGAACATTGGAGCGCGTGTCCGTCAAGGGTGTGAAGGTGGTGGGCCCGTTGTCTCTGCGTTCTGAGGGCCCAGTCCGGCGCTGTTTTTGGCGGGGATGTTCTCCGCCAGCAAACTTTCTTTTCCCATCACCAGGGAATGGTCGAGACTGATCCGCCTGCTCGGGACGTTTTGCCTCGTTGGCCTCTTCTGCAGCAGCATAGGCCCTGGTGATGGATTCCGCCTCGCGAAAAGTCTGAGAATTTTTGTGGGCAAGGTGCTCAAAGTCACCCAGTAAGTCGTTGAGATGAAGCCGCCCAACTTCATCTCCTCGGTGATCCTCTGGAATCCTTCTCGGCCTCACCACGAAGCGATCCAGAAGCACCGTGGTTTCTCCCGATTTACTCTTTATGTGGGAGAGGTGCCATGGCTGTTTCTCTTCCGTCGGCCGATGCATACCGAGCCGAGGAAGAGGTCCGTGAGGTCACTTTAAGCCGCGAGAACTCGAAGGGAGATGGTGAAACCAAATCTGGGCGTCTCCCTTCATGTAGGTGGGAAGCGGCGGCACATCGCCGAGTCTTCTAGCCCTTGGGACGAGATGGGTGCGGAAGTGATCCAGGTGGTCAACCGGATCATCGCCCCCATCGCATGTCAAGGGATTCATCTTGAACTTGGACGGCAGCGTGGGCTGTTCGAGATTTCAGCAGTGAAAGGTGACTGGCTCCAGTCGATGGCGCGCTCGTCATTCGGGAACACGTGGTTCCCGTTTGGTCCACTCGTGGATCGGCACGAGTGGCGTTTGTCGATCTCTGGAGCCGAGGAAATTCCTCAACTCCGTCTTGCTTCAGCCGGTCGGCAGCCGCCTCTGTGGATCTGGCAGCCACGGAGACTCGCTCCCGATCTGGGCGGTGCGGCGGTCTTCTGCCCGAGTATCTAGGATTTCTCCGTTCGGGGCTCTCTGTCGGGACGTGCTCGAGCGTTCCATTGGCCTGTTACGGCCGAGAACGTGGGAGGATGCCCAGCGATTGTTCACGGCTTTTCCGAGGCCTCTTGGCGGCTTCTTCTTCCTCCGCCACCTTTCTTGGTGGCGGGAGGGGGAATGACTACTGGTGGAGCCGCTTGTTGTTATTGCTCATCCTTCTCACAAGCTGGAAGAAAGCAGCGATTGTTTGCTGCATCTGTTCCACCAGCTTGTTGAATGTAGGCGGTGGAACTTTGCCGGTGGCCCGTTGACCGAGACATCGGCAGCATGGCCCCAGGCCGGGGCACAGCATCTCTAGCGGGATCGCTTGCTTTGTTATCTCGTGTTCACCATTGTTGCTGCGAGAAGGTGAGAGAGAGAGAGTTTTGCAGATTCTTAGTGGTAGGCTTTTCGTAAGCGCTTCCCACGAGACGGCGCCAATGATGCGTTTTGGATCCAACTTTGAGCAGTTCGGATTCTTGGATGGTTTGAACCGCTCCGTTCACCGAGTGCGAACCACGCACACCACTAAAGCAACGAGAGGTCAGGCGTTAACCGGCGGGATGTAATCCCACCGATAACACTCTGATGCTCAAGCCGCAAAACATCATTCAATGGAAGGAACTGAAAGGGAGTGAAAGCTATCAAAGAGGAATGGAGTGTCTTGTTCCAGATGTCAGAAAGGTGCAAGTCCTTTCTCGTATCTCGGATGGTGGGAAGAAGCAGAACGTGTGTAAGGACCCGTTCGTTGCCTTGAATGGAGTGTGTTTGAGAGTTTGGTCGCTGGGAACCAGAGCTTGTTTCTCAGAGCACTCATGGTTTTCTGTCTCAATCTCAGCTTGAAGAAAGAATGTCTGGAAGCTTGAATCAAAGGGTGTCTCAAAGTCTCCAAGAAAGCGTTACAAAGTATCTAAGAGAGCGTGCCACGGATCTTGGATCCGTGGCCCTCTTTTATGGCAAAGATGATGATCTTCCTTCTTTGGAAGGAATCATCCCTATTGTGATCTCATGGGCGGCCTTCCTTCGGGAGGTCGATGCTGTGCCCCAATTGTGGTGGATTGTTTCCTTTGAGGCGCCAACCACTTTCCAAGTTAACCCTTCCTTACGTTGAGGTTCCTTGGGTGGCAAGGAGTTTGAAGGGATCCGGCGCCTTCCTTATTTGAAGGGCGCCAATCTTGCCGATATTCCCTTTAAGATCATGAAATATCCTTGGAAGATCGTGGCTGGCTTTGTTATGATGGGCCTAAGCGGTCGGGCAGGTTCATCGTTAGGAAAGCTTTTCGGGCCTAATGCGAGAGAGCGGACGGTCAACGCCTCGGTTGGCCGTCTGCGTGGTGTTAACCGCCCTCATGAAAGGCGTCCGTCGTTGAATTCCATTTGGACTATGGGCACGAGTGAGTCGCCCATTCTCAGTAGAAGGGCCTCGTTTGGGCCCAAAGTATGTAGGGGAGCGTGATGGTCAACGTGCCTGTTGACCGTCGGCTTGTTGGCCGCCGTGGAAAACGAAGGGAGCGCGAAGGCGACCAAGCGATGGGCTGTGGGCCGAGAATGGAATAGGCACATCATCATTGCAAAGCCTCTAAGGGCCTAACAAACCTGTCAACGCCGGGTTGACCGCAGGAGTGTCAAGGGCCGCTGGACGGTCAACGCCATGTTGACCGCCTCTTGGCCTCTCGGCCTCGGGCCCATCTTCTTACTTGGCCGGTAGAAACGTTGACTGGGCTTAATGGGCTTCCGTTGACCTTTCTTTGGGCCAGCCCGTTATTGGTGTACCCATCACATATTATTATTATTATTATTATTATTACTATTCCAACATTATTCCTCATACTATTGTACAAACCAAATAATGGAATACTAATTTCCACATTATTCTATTTCAACAACCAAATATGAGAATAATAATTCCAACTCTATTCCCTTCTTATTCTATTCGCTGGGAATAACAATTCTATTCCTACCTTATTCCATTTCAACAACTAAATATACAGATTCATTGTCTGCTCTCCTCTCTTCTCTCCACTATCTCCTCTACTCTCTTCGCCAGATTCGATCTATTCTTTGGTGAAATAGGAAAGAGAATCAACGTTTCTCTCGAAGTTTCATCTTCTGCTCTCCTGTCTTCTCTCCATTCTATTCTCTCCTTTCCTCGCCAATTTTGATTTGTTCTTCAGTGGTACTTCGCTCAGATGCTCCGGCGGTTGGTGCTCAGACCTGGTAATTTGTTCTCTCTTACCTCAACCAACTTAGTTATTTTTATTGGGTAACCACCAAATCTACCCTAATCTGCATGCTTGAGAGAGACAGAGAGCGCATCAGAAAACGAGAAGCCTCAGATGTGCTCTTTCATCGCTATAACCATTTTGTGCTCTGATCTGTCTTTGGCTCTCCTGCAATAGATCAAATCCTCAATGATGGTGAGAGCTAAGCTGTTTGCTTCCTATATTGTGGTTGAGCTCATTTAATTTTTTTCCTTTTCTAAAAGTTGAATGACTAACCAGTTCAGTGCTAAGCTCTGATCTTAGACTCCCTTTTCTAAAATTTGTAATCGGTTCTTTTTTCTCTAAATATTTGCCCCTCCCCCGATTTATTATATTAGTTGGATAGGCATTATTTCTTATTTTTTGGGTATTGTCGATTTTTGTCTAATTGGGGGTTCAAGGACCAAATAGTATTTGTTGAAAATTCAGGAGTTACAACTCTCAGCCATTTCAAAATAGGCTTTCTTATTTTTGTTGAGCAGATCTCGTTGCCGTCCATCACCTCTCAGTGTCATTGCTTTCCTGAAGAGGTCAGGTGAGAGTGAAACTACAATGACAAATATAACCTTACTGTTTAAGGTCCATTTGAATTAGAAAATTAAAATTATAAAATTTAAATTATATTTAAAAAATTCATAAAAAGGAATGCTAAATCGTGATTATGGGTCTGACTTCCAAACACTGGTTGGTTGGCAATTATATTTTTTTGGTACTTATGTCTAATGATTTTCTACTTCTATGCGTTGCATTTCAATTCACTCTTCATTAATTTCTTTATTTAATTCGCTTTTCTAATTTTTTTTACTTTAGAGGTTTTGTGTTTTTTCATCCTAGGGCTATTATATTATCATATTAATGCATCTGTTGCTATTGAATGATTTAAAACTAAATTTTATAGATCATAGATGATTAACACCATTAGTTGACATAGAATTTGACAGTATGAATGATGCGTGGGGTTTTTAGAAAAATTATGGTAAAAGAATGAGTTTCGTTGTACAAAAAAATTTATAAAAGAGTTAAAGATTGAAGATCGTGCCCATTTACTTGTGCAAAAGAAGGTAAGAGAAAAATAAATAAAAGTAATGAAAAAAATACACTAGAAAGGTGAAAAATCTGTTATGGATATGAGGTGATACTGGAAGTGGTACTTATTAGAGAGAAAATGAAAGTTATTGTTAAAGTGTTCGTGTCGGAATACAATCACGAACTTGAACCACCTAGAACATGACATTTTTTGAGATCATAAAGAAAAGTATCAGCCGCATAGGGCCAACTTATTGAGATGGCTTATGATGTTGGATTGAGGCCAAGTGAGTCATTTGAACTCACAGTGATAGAGGTGGGTGGTAATGGATCGGTTAGCTATATAGCAGAAGACCAAAAGTCATACCTTCGTGCCAGTCGACAGCAGTAAATACAACATAGTGAGGCGGGAGCCATTTTGATGTATTTTTAAACATAAAAAAATAAAAAATTTTGATTTTTTCTATGAGTTGCAGCTAGATTCGGATGACTACGTAACTAATATCTTCTGGACTGATGCGGAGATGATATTATATTATCAATGTTTTGGAGATATTGTCACATTTGATACCACTTACGAGATGAATAATGGTTTGAGGCCCTTTGGTGCCTTTATTGGGTTTAATCACCATAGACTGATGGTGGTGTTTAGTATTGCATTATTATATAATGAGATAGCTTATTCATTTGCATGGTTATTTGAGACTTTTCTACGTTATCATGGTGGTAAGGCTCCCATCACCATCTTTACTAATCCAGATGCTGTTATGGTTAAAGTTCTTAAGTTGATGATGACTAGTACCAGTCATGGGTTGTGTACATGATATATCATGCAGAATACTATTAAACATTTAGCTTTCTGGTTGAACTTATTGGTTACATTTAAATCTTGTATGTTTTCTATAATTGATGACCCTGACTTTGAGAATGTATCGGTTAACATGATGTTCAATAAAGGAGAGTCTCATACTCGCACGTGGTTGGATGGGATATATGTGCTACTTCATAAATGGGCATGTTATTATATGAGGAAAACCTTTTCATTGAGTATTAGAAGTACGCAACTCTTACAAAGTTTGAATAGTAATTTGAAAATACATTTAAAATATAATATTAATTTGAGAGATTTTTTCCATCATCATGAAAGATTTGTGAAGAAGAACGTGAAAAGGAATTATTTACAAATTATGAATTAAAGCAAAAGTTGACAAATTTAATCATAACGAATTCTCCCTTGATGAAACCGTTAGAAAAGATATATACACTAACTATATTTAAGATGATGCGGCATGAGATGGTGGAAGTATCAGCTTGGCATTTTGTATCACGATAGGACTCCAAATATTTCCTCGCATCTCATAATAATCTGAGGCATTTAGTAAAAGTTATTTTTTAGTATGACGCTGTGTGATTGAATGTGAATGTCGACTGATGGAAACTAATGGAATCATTTGTACACATGTTTTTTTATGATATTTACTATATACTTATTAGTGGACAAGAAATGCAAGATCATACACACCTATCTTGTGTTATGACCGTACAATATCAGATGATGACGTACAGATGTGGTCAGGAAGGATGATATCTAAGGTTATAAGGAACTGCTTATTAGTTGAAGGTTATCCTGGGACAAAAGAAGAAATGCATGACAACATTGCCCAAATGGATAAGATAGTGCAGAATCTTTTAAATTTACATGTTGGTGATGAGATAAAAAATGTAAATATTTTACAACTTGTCGATGGAAGTATAAAAGGGGTAAAAAATCATGATGGACGACAAGCGACCAAACGATCCAAAAGTTGTTTAAAAAAACAAAAAGACAAGAAAAAAGATCAAGTTGGTGTATTTTTAGTTAAAAAACTTGTCAAACAACCTTTATTAGATTTATATTGTTTAACTCTATTTTTTCCTTAGGTAATGATTGGTACTCCTAATTTGTTATCGGACAGCCAATATTAGTCGGCTGTACAACTATCAGACTATTACTATTAATCACCTCACTTGATGTTGGATCATTAATATCAACTGTTTAGAACGACTTACATGCAGTCGCTACAGGTGCCTCGTCGTGCATTATATCAAGCTTACTTTTTTTATATATATGTAGCATATTATTAGATCTAAATCACTTGATCGTATTGTAGGAATAACATATGAGCATATCTCGAAATCCGATATATGCAACAACAGAAGCTTCAGATGGAGATCAAAAGACTGCGAAAGTCGAAGCTTCAGATTAAGCAGCTGAGATTTTTGTGTCAGTACTAATATCATATTTTCATTTGAATGCGATATATGAAATTTATGTGGAAATATAACAGTCACTTTTTTAATAGTAGAAAGTTCATCTTACCCAGGTTATATTTTTTTTTTCAGGATTTTAATTGCTGTGTTAAGTATTTGCCAAAGGTTTAGCAATTGAAATTTTTAAAAATTTTGGTGAAGTAAGTGAGATTGTGGAAGTGGACTTCCTACCATGGAAAAGCAAATGAGCTTCTTAGATAGGAACCCATGATCAAACTACGGTAGGGGCTTCCTACCATGGAAGAGGACTTTATCATACTATAAGGTCTTAAAAAATGCTCACACCATTATGACGATAGGCATGCTGTTTGGTCTTGCATCTATAATTAGGAGCTTAAGAATTCTATATCCAAGTGTGAGTCAATTAGGAGTTTATCTAGATTCTTGGATGTTGCTCCTCACTGCCCAACTTGAACGGATAAAAACAAAAGAGTAAAATGGGGGGAGGGTGATGATTTAGTTGACAGATTTTATATAACTCGTGAATTATGTGGCTAACAGATTTTATTGTTGCTTTTGAAAATCTTCTCTCAAATACTGTAATAGCATAATTTTCTTTGTAGTTAACATGCTTTTGTTTTACCTTTGTTCCGTTTCAGGTCCTCTTCCTGACTTCAACTTTTGTGACATTGCAAATGCTGGCAAAGCAAAGCTCTTGATTATCTTGGCGATGACATTGATGAATTGAACTTCAGAATGAAAGGTGCTAACCTACGTGCTCGTAAGCTAACTGGGAAATGATGCCACAGGTCCGAAGTCATGATCCATTTTATTGGGTACTCCCAGCTTTGCCCCTTTTCGTTTCTATTATTTATCAGCTCATGTTGTTGTAATGAATTAGATTTGAACCATCATCTCTGTACATAGTATAACAATGACTGTGTTTTGTATTCTCATGATGCAACATATCCTTTTGGTCCACTAATTGGGGCCGATTATATAAATTTATTTTTATCATATCACTCTATTTAATATTGTATCTTCTGAGAATAGAACATTTTGTATCTTTTTATCACCTTACATTGTTTTCGTAGGCCTACTGTATCTATTATTTTTTCCTTTAACCACAACTAACTAATCTTTTCTCACATATGATTCAAACGATCTATATGTCAAGTGTTGGAATCAACTTAGATATGATTTCCTTATCTTATTTTTTATAGTAACAATTTCTAATCGTTTATAAAAATCATCATTATTCTAAATGAGGTATATCCTCTCAAGTCTAATCCTCATGCTCTTTAAGCTGTAAGTTTATTATATACAATAGCTAGTACTTTCCTATTCAATGACCTACCCTTATGGATTCAACCAAAACAAATACCAAATATAGTTGGGTTTATTCCCCTTCGGCCAATATGAAAAAGCCACATGGATATGAAAATGAGAATGAATGGGTAGAAGAAGAGGCTTCATGGCAGGTAGTGGCATGCGTAGCTAATGATGAGATGTATGGGTGGCAGGGACAGCGGGGGAGGAATGAGAATGGTGGTACTGGTGGAGATAATCCTTAGACTTATCAATGCACTTGCATGATCTTTTGTGTTCGATACTTGCATTAGTTCTGGCCAGCATCTAGGAGATCAGTGGCAGCACCAACAACTTCGGCCTCATCGATATTGTCAGACTCATGGGAAAAAGCGGATCTGGCAGTGTCGACTGTCAGTTTGGCACTTCACATCAGGTAGGGTTTGCAGATAAGAGTGGTTGTTGAGCTTTGATCCTGGGATTAATAGCAATGAGCTGATAAAGCTTCAGCAACTATGGGTTTGTTGTCTAGTTGACTTCTGTTAATGTACGCTTAATTTGTATTTATCTTTCAATTTCTGACTAATTTGAACCATACTTTCTACAGATATTAGATTGTATAGGACACAAAGGATTAGGAATTGTTGTAGCTACATGTAAGGAATTGGAAGAGCTAAGAGTTTTTCCATCCGATCCTTTGGACCTTGAAATGCTATTGTCATAGAAGAAGGGCTGGTTACCAATGCTGCCTTCATTACTATTGCAAAGAACTACCCTAGCTTTGTCCGCTTCAGGCTTTGTATCCTTAAATGAATTTACAATGAGCACCTAGAAAAAAAAAGGTAATATACAGATAATGAATAATCATAAGATTGAATTACCTGTAATGCCTGTATTTATAAGAAATCACAGAAATGGAGATCAACAGAAGCTTCCAGAATGAACTGTAACATCAAGCAAAGGAACCCCTCTGGACCACATGCAATTCCTCCTAAAATTATGTTGATGCATTCTTCTTCTCATTTTATCTCTTTTTTGTCATTTTAGTTTTCATCAGATCAATTGTATGCTGCTGAGGTGTGTGAATAATCAGCACTCATTTGTTTGTTAGGCAATTTTGTTAGAGTTGTAAGTATATATTAAAGTAATGCAATAGAAAACGGTGAGCCAATTCCCCTCAGATTCTTTGAGTATTGTTCTCTTGGTTGTTCCTTGTTTCCTATTTTTATACGCAGCAGTTTTTTCTAAGCCGCAGCTACTCTTTTCTTCCTCAATTCTTACACTAAACTCCCCAGAAGGGTAACAGCTTGAATAAGGTAAGGTCTTTTTCATGAAAATAGAATTCACTACCTTTATATGAGTGTGGTTTACAATTTTCTGAGACTTTACTCTTACATTAATCAAACCTTTATATGTTAACGGAGGTTTTCTCCCACTAACTAATTTCTATAGTTTGATTTTGATGGAGCAGATACATGGAGGAACCCTGCATGCTTCACCTAGCTTCCCCTGGGATGGTTACCTCATTGATTTATCTGCGTCATCTTCTGATAAAGATGAAAATAACTTCCCCAAGCCTTGTTGTAGCAATGGGCCGATAAAGATGATGGTCCATTGCTATAACAAGGCCACCTGCTTTGGCAGCACCGGGATCTACTAAAAGCAGCCGGGATCGACGCTTCCAAAATACTTCCACAATGCCATTCTTAATGCTTGGTCTTGACTTGCCACCCCCCTCTTTTCAAGGATGTAATGGAGAAAATTATTATTCCCCAGGCATTATTTACGCCACTTGTAGTTGTATATGTTGCAAATTTACTTTTGATTGCTTGATGATGACTTTATGAGCGGAAAGTAATTGATATTCTTGGAAGTACACAGGAAAACAATTTCAATATGATTATACTGAAATTGGAAGTACTTGTATCTGCCCTAGTGCATGGATTTGTGCATGTGTTTCCATGTTTGTGTGCTTCCAGTCTGTGTTACTACAGTCAGTCTAGCTCGTATAGGAACGAAGAGCATTAAAATAGTGTGTATTACGGTACATTTGGTTGCTGGAATAGAATAAGGTGAGAATAAAATATTTATTTCAGATAATAGAAAATGATGGGAATAGAGTTAGAATTGTTATTCTTATATTTAGTTGTTGGAATAGAATAAGGTGGGAATTAGTATTCCATTGTTTGGTTTGTAGAATAGCTTGAGAAATAAGGTGGGAATAGTAATAATAATAATAATAATAATAATAATAATAATAATAATAATAATAATAATAATAATAATAATATGTAAAATAATAATAATAATTGTTACGTCCCCGTGTTCCGACCGCCATATGACGAGAGTCCGAGTTCACACTTTGCACTCTTTCGATGCCTTCGGACGGACGGAATCGTGCAACACAATAGTAATTGTTAAACTCAACGAAAATGACATTGCAGGAAGAAAAATGGGAGGAGGACACAATGCACGAGAGTTTTACGTGGAAAACCCATTCTTTAATGAAGGGGGGAAAAATCACGGTGATGGACGCTGGGTCTGAAAGGTTCCACTACACTCAGAATGGGATTCAACTGATTATAGTAGCACTTTTGGTTGCCACACAGGATTACAACACAAGAGATCTTGTTCCCTCTTTTTTCTTTTCTAACTTTCTCTCTCTTGCGCTTTTTTTCTCTTTTTCTCCCTTTCTTTCTCTTAGATGCTGTTCACAGTGTGCATGTAAAATGCTAGCCGTTGGAATCCCTTTTTCTGTCGTTTGAATGAGGTATTTATAGAGGGGGAACATGCCCTTGAAATGGGGACACGTGGCGTTGGCGTGTGCTGGGAAGCCAGCCACCAACTTTGCTGATTTGGTGTGTGCTGGGAGGTCAGCCATCCACTATGCTGATTTGGCGTGTGCTGGTAGGCCTGCCACCAACTCTGTTGATTCGGCGTGTCAGGTGACGTTAATCTCGTAATGATTGCGCGTGCTCTGAGCGCCATGATTTCCTGTGGAGGTAGCGTGTCACAGAGAATGCGTGCTCCTTGGTAACAGTGAGACGTCTGAGTTAGCGTGCTCGGTCACCTTGGCCCCCCTTTCCCCTGATCTGATGATTTAGAGATGAAGAGATTGTCCTCGTACCTAAAAAGCCTTCTGGGTCTTTGTCGAATCATCGGGCTCATTGAGTTAGGTTCTCGGACGTTAATTGAGAGTTTCGCTTACTAGAGGCCCTTGGGATTTTAGTGTTATATTTTTCGCTTCATGTCCTCGGGATTTCATTAGTGACGTTGGTATCTTATGGTGTCCTCGGGCCTCTTGGGTCAAATTGGTCTCTCGGACCATTGTTGCTGTTAGAGTCATGTTTCTAATTGGCAATTTTCGTGACCTTATGTACTAGTGTATCGGTCCGTTCCGCCCTCCAGTTGCTCGAGCCCGTCCAAAGCCTCCGCGCCCTCTGTGCGCTCACTAGCCGCTCGACCCTAAAAAACATAATGGAACCCGCTCGCCATGCGCTCGATACCTACTCGAGTCCAAAATCCAGAATGGTTCCCGCTCGCCGTGCGCTCGCTACCCCCTCGAGCACACGTAGGGTTTCTCTGAAAACCTTCCGTGCGCCCGACGCGCGCTCGAGCATTGATTCTCTTGAGAAAACCTAAAATTACAAGATTGATCTTCATGTTCAAATAAGTTTTCTCATAACCTTACATTAACCATTGAAGCACTCCTTCTACCTTCGTTGGAGACGTTGGTTCGTGAAGAAGGAGACCGGATTGTATTCGGCAATTCAAGTGGTTAGAGAGGGAATATTAACGTGAAGACCGAAAGGTGTCCGGTTCCGTTGTCGCGGACAAATCCAAGGAGTTCCTTGGTAGGGATCACGAGACGAGAGTAAGTCGGTTAGGTTAGCACGTCGTTATCACCTGGTCTGTAAGTTGATTTTCATAGTGTATTGCTTTCCTAACCGTTGAAGCTCGGAGGATTTTTCTTGATTACTGTGGGTACCGAGTTTTTCCTTCGTCACAAAAATCGTGTCTTTTTATTACTGCTTATACTCGTATATACCTTGCATGCTTGTTAGTATCATTAGTATCTAGAATTAAATATTCTTTACGTGTATTGAATATTTATTGTTTACTGCTTCCGTTTTACTTATCGGGGTCGAAACTTGATTGTACAATTTAGAATAAAAAGTCCTTTTTTAATTAGTATCAGAGACTCACCCCGATCCACGACCCCATTCTAGATGTATACGAGTGAATCTCTCTCCGTACCTCCCTTCTTTAATGGGAACAACTATGCCTATTGGAAGGTCCGGATGAGAGCCTTCCTAAAATCTCTGGATGAGCGTGTATGGGCTAGTACCCAACTTGGGTGGACCTCACCCAAGAGTGGTGATGAATTAAAAGTGTTGTCCTTGTGGTCAAAAGGCGAACTTGATGTTTATAATTGGAATAGTAAGGGGTTACATGCTATTTTTATGGTTGTATCTCTCGATGAGTTTAAACGGATTTCTATGTGCGAAACGTCTGAAGATGCGTGGGACATTCTAGAAATCACTCATGAATGTACTAAATTAGTTAAAAATTCAAAATTACAAATGCTCACAATTAGATTCGAAGAAATAAGAATGAAAGATGACGAGATATTTGATAAATTCTATGCGCAATTAAATGATATTGTAAATTCTATGTTTAATTTAGGAGAACGAATCCAGGAAAATAGAATTGTTAGAAAAGTTCTACGATCTTTACCTGAACGATTTAGACCAAAAGTTACTCCGATTGAAGAAAGTAAAGACTTAGACAAATTGAAAATCGAAAAACTTGTAGGGTCCCTATAAACTTATGAGCACATATTGCCAAAGTCAAGGAAAAATAAATCACTTGCTCTAAAATCAAGTAGGGAAGAGTGAAACCGGGATTCCGATGAAGAATCGTGTAGCGATGACGATTTTTCTTTATTTGTTAAACATTTTAAAAAATTTTTGAAGAAAAATAAATCTTCATTAAACAAACTTGATATGGATTTAAAACGTTCATCTCAATTTGAGAAGAAAGACCGACGTGAACTCAAGGACTACAAATCAAAAAATACTCAAGGAGTTCAATTCCATGAGTATAAAGGCTTTGGCCACTATCGGGCTGAATGCCTAAATCTTAAACGCCAACAAGGTCAAGCCTTTAAAGTTAATGTGACCTTAAGTAATGACGAAGAAGAAGAGGGTGAAAAATGCTCTGAAGATGGCCCCGTCAAGTACATGGCCTTTATGACCTCAATGTGTAAAAATTCAGTAAAAAATTTTAATCAATCTGATGACTCTGTGGATGAGTTAGAAGATGAATTTGATGGCCTTCAAGAAGCATATGACAAACTGTTTAGGGAATACTTGAAAGTAAAGAAACAAAATAAAATATTAAATAGTAGAGTCATTGATTTGGAACAACAAAAATTAACTCAAAAATCCGAGTTAGATGCTAAAACCCAAGAAATTGAGAATCTGAAAATCTCATTTACTAAACAGATCACAACTCTAGAATCTAAACTTGAGGCTACTAGAAAAGATTTGAAACAATTCTCAAATGGGTCCACAAAATTAGATCCTATGCTCGGGTTGGAAAAAATTGGTGGAAATAAATAGGGGTTGGGGTATTCTGCGAATATTGTCCAAAATGACGTGAAACCTAAAATTGTTTTTATTCCCGCCACGAAAATTTCCCACCAACACGCTTACAAATCCAAACTCACTAAGCAACCGACTCTACATGTGAAAAACAACGTTAACTCACATCATTTGACCAATTTATATAGCCTAAAAGATATGAACAAACCCCTAAATTTTGTGCCTACCTGTCATGCATGTGGTAAAGTTAGTCACATTCGTCCTCGTTGCTACACTATGAATCTTTTGTACAACCAAAGACCAGGGCTAAAAATGTATAAACTTGTTGATCACATTCAGCAATTGGATGAGCAAGTTAAAATGTTGAATGCAAAAGTGAATTCAGTAAGACAAGTCTGGGTTAAGAGAAGTGAGCTACATTATCCCTTGGCCATTCGGGACAAAAAGGGGGAGACTTGATTCTTTCTAATAGGGGGAGATTTGGGGAGCTTTGTTATTTATGTTTAAAGGGGAAGATCTTGGTTCATGTTGGTTCCTTTTTGGGTTCCTTCTGATAGGGGGAGATTAGGAGAAATGTTATTTCGGTTATTTTTACTGTTAGGGGAGTCTTGTTCTTTTCGTTAGGGGAGCCTTGCTATTTTCGTCATATGTTATTACTGTTTACAATTCAGTACTGCTTGTATCTCATACTTATTTACAGTGCATGCTGTTATTCTCCCTTATTATATGTTGCCTTGTTGGTACTAACATTGCTAGACCAGGAAAATTTTGTTACACAGTAACGCAGTTATCATCACATCGCCGCAGCAGTTCTAGTGTAGATGTTTTTATTTTTTTTTGTATCTCTTATAAATCACTAGGCTTAGCTTTTCATGTACACGAGTTTTATCTCGGTGGTGTCTGAACCCGTAAGTCTATTGTATTTATTTATTTTTTGGGTTTTGTTACGGAATTGCCAAAGGGGGAGATTGTTAAAATCATGTTTCTAATTGGCAATTTTCGTGACCTTATGTACTAGTGTATCGGTCCGTTCCGCCCTCCAGTCGCTCAAGCCCGTCCAAAGCCTTTGCGCCCTCTGTGCACTCGCTAGCCGCTCGACCCTAAAAAACAGAATGGACCCCGCTCTCCGTGCGCTCGATACCGGCTCGAGCCCAAAATCCAAAATGGTTTCCGCTCGCCGTGCGCTCACTACCCGCTCGAGCTCATGTAGGATTTCTCTGGAAACCCTCCGTGTTCCCGCCGCGCGCTAGAGCTGCGCTAGAGCGCCGATGCAACGGGAAAGTTTTTAAATGTAAATTTCGAGCCCTCTATAAATACTCAGCTTATATTTTGGGAACCCGAATAAGTCAGAAAGGACTCTGGAGAGTCTATTATCGTGCCTCTTTTGAGAAGAAAGTTACTTATGCTCCATTGATATTGATTCTCTTAAGAAAATCTAAAGTTACAAGATTGATATTCATGTTCAAATAAGTTTTCTCACCACCTTACATTAACCATTGAAGCACTTCCTTCTACTTTTGTTAGAGACATTGATTCGTGAAAAAGGAGACCCGATCGTGTTCGGCAATTCAAGTGGCTAGATAGGGAAGATTGACGTGAAGACCGAAAAGTGTCCGGTTTTATTGCCGCGTGCAAATCTAAGGAGTTCCTTGGTAGAAATCACGAGACGGGAGTAAGTCGGCTAGGTTAACGCGTCGTTATCACCCGGTCTGTAAGTTAATTTTCATAGTGCATTGCTTCCCTGGCCGTTGAAGCCCGGAGGATTTTTCTCGATTACCGTGGGTATCGAGTTTTTCCTTCGTCATCAAAAATCGTGTCTTTTTATTACTGCTTATACTCGTATATACTTTGCATGCTTGCTAGTATCATTAGCATTTAGAATTAAATATTCTTTACGTGTATTGAATATTTATTGTTTACTGCTTCCACTTTATTTATCGGGGTCGAAACTTGATTGTACAATTTAGGACAAAAAGTCCTTTTTCAGTTGCCATTTGGGCTTCTTGGGACGCTGACCCAGGTCCTCCGGTTTCTAAGACTAACTTTACCTCTTAGGCCAAGTTAGACTTCTTGGGCCTCTCGGGACGTGAATGACTGTCTTTGGGCCTCTTGAGCCAAATCCTCCTCGTAAGTCTCTTGGTTCGCAGACTTGACCTTTTGGGCCTTCCTTTCTGGGCCCTGGGTGCCGGGACCAATCAATAATAATAATAATAATAATATAATACCTAATAATTAGTAATAATATTATTAAATATAATAATAATAATAATAATAATAATAATATGTAATAATAATATCTAATAATAATAATAATAATATAAAATAATAATAATAATAATAATAATAATAATACGTAGGAATTGTTATTCCCATCTAAAAACTAACCAAACGAGGGAATTTTTATTTCCGCGGAAATAAAAATTTCATTCCACCTTAATTCCATTTAACCAAACATAGGGTTAGTGATTGGCAAATTCCGTAGAAAGTATTGTAGTTTGAATCGTGTCTTTAGTAGAACTTAATTGTCAAAGGTTTGCTCTCTGTCTGCTTGAAATTCTTCCATTGATTTGGTTTCATCTGACTTACCTAGTACTCTTTTGCATCACAGTTCGCTTGATTTTGGCTAGAGCTAAAAACGGTTGCTTTCACCATGCCCGATTCTTTGACTAATTTGACTGTTCATTTCTTGTATATTTTGCTCCCAAAGTCCTAAACTCTTCCAAACCAACAGGATAGACATAGCTTTTCGTTACCTCTATGATAATAGATTATTGAGCCCAAAGTTCCTAACGTTTGCAATCTTAGCAGGGGTACTAGGGGTCGCCTCCAAACTAGCTGGAACTAACCACGTTAGGGCTTGGAGGAGCAACGGTCTTGCCGCTGCCGCTTCATCGGCGATGATAGCCAGGGCCGTCACCGCCCTGGCCATGGGGTAATCAATTAACACTCACCGTTCCATTTCAAATTTATCCAAAAATATTAATATAGCCGTTGGTTTTAGTTGGTTGTTTATTTTGTTTATATTTTCAGGTTGGCATGCAAAGAGCTTGTAGGAGGGCAAAGGGGGTAGCGGCTGAGGGTGTTAGAAGCCTTCATAATAATACTGACCTTTGCTCAACTTTTTCTACATCTTGCTGCTCCACGCCGGCATGTTCAGCAGTATGTATGGGCTGCGGTACAGGAATTTGGATTACGACATTGGAGGCCCGGGTATTGGCAACCCGGCCCACAAGGGCGGCACCACCACGTCTACTTTTGATATGTCTACTTTTGATTTAATGTCTTTTTTCGTGAAGTTAAACTCTCACCCTCTCTAATATAGATTTTAGGTATTTTATCCAACCGCTACCCTGCGGTGGAAGAGTTTTTTTTATATTTTAATTATTTATTTTTAAATAAGATATATGATTAATTATAATTTATTTTTTAATTAAAAAATAATTAAATTATAATTGTTTATTTATAAAATAATAATTATAAAATGCTTGCACTGTATATTTATAATTCTTATGGGTAAGGAGCATGCAATTGCTGCACCTGTGATATGCTCGAAAGTAAATGAAGTAATGGAAATTTTTTATTTTATTGATCCAACTTTTTTATTAACTTAACATATTTTGGGTATTATCATAAAAAAATTAAAAATTGATATGATTAATTGTTAATTAATTGATAAGTATAAATTAAAATTAGCTTAAATTAAATGTAAAAATAAAATTGACTCAATTTAAGTTTAGTAGGGAAGTAAAGCCATTAAACTAGAAAATAACTAATTGCTTCATAGATTTGATGAATACGGGAAGTCGAAAACTCTAAAATGACAACACAATTATAAAATATAACAGTAAATTTATGCTACCTTCAGCAATAAAAATAGTATTTATCTTAAAATAAATTGGTGAAGTAATAATTGATCAATTTATACACAAGACAAAGTAATTAAAAGAGCATCATTATAATCAATAAAATTTATGAACAATAAATCAACAAATCAAAAGTCTGTTATTTCTCTCGTATAAACTTCCATATCACTGTAACAAAATTACATTCCTTTGCTCTATTTTGATGATCATCTATGGCCTCAATCGCTCAATTTTTCTTGAGTTTAGAGATGTGGTCGCCTTAGAAAAATTTCTGTGATATATTTTGTGCAAGTTGCTGGACGACCTTCTTTACCTCTAAAGATAATGTTATGACAGTTCAGATACTTATACATATAAAATATAGATCAAATAAAATTAATATAAAATAAATCATATTATAAATAGGAGAGCAACTCTTTTTCACATTTATTATGAAGGTAAAATTTGGAAAAAAAATATCATATCAGATTTCAGGAACCTTACATACCCTATCTATTTTTGTCACTCAATATTGACCCTTGGGATGACAAAGAGCTCCATTTTTTTTGTCACTCAGGAGAGTAGCCCTAATTTTGTTACTTAATCGACTCACACAATGCAATGCGTTTATTAATTAATAAATAAATTTATAAATTTTGTAACTTAAACACACGAATAATTACAGCCCAATTCAACGTAAATCTCTCCAAAAATGCATTGGGGTCCAAAGTTTAGAGCCAAAGCTAGGCTTGTCCCCGATTCTGCCTTCGTAACTGTTTTCACAAAATCTCCACATATATATCAAATTCAACAGTATCGATATAATTTGAGAGAGAAAGAACAGATTGTTTTCAAAATAAATGAGGATTATTTTCAAATGAGAGAAATTTTACTTACAAAAACAAAGAATATTTACTTGTAGCGTAATAAAAGTTTATTTGTCTGGTTTACGACGACATTGAAACAATGGCTAGGGTTAGCGGCAATGTCAGTTTTGGAACAGACTGAAGATGGCAATTTCGAATAACAATCAAAGGATAACCAATATGGGCCTACAGTTAATTAATAGCAGTAATTAAAAATAATCAACTTGTCACAAATTCGACCTAAGGCAGGTATAATAATAATAGTAATTCACAAAATTTAAAATTCCAAATAAATGCAATAACAAACGACCAATACCAAATCTGGGTGAGACCAATCAAACATATATAGGACCAAACAATCATACTCTACATAATTAATATCTTAATAATCCAAATAGGGATATGAAGTGTTACACAACTAATCAGAAAGGACCTAAGCAATAATTAACGGTCAACGATCTAACTGCTTATAAGGCCTGCAATTAATTAACAGCCAACGAACTTGATATGAGGACAAAGTTAATAAAAATTAATTGACTTGATCAATTCGATGTCAATGAACCTGAATTAGCTTAACCTCAAAGTCTGAAAATTTGCAAAAAAAACAAAGTTAATTTCAGGCAAAACAAAAATGTAAAGAGAAAATTAATTTACAGTAATTAATTAACCTTGTCGCAATCATCAAAATAATCTTGCAATTTATCCATCGAGGTTACATGACCTTTGGTTTGTACAACCAAAAACCCCAACCCAGCTCCCAAAGCCATCTGACCCTGCTTCCATTAATCATCTTAAAGGCACAATAAAGACATAAAATGCCACAGCAAATAGCCAATGAATGAACGCAAGAAATATTACCTTCACTAATAATTCCTGAACTAACTCTTCTTTGAAAAGAAATATTATGACAGCAGTCAACTCTTTCTCGGTTGGGGACAATACTCAATTGAATTGAAAGAACAACTAGTTTTTACTCTTACTTTGTTATTGGTAATGTCTAATGAAGCGTATGGATTTCCATTGATTGGATGAAGTTCTCGTAACTTTAACGCTAACAGTATTGCTTGAAAAACAAGATATGGATTTCCATCGAGAAGATTTTCATATTGCTTCAACAACATAAAGCAGGAATACAAAGCAAAGACCATATACGCTGCCAGTATACAGTCACATCCACCAACGTCCATACATATATATATGTGTGTGTGTGTGTGTTTATTTATTTATTTATAGCCACCATCACCGTATCCATTTTTGCAAATAAAAGCATAGACCTGGGACAGTCACATTTCGTCCGATTATCATCAGGGCAAAGGAAATATCAACATTTACCTTTAAATATGTAAATCAAGAGAAATTGTAACATAATTTCATAAATTATTAAGCCCCGATTTCAGCGACACCCAATTTCCAATTCATTCCTTACTGTGCATACGACCGACCATCCAACAGAGCACGAAACTCTGTTTTTCTACTATTTCAATTTCAACCCAAAATAATTGTTTCCCACAAAATAATCTCAGCAATTAACAAGATTTTAACTTTAATAAGAAAAAGTGGTTGTTGATGTCAAGAGAGGGAATAATTTCACTTGTGGATGAAAAGGAATAATTTTACTTACTTGGTTCAACGATTAACAGTGGCAACGGATTCGAACAGTGACAGTAGACAACGGTGACAAGAAATAGCGGTGGTATGGAGACGACAAGACAACAGCAGGCATCCTCTACTCTCTCTCTACTACTCCACGCACCCAAATGAAAAAGAAGACGAAACGGTCAATTAAATGAATGAGGAGGAAGAGAAACGGTCGACAACAATAAATATCGGTCGGTTAAATTAAAAATAAGGAGAAGAAGAGGAGGAGGTAGGCAAGAGAAATAGAGAGGAAGGAAAAAGAAGAGAAATGCAATAAAAGAAAAAAGGGTTACTGTGCATCTACCAAAGATTTGGAGCACCGCCGCGGGAGCCGTCAGATTTCGATCTGACGGCTTCCATTTTTTTTAAAAAAAATTATAAAATCAAAAAATACATATATATAATTATTTTATTTTTAAATCAAAAACCAAAAAAAATGCAGCCCCCCTCGTTCCGTCGGGGATTTGGAGAGAAGCACCAGAGAACAGAGACCGAAGTTGGAGAGGAGAGGAGAGGAAAGAGGAGACTACTGCGCGTTGGGAGGCAAAGAGCGAGAATTCATTGTTTAAAATTAGGGTTACGGTAGACTTATTTTTCAGCCGTTAAATTATATAAAATGGATGGTCAAGATTTTATACGGCGAGATTTAATTTCAGTTATCCGATAAAATTTAAAATTAAACAGTTGAGGTTATATCTAACATAAAAAATGTGTGGGTTGTCCATTTAGATCGGATGGTCCTACCCAAGTCCATTTATATATGCATGCTACAGATGTATTTATATGCTTATATGTATGTGAGTGGGTGTGTGTATGGGTATAGGAGTGTATTTTTATGTATATTTATATGTGTGCGTGTATATATGCCCCTTGGTCACAATGATAGAGTAAGATATATAAGATGTTTGCTATCACATATGGTTATGACATCATATTGGTTAGATTTCTCAAAATCTAGGGAAAAATCTTAGTATTATAGATACTCTACGGCTTCAATACTTTGATAGGGCTCGTAGGACTCTATGGTTGTCCTTTCGAATATCATAATTCAATTAACAATGAATTTATTAATTTATTATTTTTTTATACTGCTATTAATTTATTTCATTAATGATGTCATTTATTGATTCATTGGAGACAATTATTTGTTTTTATACATTATGTATTGTTGGAACTTATTCCTTAATAGATGAGTTTTCTTTATAGCTTAATGTTTCTACTATTTTTGGCATTGGTCAGAGTTATCTGTTAGGCATTTAACTCATTCTTACTTTTTCTTTTTTTTTTTTTATAGAGTAATAGGATTAGAGGAGGATGATTCTAAAGTAAATAGAGTTGGGGACAATAGAAATTGTAAAGCCTAACTGAAGATAGTATTTATTTTATAAAAAATACATTATGATATTTTGTTCTATTTTGTAGGGATTTTTGGGCTATATTTTTCCTAGACCTTGATGTTTGAGAATATTTAATTCGTGGTATTTATATTTTCTTATTTATGAATATACTATGATATTAATTTGAGACTTATGGTTTTATTGTGTGATCGGATTTGGGTGATGGTCATAAACCGGGTTCAAATCGTCACAAATGAGGCCAAATGCTGCTTTTTTTTATTCGTGGATGATAGGTCACAATGTACGACTTTTAAATTTTAAATTTAATCATGATTAATTTAATTGACATAATTAAAATTATGGCCAAAAAAGGAAAAAAAATTAGGTTAACGTCAAAGTTGGACAGGGTCACATCAAGTTGATGAGTGCTTAACAGACACCTAACGCACGTACATGCATGTACTGGATAGAGAAATCGTGTTTCATAAATGCTTGACTGGAGCTCGAGTATGCTTTTCAGTGTATTCATACTCAATACACACTCGAATGATGCTTAAACACGTTGAGAAAGAATGCCAGCGCCTGTCATGAGCCAGACGTTGCGTCGTGTGCCATTGGGTTTGGTCGCAATGCGTGATGTGCGTTTGTATATCAATGTACTATATATATTGTGTATGGTTGATTTTAAGACATTTTTGTCAGAGTTTTAGAGAAGAGAGAGAAGGAGAAAAGAGAGAAAGGGAGAGAAGAATCTAGAGAAGCCAAATTCAATTGAATCAAAGCAAGATTTTGTGATTTGAATTTAAAACAAGTACATCACAAGCCTTCCTTTTATTTGTTACTGATTTCTTTCTACTTTTTGAGTATTTATTATTCTAAATACTCATATATGATAGATTTTCGTAACGAAGATATTGACACTTTATATGTATGAAGTCTTATTCCCATTCCTTACGATTTTCATGAAATCCATGCCTTTAATATTATACACTTAGTATAGCCAAGTTAATTTTTACAATTATGTTCATACATGTGTTAAGTTCATGGTTAAATGACTATTATATGCTTTAAATATGTACCTATTGTCCCCACATGTTTAAATTTACTAATTATAGGTTATGTATATTTCAGAATTTTGTAAATTGTCCTTGCTTACATGTTATTTGAAATAAATGGTTAAACTTTTTACAATATTACTGATATTTACTGATTTTTGTGTAATTTTATTTAAAAATCTAATAATGTGGCATTGCATGTTTTAAATTTAAGTATGTTTTAGTTTGATGCGTCCCTGGATCCGAATTTCGAACAGATTCGGATGATCCTCTTGTCGTAGTTTCGGCTCTGTTTCCTGAGTCAAATCCTGCACACTACTAAACAGAACAGGAGGTCAGCGTGTTCGGCTAGAAATTATCCCACCGAAAATACTCCGACGCTCAAATCAGTAAAACAGTCTTCGTAAGAAAGAAACTAAAATAGAGTGAGAGAGTTTAAGTGTTTGGCCCAGATGTAAGAGAGACGTGAGGTCTTCTTGGATCTGAGAGGTGGGAAGGCAGTAAACGGCCGTGAGAGTTGGCTTGTTGCCTTAGGGTTTTTTTTTTTGAGAACGAAGGTGGCAGAGAAGGCAGCCTTCTGTGAGCACTCGATCGTCCCAGAAAGCATATGCAATTAGGTGCCTTCAAGAAAGTGTATGTGGTTGAATGTATGGAAGAAAGCGTCAATGAAAGCCTTGCCCTCAATGGTGGGTCAAGGGTTTCTTTTGTAACTGAGAGGTCGATCCTCCTTCTTTGGAAAGAGTAATTGCCTTCCTGATTTGCTGGCTGGCTTGCCTTCTGGAGCTGATGCCAGTTGCCATGCTGATTGAGATTATTTCCTTGTGAAGCGGCCAACAACTTTTCAAGTTGGTTTCTTTCCTCCTCAGTATATTACCGTTGGAGTGCCTTGGCTGGCAAGGAATTGGGAAGATACGGAACTTTCCTTCTTTGAAGGGCGCCAATATTGCCAGTGTCCCTTTTGGTGCCTGCTGAAATCGTGGAATATCCTTGGAGAATTGTTGTTGGCCTTTTAATGATTGGTAGGCCTAAACGGGTCAGGTTCGTTACTGTTGAAAGGCTTCTTGGGTCCCAACGTGCAAAACACGGACGGTCAACGCTCGAGTTGACCGTCTGCGTGCGTGTTGGCTGCCCTTATAAAGGATATCCGTCGTCAGCCGCCAGATGGGCCATGGGCCTGAGTGAGCCAGGCCCATTACTGTAGAAGAGCCTCTTTGGGCACAATGCGCATAAGGCAGACGATCAACGTTTGAGTTGACCGTTTGTTTGGGAGTTGGCCGCCCGACGGCCAACACCAACGTTGACCGTCCTGGGCTTTTCAGCTCTTGGGCCCGTTTTTCAATTTGGTCGTTAGAGTGTTGACCGTCATCTTGGGCCTTTGACTTTTGTGGGGCCAGCTCATTTTCGGTATACACATCATAGTTTTTGCAGAATTTAAAGTATTATATAATAAGAAATTTAAAGAAAAGTTCTATAATTTTTAAAAGATTAAGAATATTTTCTCTAAATTGATAAAACACAAGAATTATATAAAATTGTATAGATTTTTATTTGTTAAATATCAGATCATTATAATAATATTAGTGGTGATATATTATAGTATGTATTAGTATATTATAATAGTGATTATAGTTTAAACTTATCATTTACGAGTAAAAGCGATAGCCCACCCCGTCTATAGAGTTCTATATATAATGGCCAACATACGAATCTTAAATAATTGCGTAAGGTGTTTGGTTTTATGAAAACAAATATAACTCAAAATTTTGATTATATACTCCTTAGTCGATAAGGCTCTACTAGTCCTTGGTCCCTAATAATTTACATAATTGAATATAAATTACATGTCACAATTTGATTTGGAATAAAAAAAAAAAGAATTTAAAACGTTGTATATATTTGTCATGAAAATTTATGAAATTTTATTATATATTTGATTTATTCATTCTAGTATATTTTTATGTAAATTGTATGTTTAATTATGGAATATATACCTTATTGAGTTTTTGACTCACTATTACTTTTGTTTTTCACTAATCCCCTTCAGATTATCAGCCTGGGCACTTACAGGATAAGTAGGACATGAAGGAAGAGATATCCGAAGAGATTATGATTAAAAATATTAGTTATTTGATGATATATTTTATTCTAATATGTAACTTATAATGTTCATATTATTCAAACTACAGTATATAATTAAATGAATGGATATTGATTTATTTATTATCAGTTTATTGTGGATATAGTTTACTATGATTTTTGGATTAGACGTAACTCCTTACGTAGAATCCGAAGTTATATATGGTCGGTATTCAAAATCACTTTCAGGTGATGATATATTTTATTTTGATCTGTAACTTATCATGTTCATATTATTCAAACTATAGTCTATAATTAAATGAATGGATATTGATTTATTTATTATCTTTCTATTGTGGATATAGTTTATTATGATTTTTGGATTCAACGTAACTCCATACGTAGGATTCGAAGTCATGATATGCTCGGTATTCAAAATTACCTTCAGGTGTGGCAAAATTTGAATTTTGTGGTTTTATAAATTAATATTTTTGGGTCGATTAAAATATCAACTTGCAAGTTACATCCGAAAGTTAATTGTGTCTATTAATTATTAATAAAATGATCTTGCTAATAATCATTATTCGGGTTTGGTATGGGGACATGACATAAGTGTAGTTTTTAGGTATACCTAAAATATTGAGACGTCCAAGTATATTAATTCCTTTCAATTTCTTAAAGTAATTTTCAAAGAAAATATAAACAAAAACTATATAACAATTATCATAAACTTTTTCACTTTATGGTTAAAATACAAGTATTCAAAATTTTTTACTTAGATAATGGTGTAAATATCTAAAATTTTTTACTATATGAAAAAATACAAATCATATTAAATAGAGTCTGACCTAAAACACCTACACAAAATATCAATAGGCAAAATAAAATATAAATTTTTATGACTTTTTTAATCAAATATATTCATATATGAATATACTATTCTAAAATATTTACTAATTCAATAAAAAGCAAACAAAACTTCAAACATTTGGTAAACACCACATAAAATTGTACAATATTTAATAAAAATCACATGTATGTAATAATATTCAAAATGATCATATAAAAATATCGTATACATATATAACAAAATAAATATCATTAATAAAATCAAAAGGTTCACAAAATAGACCAAAAAATAAATTTAAAAATATAAACTTTTAATCTTTAATCTAACAAATTTAGCGAAATAAAGTTTTAAAATTTTCTTTATTATTTTCTCTTTTCTACTATTTCTTCTCCTCCTCCTCCTCCTCGTCCTCCTCCTCATCACTCTATCTCTCTCTTCTCTCCCTCTTTCACTTTAATTGATCTATTTTAGTTGTGTCAAACCTTCTATACTACAATTGGCACAGCAGTGCTAGATAGGCACGTATTAAGTGTCACTCCAAAACCCCAAATATGTACAAGCGTCGCATTAGGTATAACTCGGGTAACAACATTTTACCTCAACTACGTATAAGCACTACAACAGGCGTACAACAAGTATCATCTATTAAACCTAAAATCGCATGTGCCAACACAGGCATTTCTCAGGTATCACTCCACTGCTTAAATCATACATTAGCGCTCCAAAGGTGACTAACAAGCACAACCTTATTACCCAAAATATCCATGAGTATAGGATAAGCACTAATCAGGTGTTAGCCTACTTCTTCTAAAAATATAAATTTTTTTTTAAATTTTATTATATAATTATTTTTTAAATTAATCAAAGATTATATCAATGACGTTATAAATTATAATTGAAAATAGGGCATTATAATACTTATATCTTTTTAAAATTTCATCCGAAAAATTTATATACCTCAATAATTGAACGAATGGGGATACTTTTATGAGATCTTGTGTTCACATTTCCATGTCCCTTCCTTCAAAGAATAGTATCTCTAGAGTACTTTAATCAAAAGAATTACCTTGGATGTAAAACGTAGTCTCTTTTGCCCATTATTTAAATCGGAACCTAAATATATGACTAATTATCGTTAATATGCAACAGTTCATATTTGATAATTTGCGAGGGATCAAACGGATATTTTTACAATACATAAACATGAAAGATGTAATAATCTACCAAATTATGAGGTATGGTTAATTTGTAAGTCACATTTCTAACTTATTGTAAGATCTCAAATGGTCTGATAAATCCTAATTTTAATTTCATTTCATCTTAAATCATAAAATCCTTTTTCTTAGTGATATCGTCAGGAACTCATAATTACCCTTATCAAAGCTCAAATCAAATCTTTGGTGATTTGTATAACTCTTTTGATGATTTTGAACAACTATCAAACAATCACAAATTAATTTAATGTTATTTGACGTGTCTTGGATAATATCGGAGCCCAAAAATTTATAATCATTAATTTCCTTCTAATTGATAGGAGATTTACATCTCTGTCTTATAAAACCTCAAATAGGGCTATCGCAATACTCAATTGATAGTTATTATTATAGATAAGCTCAATAAGCAACAAATAATTATCTTAGTTTTATTTTATATCCAAAACAGAGGATCTCAATATAACCTCTAAAATTTGAACAATTATTTCTGATGGTCCATCTGTTTGAGGATGAAATCTTATATTAATCTTTAAATTTATACCCAATTTATTATATAGTTCCTTCCAAAACTTTGAAATAAATCTTGAGTTTCTATTTAAAACAATTAAAGCAGGAACACCATAATGCCATATATTCATTAATATATAAGCATGCTGAACAGTCTTTAAAAATGTCATCTTTATAACTTGAAAATGAGCTAATTTTGTCAATTGATCTACAATCACTCAAATCTAATCATGACTCTTTGCCATTTTTGACAATCTTGAAATAAAGTCTATTATGATATGCTCCCACTTTCAATTAAGAACATCTAATGAGTGAAGAAATCCTGAAAGTTTCGTATATTTAGTTTTAACTTGTTGACATTCTTTGAATATTTTAACATAAGCCACAATCTTCCACTTTATATTCCTCTATTAGAAAGGTTTATTCATATCTTGACACATTTTGTTATTTTTAAAATGAATGATATACTTCAATCTTCGGGTCTCATTCAAGATTTTCACCTTCAAATCTTTGACGTTGGGCATGCAAATTTGGTCCCATAACCTAAGAATTGCATCTGCGTGAATATTAAAATTGGCTCATGATTCGGTGTTCGAATCTTCAACAATCTCCATCAACTACGGATCACCCATTCAAGACTCCTTAAGCTTCTCTATAAAGACCAGTTGAATATAAAAAAATGACAACATTATTTTCAAACCTTAGGAGTATAACCAAATATTGCAATTCATCATCCCATCAAACATTCCTCATTCCTCCGACTCAGTATATTAGGAAAAGCATTTGCCTTTTTTGATTGATATTACAGTTCACAAACATAATCTTTCAACGAATCCATCCAACGATGTTGCCTCATATTCAAATCTTTTTAGGAGAATAAATATTTTTAACTTTTTTGATCGAAAAAAATCCAACTTCTCTTCATACAAATAGTATATTTGAATCTTCAACATAAAAATCACAACTGCCAATTCAAAACATGTGAAAAATAATTCCGCTTATAGGCCATGACCTATCTTGATCAATAGGTGAAAACCTCGCGTTGTATCAAAATGCAACCTAAACCTCTCTTTGAAGTATCACAATAAATCACAAAACCTTCCAAACCGTTCGGAATCAATAGAATTAGTACAAAAGTTGGTCTATTTTTTCTCTTGAAAATGTCTCTCACTGTATTCATCTCAATGAAACGTCACTTGCTTCAGAGTCAAACGTATTAATGGTACTGCTATCCTCAAAAATTTCTCAACAAAGCGCCCATAATATTCAGCTAACCCAAGAACATTTTTAGCCTCCACAACATTTGTTGGCCATTCCCAAATAACTACCTCTTTGATCTTCTTCGGATCCATCAACACTCCTCCATTTGCAATAATCTATTTAAGGAACAATACTTCATCCAACTAAAATTCACAATTTTTAACTTGGTAAATAACTGTCCTTCCATCAAAGTCTACAAAGTGACCTTTAAATGAGCCTTATACTCGTCAAAACTCCTTAAATAAATTAAAATATTGTCAATAAAGACCATCAAAAATTGATCTAAGTAAGGTTAGAAAACCCAATTTACAAGATCCATGAATTTTACAATCCCATAAGTCAAACACAATTATATCACCAAATACTTATACTTGTGGTACCTTGTTCTAAACGTCATCTTAAGTATGTCTTTCTATTTAATTATCAACTAAGAATGCTCCAAATACAATTTGATCTTTGAAAAAACTTCTGCTCTTTGTAGTTGATCGAATAGATTGTCAATCCTCAGCAAAAGTTATTTGTTCTTGGTTGTGGTATTATTCAGCTCCCTATAATCTATACATTACTCTAAATGATCCATACGTCCTATTCACAAAAATACCAATGCTCCCTACGTCAGTACACTTGATTGATTAAACCCTTTCTCTTACAATTACTATAACTACTGCTTTAACATCTTCAACTCAAATGTGGTCATTTTATATGGAGTTCTCGAAACAAGATCTATGTATCACATCAGTAGCAAATATTGACTTTGGTCAAGTACAAATCACCCAAAAACTTTAGAACTTTTTCATTTGAAAAATGATCAAAGGGCATCAAGCCTTGCATCAGGTTCCAGCTCCTTACCTATTTCGCAACTTTGCATCTTGGTGTTAGACTATCTAATCCATTATGCTAGTCATCCAACCCAAGATCACCAAATAATCTTATAATATTCTAAATTTTTATTTGATTTGGATTTAATAGAATTACAAAAATAAATAAATATAATAATAATAATAATAATTATTATTATTATTATGATATCGTTATATATATATATACATACATATATATATATATACATACATACATATATACATACATATATATACATACATATATACATACATATATATATACATACATATATATATATATATATATATACATACATTGTAAGGAGGCACAAGCGTAGAGCAAAAGAGAGGAAAAAAAAGAAAAGAAAGAGGCAAGAAGAAAGGAAAAGAGAAGAAAGAGGGAAGGCAGGGCGGTCAAAACAGCGACCACCGTTGCCAGAGAAATTAATGTCAAGATCAAAAGTTGACGAAGACTTCTGCGCAATTCACCCTCCATTCTGTGCGTTGGTATGAGTGGAAGGCTAAGATGCAAGTTGAACAGTGGAACCGCCTCCGTCACTGTTGTCGCAGAAAGAGAAACAAAAAATTGAGGTAAAAAAATCCTTCATCTCTATTCGTGGATGCTGATTCTGTGTTTATATGTATCAATTTTGAGGCAATTGGCTGAAATTTTAGTTGATTGTGTAAATGATGTGCGGTGGAGAGAGAAAGACATTGACGGCTTATATGTGCCACCGTTGTTGCCATTGCCGTCACAAGGCTGCTACCACTGTGGCCAATGCCGTTGTGCCATACTAGAATCTCTGTCAACAAAAAGGGAAAATCTGAAGAGAGTCAGAGGAACGACACGGCAGGAGAGAGAAGAAGAAGAAGAGAGAGGGCGTGTGCACGAAGAGGAGAGAGATGCATATGGTTTGGGTACCTCGAAGTATCTTTTTGGTAAACCTATTTAGAATAAAATCGATGAAAGTATCTTCTAACCCTATTTTTTATTTATTTCAATATCTCAAAGTTATAGGTTTAAAATGTAATTGATATTAAAAATTTAATGACCGAGAGTTATAGGTCTAAAATATAGTCAATATTAAAAATTTGATAGCCGAGAGTTGTAGGCTAAAATATAGCCGATATTGAAAATCTGATAGCCGAGAGTTGCAGGGCAAAATTGTAGCCAATATAGATATATGATGGCTTAGCGCTGCCAGCCCAAAACGTAACCGTATGATTTTCATATTAGATTTTGGATTTGCATCTACTGTGAGTGTGCGGTAGTTTCGATATATGTGGCGGAGTTCTTGGATTTTATATGACATTTTTCTTTGATTTATATGCACATTTTTATTCATGATGATACTTGTTGGATATTCGACTCATATTTTCTATTTTCTGTCTTTCAGAGTTGACAAGTTGGATCTATTGTACGAGTTGGGTAAGATTCGGCACAATATCGCATTATCTTGGTGAGTATTTTATCCTTACGACTGTTTAGGAGTTAGTCATGATTATTTTGTCTAGACGATTATTTAATGAGGTCTTGTGTGGGTTTTGATTTCTGTAAATTTGATTTGTCACATCCGGATTTAAAGTTTATAAAAATAATATTTAAAATTTAATTAACATGTCTGGTTATGATTTGTGACAAAAATAATATTAATGTTAATATTAATGATCATTTGAAAAATGATTAAAGGGCGTCAAGCCTTGCATCAGGTTCCCGACTCCTTACCTATTTCGCAACTCTACATCTTGGTGTTGGACTATCTGATCCATTATATCAGTCAACCAACAAAGAATCACCAAATAATCTTGTAATATCTAAAAATTTTAAGTGATTTGGGTTCAATTTGATTCCAAAAGAAAAAGGAAAATGAATATAATAATAATAATAATAACAATATTATTATTATTATTATTATTATTACTATTATATATTATAAGGAGGTGCGGTAGTAGAGAAAAAGAGAGGAAAAAAAAAAGAAAAGAAAGAGGGAAGGAGAAAGAAAAAGAGAAAAGAGACGAAAGGTGACACGGAAAGAGCAGTGACTGTCGTCATTGGAGAAATTGATACCGGGATCAAAAGCCGATGAAGCCTACTCCACAATTTGCTCTCCATGTTGTGCGTTGGTGTGAGTGGAAGGTGAAAATGCGTGCTGAACAGTGGAGCTGCCACCGTTGTCGAAGGAGAAGCAAGAAATTGATGCAATCAAATCCTTCATCTCTTTTTGTGGATACCGATTTGTATTTGCATGTATTAATTTTGAGATAATTGGCTAAAATTTTGGTGGATTGTGTAAATGAGGTGTGGTGGAGAGAGAAAGTTATTGATGACTTGCTTGTGCAACCATTGTTGCCGTCACTGTTATAGGGTTACTACCGTTGTGGCTGGCACTACCGTGACATGCTGGAAGTGCCGTCAGCAAAAAGGAAAAATATGAAGAGAAGCAGAGGAACGACGCGGTAGGAGAGAGAAAGAGGAAGAGAGAGAAGGGGTACATGCAAAGAGGAGGGAGAAGCACGTGGTTTGTATACCTCGGATATCCTTTTGGCAAACCTACTTGAAATAAAGTCAAGGCAAGTATACTCTCACTCTATCTATAATTTATTTTAGTATCTAATATGTTTTATATATACATTTTGTATAAGTATGTATGTATGGAAATGGACAGAGTCTGAGACCCAGTGGGTCAGTGTATGTGTAAGACCCCGCTGGTCCAAGACCCTATTGGGTAAATATATGGTAGTCGAGAGCTGTAAGTCTAAAATAAATTCGGGTTAATGGAGCCAATGATATGTGGTATTCGATAGTTGTATGCCTAAAATATAGTTAATATTAAAGATCTGATGGTCGAGAGTTGCAGGCTAAAATATAACCCATATTGAAAATCTAATGGTCAAAAAATGCAAGCCTAAAATATAGCAAATATTGAAAATAGGATGGTCAAGAATTGCAGACCTAAAATATAACTGATATTGAAAATCTGATGGCTGAGAGATATAGGCCTAAAATGTTGCTGATATTAGAAATCTAATCATTGAGAGCTGTAGGCTTAAAATATAGTCGATATTAAAAATCTGGCTGCTGAAAATTATATACCTAAAATATAGTCGATATTGAAAATCTGATGATCAAGAGCTGTAGGCTAAAATATAGCCGATATTGAAAATCTGATAGTTGAGAGCTACAAGCTGAAACTGTAACCAATAATGATATGTAATAGCCTAAAACTGTCGGCTCAAAACACAGCCATATGATATTCAGATTGAATTTTAGATTTGCATCTGCTGTGAGTATGCAATAGTTTCGGTATATGTGGCAGAGTTATTTAATCTTATATAAGATTTTTTTCTAATTTATATGCACATTTTTTATTCATTATAATACTTGTTGAGCCTTCGACTCACATTTTCTATTTTATCTCCTTTAGAGTTAAAGATTTGGATCTGCTGTAAGAGTTGAGCAGGATTCAGCACATCATCGCATTCTCCTGGTGAGCATTTTATCCTTACGAATATTTAAGAGTAGGTCATGGTTATTTTGTTCAGACGATTATCCGAGAGATCCGGTGTAGGTTTTAATTTATCGGATTTGGTATATTTGATTTATCACACCTGTGTTTAAAATTTTTAAGAATAATATTTAAAATTTAATTAAGAATTTAATCAACCTGTCTGGTCAGAATTCATGACAAAAATAGTATTAGAGAAAAGTCATAAGGACAGATATTTTGGGTATATAATTAATTCAATGTCTTGGTGGATTGCTATAGTGGCAGAGAAAAGATTTTATTTGGTTTCTACGGATATGTGGAGATTTTATTGTGCCGGTCCAAAATCTCACAAGGTAAAAGGGGATTTTGGCCTGCAGAGAGGGAAGTTATGAAACGGGTTGGTCCAAAACCTTATGGGATAGAAAAAGGTTTCAACTAGTAGAGAAACAAGTAGTGGAGAGGAGATAATGAGATGCAAGCCCATAGCTTTGTGGAAGTTATTTTCTTGCTTAGCAAACCCTAATGGTTTCTTCAAATGATAAGTTGAGAATGGTCATTATGTTTGAGTAAGGGAAAGAAGATTCGTCAAAATTGACAACTGCAGATAAAGATAAAGAAACTCATACTAAGTTAACTTGTTCTCTTTGTAAGGATCAGATTCCAAATCAATCTCCTATCTATGGAAGAAACTCTTGTGAAGATCAAAGATGAAATTCTTTATGGTTGAGCCATCGTGAAACTAAACACGATCAAGCAGAGCTTCAACTGATTGGATGAAAGCTCGGGAGCAAGTGAAATCATTAGCAGCTATGGTTGAGTTTGAGTAGTTCAAGTTCGAATGAGGCATTGAAGACTTTCCACCTAATAAAATGACGAGTTGGTCATGTGTGTCGTGCCTAAAGAAAGAAGCTTTTGAAATTTTATTTCGGGTTTGCCTCAAATAGTAAAGGTTTTGGTGGCATTCTGGATGATGATGGGTTAGCTGATAAAATCAGCTCATTACTTGCCAAGATTAGAGGCAGATGATGGGTTAGCTGATGAAGTCGGCTCAGGATGTCATCCAGAGATGGCCGTCAGTATACTATCGAGATGAGAAAATTACAAAGTATTCCAGTTTTGAGATTTTTTATTCTAATATAAGATAGATGATTGATTAGAATTGTGCAGCGAAAATGTGTGGGCATGGCCGACAGTGACAATATTTGATTTAAGAATTGAAGTAGAAAATCAGATTGGCATTCCGAATTGGGGTTTGACGTGGATGGTCAATTGTTTTTTAAGGCACCTTGAAGAAGTGACCTGGAACCATGAAGATAAAGTTTGGCTAAATACCTTTATCTATTTGAGGATTAAAGTATGTAAATTTTAAGGATGAAATTTTTATAAGTGGATGATGTAATATCCAAAATTTTCATTTGATTTGGATTTAATTTGATTATAAAAGGAAAATAAAAATGAATATATTATTATTATTATTATTATTATTATTGTTATTATTATTATTATTATTAATGTATTAATATAATATGTATATATTATAAGGAGGCGCGGGTGTAGAACAAAAGTGAGGGAAAAAAAAAGAAAAGATAGAGGGAAGGAGAAAGGAAAGGAGAAGAGAGAGGGAAGGTGGTGCCGAAAAAGCAGTGACTGCCATCGTCGGAGAAATCGGTATTGGGATAGAAAGCCGACGAAGCCCTCTCTACAATTCACCCTCCATTTTGTGAGCCGGTATGAGTGGAAGGCGAAGACACAAGCTGAACAGTGGAATCGCCGCCATCGTCGTAGGAGAAGCAATAAATTGAGGCATGCAAATCATTCTTCTCTTTTTATGGATACTGATTTTGTGTTTGCATGTGTCGATTTTGAGGTAATTGGCTGAAATTTTGGTGGTTTGTGCAAATAAGGTGATGTGGAGAGAGAAAGTTGTTGACGACTTTCATGTGCTGCCATTGTTGCTGTTGTTGTCACAGGGTTGTTACCACCGTGCCGTGCTAGAATTGCCGTCGGTAAAAAGGGAAAATCTAAAGAAAAGTAGAGGAACGACGCGACAGGAGAGAGGCAAATATCATCTCGCCCAATCTCTAATTTATTTTAATATCTAATGTGTTTTATATTTGTATTTTTTATAAGTATATTTGTATGAAAATAAGTGGAGTTTGAGACCTGATGGGTCAATGTATGTATAGGACCATAGTTGTCCAAGACCCTAGTGGGTCGATAAATGATGACCGGGAATTACAGGCCTAAAATACAATCGAGCTAATGGAGCCAATGATGTGTGGTGGTCGAGAACTGCAGGCCTGAAACATAGCCGACATTGAAAATCTGATGGTGTAATATCCCGAACCTCATTGAATATATTTTAATATTTAATGAGAATTCGGACAAATTAGACGTTTTTAAAA
The DNA here is from genome assembly GCA_033239525.1 of Nepenthes gracilis. NCBI lineage: Eukaryota > Viridiplantae > Streptophyta > Magnoliopsida > Caryophyllales > Nepenthaceae > Nepenthes > Nepenthes gracilis. The sequence continues at coordinate 5,504,329 of BSYO01000025.1, read as the reverse complement.
ATTTATTTAATACCGTAAAATTTTGAATGAATATTAAAATTTTACAGTTGGTACTCGTTATGCGTTCAAGAGTATCCAATGGAGATATATATATATATATATATATATATTAAAGGATAATATATATATTAAAGGATAATGTGTGTGTGTGTATATATATATATATATATATAATTAAAAATTAATTAAAGAGGGATGGGGATGATTTTGGATAGGATAGGATAAGGGATGGGTTTTGAGATAATATAAATTAATAATAAAAAATAATAAAAGTTTTTGTATATAAGGGTGTAATGGGGCTCGGGTGATGGGAGAAACAATGGAAAGAAAGAAAAAAAAAAGAAGAAGGAAAAAGGAGAAAAAAAAAACAGAGGAAAAGAGGGAAGAAAAATAGAGGAGAGAGAGGGGGTTTCAGGGCTGAAATTCAAGCTCTGCGCAAGATGGAAGAGGAAGCGGCGATGGCGACACCGACGTCGGACGGCAAAATTGGCATGGTAAGCCTGGTCATTGGTGGCCGCGAGTGAATCGGTGAAGGTGCAGTGAGGGGAAGCCATCAAAGCCGACGGGGCTGTCGTTGGCGTTTGCAGCAGCGGTCGAAGGGTGAAGCCGCGGTAGTTGTCGACGGTCGGTGGCGTTGCGCAGGTGACCGGCGACGGCTGTGGGCTAGCGTGGCTGTGCGCAAAATTTGCACAGTGGGAGAGAAAGAGGCTTGGGTGCATGTGGGAGGCGAAAGGGAAGAGATGCGCACGGATGTGAAGGGGGAGCTCGGTGCTGGGAAGGCGTGAAGCTGCGGTTGTCGTCGACAGTCGGCGATGGTGCGTCGGTGACCTGCGTCGGCTGAAGCTTGCGTAGCTGGGTCCAGTGCTGCGCAAGGAAAGAGAGGAGAGCTAGGTTGTTGTAGCGCGCGGCAGAAGGAGGAAGCTCGGGTCGCCGAGCGGGTTGTGTGGCAGTGGGGTGAGGCGGTGATTCGGTATTTCGGAGCCTTCATTTGTCAGATCTGCAGGTTATAAGATTGAGGCAAGTATCTGTAAACCCCCTCCTTGGTCTAATTTAATACTTGAAATATTTTAGGCACTGTTTGGAATTTTTACTAACATACATAAAATTTTATCGGTTCGATTTATTTAATTTGGATATGCAAGTGTAGTTTATTGGCTAAATTGGATGTTTTAAATATGGGCTTTTGATTTTAGGAATTTATTAAAGCCCGACAAAATTTATTAGATTCGATGTATATTTATATTAGTATGTGTAACAAATTATACACGAAATTTGCATCGGCCGTGCATTTTCACATACACGTGCTAGGTTGTGGTCACTACATTTGGATTAGAATTATTGGATTCTGGCCAGCTCCCGACGGGGAGATTATTTTTGTTATTTGGAAATCCCTTTCCGCCGGCAGGAAAGGCTTGGAGTAGTAACCCCTCCCATTTGAACAATTTGACTTGACATTAGAATATATTCGGACGTCCTAATATATCTGACAAGTTTGAGGAATGCACCCAAAGTCGCGGGTGGCAAAACATAATGAGCAACGTTATCTATGGGTACACAATACATGGATTTTGGCCTAAGGTTACCGAGATTATGTGTAATCCTTCCTCAAACTAGTCTTTAAATAATGAGAACCAAAATTTGGTGCATAATTTGTATTTTTGCATTAATTCGTATTGGACTTTGATTTGGATATGGATTTTTAGACTTGGATTTGAGATTCGTCGATTTTGCCTATAATTGGGCGTGGTATGTCTCATACAGATAATTTTGATTATATATATATTTTGATCCGGACCTTTGGAATATCTGCNTCGCGGTGCGGCTTCGGTCTCTGCGCACGTTATTGGATCATCCGGCTATCGGATTCTATCCCAGATCACAAGCTGATCGGGTATTGGACTTAGACTCCGACTCGGACTCGGACTCGGACTCGAATTTGGACTCGGATAGACATCAGTTTTGGAATTGGTTCGGATCACCTCTATTTTGGTTATATATATATATCTATATATATATACGTCCCGACGAGGACTATTTTTAAAATTGGACATTTGTTTGGATTTGGATATTTGATTTGAATATGAGACTACCATTGGATTTTAAAATTTGGATCTTGGATTTCGGTTGAAATTATCGGCGATTTGGATATATTCAGAAATTTGATTGATTTTTATCCATTTGACATTCCCTCTGATTTTTGGACTCATTTGTTTATTATGATACTTGTTGAACATTAGGCTCATTCTTCTATTTTATCCCTTCAGATTAGAGGATTGGTTTCATCGCAGTAGCACAAAGAGTTTCAGCGTAAGTCTGTACACCTCTGGTGAGTGTCATATTATTGGATTTTGGTATCATTTATCATGTATTGGGTACGAATGAATTTTGTATGGAATGTTATGAGATATTGGAGTTGTTATTTGGGTATTCTCTTACGACAGTTGGTAAAGCAGGTCACAACTATATTATCTGTTAAGGTCCTATGTGGAAAAAAAAATTTAGAGTTTATATGTTTGAAGTCACACCCGACTTTGAAAAATCATGAGAATATAATATTTAAAGTATATTTATTATTTAATTGATCTGCTTGAATTCGGGTCTGTGATAGATGGTTGAGAGTTGTAAACCTAAAATGTAACCGATATTGAAAATCTTATGGCCGTTAGTTGCAAGGAAAAACTATAGTCGATAATGATTTGTGATATCCTAGAATTACCGACCCAAAACACAGCCGTATGATATTCAGATTGAATTTTGAATTTGCATCAGCTGTGGGTGTGTGGTGGTTTCGGTATTTGTGGCAGAGTTAGTGGATTTTATATGAGATTTTTCTCTAATTTATATGCTCAATTTTACTCATAATGATGTTTGCTGGCCTTTCCACTCACTTTTTTTTTCTCCTATTTAGAGTTGAAGACTTGGATTTGTTGCAGGAATCGGGTAGGATTCAACACAATATCGTATTCTCTTAGTGAGTATTTTATCCTTACGGCTGTTTGGGAGCAGGTCAAGGGTTTTTGTCCGGACGATTGTCGAATGAGGTCCTATATGAGTTTTAATTTATAGGACATGTGTATTTCGGTTTGCTACGCTTGAATTTGAGATTTATAAGAATAATATTTAGAATTTAATTAAGAATTTAATTAACCTAGTTGATCCAAATTTGTGACAAAACCTCTCTCCCAATTTGATCCAGCTCCTCTTTCTCCTGATATTTTTAATACTTATCATACAACAAATTACTAAAATTTAGTTCGTTAAAACATATAATAGACTTCCCTTACATGTTCTCTAACATCATCATTGTCATATCCTAACACTAGTAGGGAATAAATTAAACAACAAGTTAATCAAAATATTTTTTTTTTCTTTTTTCTTAAATGGACAAAACCCAAGTAATCAAAATATTGGATCAGACTTGATAAATTAAACTTCAAAACAATAAGATATTTGTAGTACTTGATAGTGAATATAGAATCTGATCAAATTAACATGCCTAATCTCCTAATAATCAATATAGCAACCTATTCAAAACAAACCTATTCATAAGGTAAAACACTTAATAAACATTCAAATCATGGTATTTTAAAACCTATGTGAATATCTGTTTAATAATAGTAGCCCGAAAATAACACAAATCATATATAAACAAACTAATCAAATCCCATTATATGTGTTAATACAAATTTAAATACATTTTCAAGCAACAAATGATAAATAAAATCGTTAAATTTTATCCACCCAAGATTCTAAAAGTAATCCAAATGCTCTTTAATTTGAATAGTTATAAAAAAAAAAGATAAATTATGAGTTTAAAATTTAATAAGTATATATTATACAGTTCAAATAAATAAATCATATAGAATGACTGAAAAATTATAAAACCTTATATCAAATCCAACATGTCCAATGGTACAACTTATCATCCAAATTATGATTTTGTATGTCAGAATTTAAATATATATATATATATATCAAATTATCCAAATTGTATGAGATTATCTAAAAATTCAAATTTCACAATTTCAAAATAACCTACTATCCAAAGTTAGATAATCTTGAATATTGTGCAAAATCTACAAATATCAAAATGCCAAACATTTCAAAATATCTAATATGATGCAAGTAAAAATGTTAACAATATAAAATATGCCAAAATTGAGAGTCAATGATCAAAAAGTTAACTTTGAAGAAAAGTTATATGTATTTTCAATAATTTTATATCAAGATATTACTATTTAGACTTGTTGGTTGGGTAGTCTATAAATTATTCATCAAATATTCATGACATATTAAAGTTTTTGAATATATTGATTTCGTTTAATTTCTTATAATAATTCTTAAAAAGAAAATAAATGAAAAACTCTATAATAAATATTTAAATTTTTTTCACACTATAAAAAATATAAATATTAAAAACTTTTCTAATTTGTGAAAATTACAAATATTTAAAATTTTCTA